>CAXHUQ010000058.1:27700-69200 GCA_964020085.1 Micromussa lordhowensis | reverse complement strand
GTTGCATTTAAGACCTTAAAAAATTTAAGATTGAAGACATTTTCTTAAGGAAGTTTTAAATCTTAAATTAAGTCAATAAGCGTCTCAATATAAGAGTTCTGGTATTAGCCAATTTTCAATCTTAAGTTAAGATTTGAAAGATCTTGTCTAAGTTATTTCCAGTCTTATTTTAAGATTAAATTTCCTCTAACCTCAGAGGTCTGATTTTAAGACTTTATCATCTAAAGTAAGATGGAAATATGTCTTTACTTAAGATGACTATAAATCTCATAGTAAGATAACAGACCCATCTTACCTCAGAACGTCTTAGTATAAGATTTTAGTTTTTACGGAGTTTATTTTTACTTAATAATTTCTTTTTTGATTGAATCACTTTTTTGTGAACTACAGTTGCTCCAGATGGTAAACCCCTCACAGAAACTATGGACGAAGCAATTCCACCAGCTGTTATTACTCAGCTACAAGACTTACAGGCTAATGATGGATTAGCATTAGAGGATTCAGTGACTTTTCTGAGGCAAAGTCTGATGCCTGGAGGTTATCAACCTTGCTCCTTCAAAGTTGACACCCCAGAAAATTTTACTGACAAGATGAAGTCCTTGGTTGCAACGTACCACTTCAGGCACCGTGTAAAAGAACTCAAGGAGCAAGGAGTAGACTTCAGCACCTATTTGTACATTCCAGAAGTAGATCCAATCACTGGAGATGTTTACCATGAAAAAGAAGATCATTGTCACATTCCAAAGAAAATTGGGAAACACACCAGAGAAGGTATGAACTTCACAAAGTACAAGTAGTGTGTATGAACAACAATGAATCCAAAAGTACATGTATGTTGTTTTGTGCACAGAATCATTCAGTTGTAAGGAAATATAGGATAATCCCGCTGCATCAAAACCATTCCATTAATTAAAATTCATTTAATTTTTAAATTAATAACTTCCGATTTCCAGATATTCCCAGACTGCTTACTCAGGAATTTGTTTGAGTAAGTGACGTCTGAGTGTATGTCCATCAGCCTAGGAAACCTTGTGATAGATGTTCTGCCAATCACAAGCTGTCAGTCAGTTATTTCTATATTCACTGTACATATGTCTTTTGGTGTTAAAGGTGGACCAGAAGGGATGGAATTGAGAGGATTTGATGATGCAATGCTGGATTCCAGCACTGGGTTAACACATGCAGCATTAACTGGTGAACGTAAACAATCTGTTGGAGATGCAGAACGAATGCTGTCGTTCCTTGTTGCAAATTCCTGGGAGAAAATGGATACATCAGGGAGGCCAACTACATTGACATTGTTGCTGGTTGGCATGAGGCAGCGGATAGATGAGGGCTGACTGAACTGCGGCAGTGCAAGCGAAATTATGGGATGTTAAACATGATAATGGATGAGTGGATGCCTTGGCATAGGGAAATTCCAGACCTTTCCACCATTGATATAAATTGGTATAGTAAAACATACAATAACTGTATAATTTATGGCATAATTGTGACATAATTGAAACCCATGGTATTGTGTGACATAAAACTTTGTATTCCAGCGATTTATTACATTACAGGCATTAACAAAACAAACATAACACTACTTGTGTCTCAAAAAGTGAAAATCAATAAGGGGTTTCCAAGACCCTGCAAAACTAGGTCCCATTGTCCATACCTCCAATAATTCCTACCCACTGTAGACAAAGACCAAAATGACTTGGTTGGATACCGCCTTTTGAGACTACACCATGTTTGTTGTACACAGCATTTCTTCCATTCATCCCCCTTGTTTTCCTTGGCCTCACAGTAAGGAAGGAGTGAATATCAAGTGGGGAGCTAAAAAGAGGGAATGACCTATTAGAATAGGACTAAATAGAAAAAATATGGTATTAACATTTTTTGAGACTGTTGTGGCAGTTACTACCAACATTGAAAGTACTGAGTTCCGTAGCAGGCAGAATTTAGACCTTGGATATGAAGAGCATCCGCGAGCTGGAACAACAGATGATGTGGAAGCATTCTTTGCTCTGCTGCATTGTTACTTTGGCCTTACATTTACTCTGAAAGATTTTAAGGCCCTCTGAAGGAAACTAGTCAGGTGAGGAGAAACAGTCCTAATATAAACATGTGAGGGGAGGGAATGGAACTTCAGACCTTGATTTTGTATTCCCATTTAACTTTTTCAGTGGGTACCACCTCTATTGGATATAAAATATAATGAAAGGCTGAACATTTGTTTCCTAATTCTCCTGTTGCTGATCACTTTTGGATGTTGTGTTTACTGCCACCAATTTTACTGTCTTCTGTAGACTACACTTCCCTTTGCTCTCAGGTTCCCATCCCCTGCCTCTCACCCTGGAAAATCAAAACTTGATAAAAAAATATCAAACTCAGGTTTGGTTGTTGTGTTTTATTTCTTTGTTCAGGGAATTTACTAAGAGGATTGGTGGTAGCAAACAATTCTACTATTGGACAACAAATAAGAGGTATCGTGAATGGGAAGATCAGTTGCCATCTTTCAATGAACCTCCCGAGGTGCCAGATGATGTTGATCCATCCGAACATCAGCTGAGGTTTCATAGACTGAGCTTAAACTGACGAGAGGATTCATCAATATTTACTGCCGGTCGTAGCTTCCTTCCTGCCAGGAACCAAACTACAATTCATCAAATGCTTCACAGGCCAGAAGGACATTTGCCACCAAATGTTTAAATCTAATTTCCAGAGACTATGTTGCAAATAATTATTTTCCAATATAAAATTACAAACAGCTGTCTTGCGGCAGCAACATTTTAAGCAGAGTGTTTATGTGAAGGTGAATGTTTAATTTTCCTAAGAATAATAATATTATTGAGACAAAAAAATACAGTTGAATCTCCCATAGGCAACCACCCAAAATGTCAAGTCTAGGTGGTTTCTTACAGGAAGTGGTCACTTACGAGACTGAGACCATATAAATATCATGACAAAATTTTGCCTCATTAGCACTCAGTAACTGCAGAGTCTTAGCCGATCTTATAAATGTTTTATTCTTATGAAAAGTCAATTCTAAGAAAAAAAAACAGTAATTCCCATTGAGAAATTTCTGTACTACCCAGGAATGTGATATGGTAACAATGCCTTTTGGTTGCTTACCACAGGTCAAAAACAAAATTCATACTTTTTGCTGTAAAAGTGGTTGCACTCGCTTACAGTCAGGATGTTTTCAATATAGTGATGCGACTTGAAAACTTTTGGTATTTGGAAAACGCAAGGAAAGGTGGTCGCAATTCACAGAGCATTGAAAATCACAACCAACAAAACTTAGTGACTTATTCCCATAAACATGGTCAGTTGTAAACTATTGCCGATTCTCCCTCCCCAGTAGTAGAGTTGGAGATCAAATAAAGTAATTGCAAGAGGTCAACCTTTAATAAAGGAGATTTTTAATTGTGAGATACATTTACAGGAGATTAAAGAGTTAAGACACTATTATATTTATTCTTTGGGTCATTTCTGTCACACTGTCCTTCCTTTGTTACAGAAACTGCTGCATAATATCTGAAAGCATTGATTGGTTGTATCCACTTCCTCTTAACATACTTCAGTTTGCAGCTTGATAATTCTCCTGTCCTTAAGGCCTTGGTTAGTTTTGGAATTTTCTCCACACTACAATAGCCTATCACATGCCATACAGCAAAATAAAGAACTTCAAACTTTATGGCATTTTTGTCTCTCAAGTTGTCAGTTTCAAAACAAGCTCTCACTCCAACATTTTCCCCCTTTGCTTTACGTTCTACACATTTGATGAGCGATTCTTGATATCTGCCCTCCCAAAAAGAACCTTTTACAGCAAACGTGTTGGTGAAATATTCCTTGGTGTAGACATCTTCAACCTGTTTGCCAGCAGAGCACTCCTCTTCACTGGATACAGCGGGACTGTCGGTCTTCTGATCAATGGTGATAGAATTCTCTGCAGCGTTGGCAATCATGGAAACTAAACAATAGCGCAAGGGACTTGCACAATTGCACCGAGATTCTACATCAATTATCACAGGTGGAAAGTACTCGTCGAGCAGAGATTCCTTCACCAAGTTTGGTTTCACGAATTGCGCAGCTGGTGCAGGTAATACTTCGAAAGACCACAGCAGTGTTGATTTGTTACCTTCATTGCTAAGGTTATTTGGATCAAGGTTCTGCAAAAGAAAATGATTACCATACCCGTATTAGAAAATGTACTGGGTTTAATCACAATCTGGGATTTAAAGAACAAAGGAGAGCTCATGAAAAGCGGTTCACTGTGACACAGGCGAAGAAATTGCGAAGAACACGAAACAGTCAAATGACCGGGAAACATAAGCTTATGTTTTTGTTTTCACAACTTACCGTTATATCACATGAAGAATTATGCGAACCAAAAATGGAGCTGCTCTTCCCTCCAACAAAACATCCACGGATTGATTGTCAACCACATCAGGGATGAGACAACAACATTGTTCGCTCATGTTTTCAAGGTAGCTCACACGAGTTTCTCTACAAACGAGTGTAACACATATAAATCCTTTCAAACTAACGCTAAACTTTTCTTCAGACACACAATGAATGTAAAGCAATTCCAGGTTCTTGAACGCCGAAGCAGTAACACCACGAGCGGTATGCAGGAACATGGCGGCTCGCTTCTGTTGTTATCTGTTCTGAAAGCTCAACATAAGTGATGACGTCACGATTCAAAATGATAATATAGTATGAAACCAGGTGTATCATGGGATACTATTCGAACCTCCTCTGGTCAAAACCTGAGGAAAGGAGAGAAACAAAGAGCAGACTGAACTGTCTTGTCATGAATTTTTTCTTTGTATTCTTTTGTATATATTTTGTAAAACGAGGTTCCTGTTATAATACAAAAATTGTTCAACAATCTATTGTGCTCATGATATCTGGGGTGGGATGAAAAGTCTTGTAGCAAAAATCTTTTAAATGAAGGGTTTGTACCACCTTCCACTTTTGTTTATATTCTGTTTTGTAATGTTCCCAAGTAAATTAGTTTGATCCACAGTTGGCTTGATCAAAGTAAAAAAATTAGTTACTGATGCCAACCATTAAAAGCCTTGAGCTTATCTGGAAATGAAATTGTGGAAAAGAAGCTGATTATTTGCTGGAGCAATATTGCTTTTAAAACACGAGTTGTTTTCTTCATTGAAGTGGTTTTCAATTGGCTGTTGAGGGTGATTAGATAGTTACTTTTGTTTTGATTTCACTAGAATGGCTGACAAGTCTACTGGTAATGGTTTGGTTTTGGTTTTACAACACTCAATTTAAAATGACTGTTCATTTCAGTGAACCCATTTCATTGATTTAATTTGTGTGTTACTGGTAATAACTGTGTATCATCTGATCACCTACTACAATCGTGGACAAACGTCGTGGGACAAATTTACATTTGTGGCGCTTTTTCACACGTGCCAAACAAACAGTCTCACAGGAATTCATCTACACTTGTTCAGCTCTTTCCCTACCCCACCCCACCCCCCTCCCTACAATGTTAGACACGTGTACATGCTATTTTTCCAGAGTTTCAACATTGTACTGGGGGGGGGGGGGGGGGCAACGCATTTTGAAACGGTTAACAGTGCTTTTTTAAAACTCCGTTTTAAAAACACAGAAAATTAATGCAATTACAAAAGTGTTCCAAGGAATTTTGTCCACCATTGTCTGATTTTCATGTATATGCGCTTCTCTTGGAAAAATACACAACTGCTGTGTTTTAAATGCCTATGTGCTATTGGAACATGAGTATATGAACATCTCACATTAAAATGACATTACTAACAACTATTACACAGCTTTTCAGAATTTTTGGGAATGTTTCTGGTCCCACCAGTAAGGAAGTTGATTTCAAATGAAATAAAAGGCCATGTACGGTATATGTAATCTCAGTGATTAGGGCGTCACTTGATTTGCAAACTCAACGAATGGTGTACATCATAACATACAGTCGAGCTGACACATCAAAATTTCCAACAAGAGAGAGCTTCAGTGAAGCCGTCATAGAAGCGTGGAAGTTTTTTGGCATTAATATACTTCACTGGGTAGTACCACTGGACCAAAAAACGGATTTTCAACGGCAGCAAAATCAAAGCAAATATGAAGCAAATACATGTACCAGATTTGAACAAATCTGTTTACATTTGCTCAGATTCAAATTTTATATTTGAAAAGTATCTGCGCTCAAGGCAAAGATGGTAAATACTGCATTTGCTCATTATTACATACCATAGCAAATATAAAGAAAAGCTACGCATTTGCTATATCTGTTGTAGTGCAGGTGAGGTAGAGAGGTAAATTTGCTTCACTAAAAAATGGATTTACATATGTGGTAAATATGCTGCAAATAATATTTTTGCGCTGCTTTGATCGTATTTGCTCGCGAGTCAAAGTTGATTTTTGCACCACAATTACAAGTAAAGCAAAGGTAAAGGTAGGTAGGTAAAGTCTGCATACGAGCCTAGTGGCTCATCAGGCCGGAGCTTATCCCGGTTTCAGTAGCATGAAGCGACTAGGAGTATTTCTACTCCCCCCTGGATGGGATGCTAGTCCATCGCAGGGTTACCCCCAGCATCAAATTTGCCGGTACCCATTTATACACCTGGGTGGAGAGAGGCACTGTGAGAGTAAAGTGTCTTGCCCAAGAACACAACACAATGTCCCCGGCCAGGGCTCGAACCCAGAGCGCTCGCTCCGGAGTCGAGCGCACTAACCATGAGGCCACCGCGCCCTCACAAGTAAAGCAAAGACGGTAAATAAAGATTTTCACTACATATTTACATCAACATCAAACACGATCATATGTTGTCGTTTTCTTCGCTTTGCTCATATTTGCACAGAATTAAACTTCTTGTTTGCCAACTGAGGCAAAGATGGCAAACTTATTTATTTGCTGCATGTTTACAGTGTGGCAAATGTGCAAAAAGTTTGCATTTGACAGCATCGAGACCGAATGTAACGGAAAGATTGCCTTTCTCGACACTCTGGTCCCCCGTAGGAATGGAGCCATTGTCGCTGATGTTTACAGAAAGCCCACCCATACAGACAGATACTTAGATTTTAATTCCCGCACGACAACCGACACAAAGCCAGCACAGCATCAACTCTTTTGCACAGGGCCCTAAGTCTACCCAATTCCGCAGAAGGAAAAAAGCGGGAACTTAATTATGTTCAAGCTGCTTTGGAGTCCAATGGTTATCCATCCAAGTTTATCAAAAACATACACGTTAAAAGATCTCGATCCTCAATAACAAATGTATCCCCAGAGGAACTTGTTGGAATGTTTTTCAAGATGGTTGAACCAACCGAGTCACGCAAGTCTTTCGCTTCTCTTCCCTACATCAAAGGAGTAACTGAACCTTTGACACGTGTCCTCAAAAAACACGATGTCACAGTTGTAAACAAACCATTTACCACCCTACAACAACAGTTCCCAGCTCCGAAATCCCGACCTTTGAAGGAATCACAGACCAACGTCGTCTACAAAATTCCCTGTACAAATTGTTCGTGGTGCTACATTGGGGAAACCGGCAGAGCTTTTAACACCCGGAAAAAGGAACATTTGAGAAACACCAAAACTGCAGCCAAAGGTTCTAGAATCGCTAATCATGCCTGGTCCAACAACCACGCCATTGATTTTGAAAACGCGTCAATTATTGACAAAGGCACTTTTAGAACCCAAAAAACATTAGAAGCGTGGCATACCAAAGTGACACCTAACGCAGATAACAATTCTTGTCCGTTACCCGCCCAATACAACATTCTTTTTAACAAACATCCATAATTATTTACATTTTCATTATTTCGTAACTCACGCTTTTTATTCAAATTTTCTCATCGCTTTCTTCTCATTCATTTTACCCGTCGAAGACTGCAGGTCGGGCAGTCGAAAGCTCGTAGTTCTTAAGCATTTTAGCCAGAGATCGTTTTTAGATTTAATTATGTCTCATCCCGGCTGCGGCCCTTCAATATTTTTAAGAAAATACTGTGTACCAAATGCCAATACCAAATGTTGATTTGACTATTTCATAGCCTGTGACAAATTGTGGAAATATACATTTTGCATTTTGTTTGTTTAATGTACCCTAACAATATTCATTAAAGAAAAAGTGTTGAAAGATTGGAAATAAATTTTCAGGCCTGCAATTTAGAAAGTTTGCAGTTTTTCCCCCTACTTTTTACAATGTTTCACCAGCCTGTCCCAAATCGAATATTAATTAAATGTATGGACTGGGAAAGAGAGAGAGATAGAAAGAAGAAAAAAAAAACAGAAAACGTTCAGGTATATTCAGCACTATTCAGCATTTATTCCACCACAACAGCCATTAAAACATAACTTAAAATTTCTAAAAGTCAGATATTGCCCAGTCACATGGTAAACAACTTTACAATTTAGAAAAGTCTTACCATCAATGCCTGAACATTGTTTGCATCTGTAACTACAGATTACTATGCAACAATGATGAAAATCTTCAAACAAACAAATATAAAGACATAATATTCTGTTATCTAAGAGACTCGTGAGAAATCGCAACAATGACTGAATAATTATTTTGTTGTGCAATCAAAAGATACAATGCAGTATTAAACAAAATAGTTTATAGACATTCTCATTAACATCAGCCTTGTTTCTGTTGACTTGTACATGTATGTATCACAGATCCGAAGTGAGCAAATTCAGCTTAAAAACAAAGCTGTTGTAAATACAAAACATGACAGACAGCATACACTAGACTTACACGTGGCTTTTGAAAACATTTTTGAAGGTCACTTTTATCATGAAAGAAATTTAATTACTTTTCTATATTGTAGAGATGGAAAAGTTGTACACTATTTTAGTGTACTTGTAAATTGCTTAATTTAAAACAGTCTGGGACAAGAGAGATCAAATTTCCTGAATTAAGGTACAACCTTAGTCATTCCTCTTCCATGATAATCAGTCACCTATTCTCATTCATGTTCATGCCGCGGAATTCCAGAATGTGCGGGTTACGTACCCCTTTTTGTGGAGTGTTAGATGCATAATAAAAGAATGAATTACCACGTGCAGTGTCTCCTTATTTAAAGATCTGTCTTCTTAGATTCGTGGCTTTTCAAAATAGATACGCAAGCCGGTGATTCCTGATTAATTTTCGTGATTTCTTCGCTTCATGTCACTGAAGCCTAACCTTGTGTTTGCACCTTTTTTCCTTCGCTCGTTTTATCTTATTTTCCCAAGTCAAGGGAAACTTTGGTCGTCTGTATGGCTGTACCTGTTGATCCGGCGGCCACTGATTTGGAGGTTTTAGCAAATCCTGCTCCACCGCCTGCACTGGTTCCTGCTGTCGCAGACCCAGCTGCAGCTCCACCAGCTCTTCCAGCTCCTACTGCGCAACTAGAGGGAGCCGTCGGTGGGCAACAAGTACAATTGAATGAGGTATTTCATAGTTTGTGTGTTTTTTCGTTTTCGTCCTAGTTTCTAATTTGCATAGGTTTTGTATCGCTTTGCCTTCTATCCCGGGTTTCTATGCTTGTTTGTTAGCTTGTATATCCTTTTTTGCTTTGTTTAAGTTCTCTCGTGTGCCGAGCAGAAATCTATTTTTGCCCTGTGTCTACTAAATGTTTGCTCGCCGGTCGAGCACAAGTGGTATTTGCCGTTTTTCGGCTCTAGTTTTACGTTCACTTGTGTGTCTTGTATTAATTGGTTTGCCGTGTGTCGGTTCTTCCCAAACGGTCGCTTGTGTGCTGAATACTATTTGGTTTAACCGTGTGTCGATTCTAGCTAAACGTTCGTGTGTCAAGCACTATTTGGTTTTGCCGTATATTGGTTTTTGCTAAACGTTCGCTCGTGTGTCGAGCACTATTTGGTTTTGCGTGTGTCGGTTCTAGCTAAATGTTCGCTCGTATGTCGAGCACCAATTATAAATGAGGTGTGTTGGATCTAGTTTGTACGCTTGTGTGTCGAGCTCAAGTTGTATATGCCGTGTGTTGGCTCTAGTTAAACGCTAGCTCGTGTGTGGTCTTGCCATGTGGCGGCTCTAGGTTAAATATAGCACTATGTACATGTGGGTTGGCAGACATCGTGTGTCGACTTTGCCCTGTGTTTAGCTCGTGTTTCAAGCTCTTGCATGTGTCGTGTGTTGCCCGTATTTCGGCGTCAAATTTGTATCCGCCGTGTGTTGGTATTGGAGTTTTATATTCGTTTCTGTGTCAAGCATGTTTCGGCAGTTGCCGTTTTGCCAACTCAAGATTCGTTTGCTCACAGGTTGAAATTTTATTTAGTTTGCTCACGTCCTTTCTCGGTCTTGGCTTTCGCCTGTTTGTTTCCTTAACACAGTTTGCCACTGGCCTATTGGTGGGTTAAGTAAGCAGCCGTTAGTTGGTCTCGCTCTCGTTTATACTTGTCAGTTTGGTGCATTTGCTTTCTCGCCTCACCCTGTTTAGTGTTTGGGTTTTGTTAATTTTCTGCCCATGAGGGTATTACAGCCCGTTTTTTTATCCTGTTTCCCTAGTTGGACGCTTTAAAAGCTGAAATCCAGAATTTAAAGGATTTAGACAATGAGAAGTTGGTGAATTCAGCTCTCAAACATGTTTGTCAACTAGTCTCTCGTCCCCCTTCCATTTTCGATGCTTTTGCAGCATGGGCAGCCTTGGAGCAGCTTTGTGATGTCGCCAGAGAGAAACGTCATGATCGCGCAAATCGTTTCATCATTATCCTGCATCAAACTAGGCCGTTGATGGGTTCTTTCCAGCAAGTTCTTCTTAAATTGCTGGGCTCAGATGAAGAAGTCCCGATTGCTAAAGAAATTCAGAAAGCTGTGAAGCAGACCCCCAGGATCTGGCCTACAACCATCACAACTCCTCCAGGTCCCAGTGCCATTCATCAAACGAGTGCTGTTGCGTGTTTTAATTGTGGCCGCCGGGGTGGTATCGCTAGATCGTGTTGGAGGCCCCAAAACATCCGTAAATTCTGTGGAGGAAGGAAGATGTAATTGTGTGTGTATAGATTTAATGGCCCTCCCTTCTAATGTTAGGTTGGATCGCTCAGGGCGTCCTTTAAAGTTCTTTTCTCCGTTTCCATGCGTACAGGCCCAAGGAACCAATATCTTTTCTCAAGTGTTATCGTCCAGCAAAAACGCCTTTGTATTTCCACCATTCACACTTATTGGCCAGCTCCTGAAGTATCTAGCGTCGCAACCGTGTCCTTTTACAATGATTGCCCCAGATGTTTCGCCCAGAAAATACTGGTGGCCCCTCCTCCAGCGTCAGGCTACCGTTGCATTCAAATTGGGCCAAAAGGGGGATAATTCAATTCTTCTATTCCCAACTAAAACAGGCCTTTCTACTTGGGAATTCAGACCACTTTAATGGGATCTTTGGGTATTTCGCTTTGCTGCTCCTTTATAACTTATCTTAACTATGTACTCTGATCAAGTACATACTCATGGGATCCTCTGTCGTTTTTCTTTAGCTGTTACTCACATAGGATATTTTGTTTGTGATACCGTGTGTAGTTTCGACTGACACAATTTCCTAATAAATTTTTGCTTCTATAGTGTATTTTGTATATATTACACCCTTTTTGCGTATTTAGGACCTCCCCTTGGTGGCAAGAATATGGGTTCCCGCAGTCAGTTGCCCAAACTATTCCTATTCAAACGATGCTTCTTTTGCATTTTAACAACAATGCGGTTGCACACGAAGGAAAGAGACCAACGTCCCAGATTCTGAAAAAGTTCCTTTAGACCTGGCTGCCATTGATGACCGTCTCGAGGCCCTTCGCAAGCTTAAGAGCGACAAACCCTATCAGAAACAGAAGTGAAGCCTTCAGCACGAACTGGACCATTTTCTTCGCTCTCTAACCCCTCCCAAGTCTCTTATATCAGCCACCCAGCAGGATTTAACAAGGTTTCTTGTTTGGAAGGATAAAGGAGGGAAAACTAAGATACATCTTCCCCAGTGTAAGTACTTTGGAGTTTCCGGTACAGCTCGGTGCCTGTGTCCAACCAGACTCGCAGCTGGAACCATTGACAATTTAATAGGGAATTTACATTCCATTTTTATAGAAGCAGGAAGGGGTAATGCCTGGAATGATATTCTCGGTGTAGGGAACCCGGCAGCCCATCAGTCCGTGAAACAGTATTTCGCTTTAGTGCATGAGGAACAAGCAAAGGCGCGACTTGGTAAAAAAACAAGCTATTCCTATCTTCTTTGGAAAGTTGATTAAGCTCTGTCTATATCTCAGAGACTCTGTTTTCTCTAAAGGTACATCTGCAGTTCATCGCTATCTCTATGCAATAGATCTAGCATTTTTCTGTCTTGACTTTTATTCAGGGGATCGTGGCTCAGACCTGGGTAGGATCTTTACGAAGGAAATCGTTTGTCTCCCAGACGGGGATGGGTTTTTATTTCGCCACACTTTTGGCAAGACCTTAAGGGATGGCGGAAAAACCAATACCTTCATGATTAACAAATGCCCGAACCCAAGATCTGTCCGGTAGCGAATTTAAAGTTGTATGTTAAGTTATGTGATCTTACATGTATGTGCGTAAACTTAAGAGAAAGTAGTGTAGTAATAGAGCAAATCGCCGCATTTACACATTTTGCGTAAAATCAGCGTAGTTAGCGTAAGATGCGTTGTTAGCGTAAAATCAGCGTAGTTAGCGTAGTTAGTGTAGTTAGCGTAAGATGCGTAAGATGCGTAGTTAGCGTAGTTAGCGTAAGATGCGTAAGATGTGTAAGATGCGTTGTTAGCGTAAGATGCGTTGGTAGCGTTGTTAGCGCATCTTTTTTTAATATAAATTTTTAAGAGTTGATAAATTTCCAACCAGCGCTCTCACCACCTAGATGTTCACAGATTTTTTTCCAAATTTTATCATGTTCATAGAGTTTTAAACGATCTTTATACAATTTTAACTTTGGTAAAAATTCATTATATTCAAGTAGTTGACAAAATTTATAGATATATGAATACGAAAAAAAATTGCTTCTATTTTTACCTTTAAAAATTTCAAATGGCTCTTGAATTTGTAAAAACATTATTTTTAGTTTTTCTTCCATTATAGGAGTCATTTGTAATGGAGGTATATTTGTTATTCGGTACAAAATTTGTGTGGCATGATTATAATAACGTAATTTACGATGTTTTTTAAGATATCTTTTAATATCTGCTTCTGTTAACTTTTCCAAAGAATTTTCCATTTTTTCATGAACGATTTCTCTGATAATAGTATTAATAACCTCTTCTGACACTTTAACACTTTCTTTGCCTTGGATATTAGCCAAACAGTCACAAAAATGAGTATATCTTTTGTAATCATTTTCTGCAGGTTTAATAGATGGTTTTTCTGGATTTGTTGAGACATTAATGCTTATTCCGCAACTTAGACAAGTACTTATTGCTTCATCGATATTAAATACTTTGAATTTTTTACATGTATAACAATAGTTATCTTCATTTATATTATTTTCACTGTAACAAAGTTCTTCAGGAAATATATTATATTTATACCTTTTATAATAAGAATTATGATCAATCTTATCATTTTTCTTATTCTTTAAGATATCAACACCATAAACAAAATTTTTGTTTATATTTTTTGCTTGATTTTCTGTATGTAAAAAAAGTAAAATAGCATTCTTTAATAAATAACTAGTACGAAGATTTATAATATCATTTATTTCATTTTCTAACCTTATTTGTTCAATTTGATCAATTCTAGAATAATCTTTTTTGTTGGATAAATTTACAATTTTTTTTTTATATCTGGTATTTTTTTTTCTTTCAGAACAATTTCTGAAAGTTTTTTACGATGTAGATTGCCAATAGTTTCTTTATTCATAATAATAATATATAGTTAGCTTATTCTTTAAAGTACAGTGGAGAATAAGCTAACTATTTCAGACTGAAATTTTTGATTCGTTTTCCGTTCAAGAAGCTTTTTAATTAACCTATCTCGAATCTTAAACCTTTCATTTCTTCTATTTTTAGGAATATTTTTTGAATTATAATCATTCATTACTTCATTAACCAATAATATATTTCCTCGTTCTAATGCTCTTCTAGTTTTTTTATTATCTATTTTTTGAGCAACACAAGCCTTTTGACATTCTTCTATTATTTTTAATGACATTTAATCTTTTAATCTTCTTCAATTTTTTTCTTTTAATAGCCAATTTAACTTTAATCTTCATTTATCATTTATTAATATTGATTGTTTTCTTCTTCACTGCCTGATTCTTCACTGCTCGATTCTTCATCATGAAAATAATCACTATCGCTACTATCAGTATCAGCAAGTGGGTCTTCCAATAAGAATTTTTTTATAATTTGGAATTGGCATATATATAATCTAATATTTTTTTTATTATATGATGCCCATACGCATAACTAGAGATACCATCATCTAAAATATATCTTTTATCATCAAAAGGTGATAATGATACTTTATTAATTTGGTAACTAGATATTTGATGATACTCTGACCTTATAGTTCTCATCTTATGCCTCATGGTAGTACAATTGAATAACGTATCACGGTAATCAGAGAGGCATAATTCACTCTTGATGACATTCTTTTTGACACCCTTAGCTGTTTTGTTTTCTTTGCCATGGTCACAGTCCTTGTTTTCTGTGCCGCAGCAACAGTCTGTCTTGTAAGAATACATTTTACTTTTTAGACCAACAAATTCAGTGATTGGATCACCTGACGCTTCATCTTTGAATTTACCAATTACTTTTTTATTATTATCAAAATAGAACTTAGAAGATTTAGGATAGTCAGTATTGTCAAATAGATGTCTATCAGCAAATAAATCTTCGTAAACATCTTCTGTTTTTATATGGTAAACTAAAGAGTCGGTATCAGTAAAAAGTAACTTTGCATCTGGGTATTTTTTTCTGATATAATTATAATGGAAATCATACATTAGTGTTTTACTTAACTCTAAGATACTAAAACCAACATAAGATGGTTTATCTAAGAAGAGTCTCTCCTTTTTCATTTGTACTCCTACTAAATTTTCATCAAATATTTTAGAAGAAACGTAGGTTGGATGCTTTGTAAGCTTCAATAAATGATTAGGATCAGTTTCTAATTTGATATTAGATCTTTTTCTTAGGTTTTCCATGGTTTTACCAAACACTGAATTATTCATTAGTTTAAAGAAGTCTTTTTCAAAACTATTCTTAGCCATTTTTCTCTTTTCTGTATTAAAATCAATGTATTTTTTCATCCAAGGTTTCTGTGTAAATTCTAAGACTCTGTGAACCTTTTTCAACTTCATACCAAGAGATAAATACTGCTGTAGATTTCTGTAATGCAAGACATACTTTTCTTTATTCATTAGATTAGGTACTAACTTATGTACTCTACCACTGCTGATATTTTCTGAATCTTTCAGATCTTTACAATATGGAGATAACATATGAACAGAGACTAAAATCTTTTCTGGAGCTAATGGATAATCATTATGCAAATCGTGTAACTCTTCAGGATATTATAAATCTACCTCTAAAATAACCCCTTTTCTTGTCTCATCTGTGTAATTATCTAATATAAAATCTTCAGGGTCCTCATATTCAGATGGGTCTAACCATTTAAAATCTCCGACTGGTAGTGACTGTGACATTGCCCAACCATAAAGATTATTTGCATCTAAATACATTATATAAGAAGATTCTACCTCAGGATCATAATTTTTCATGCATTTGTTATTTGCTACAGCGTGCCTATGTGCTATATAAGAGATACCGCCACGCATTCCTTTTTCAATGAAGAGCTGTTGATCAAGGTCTGAAATTAAGTCTAGATTCATTTTGGTCATTCTCAGTAATGCATCCCATGATAATCCAGGTGCAGAAAAATAATGACAAGGATCCAACCTATAATGCGAGAGACACGTACTTCTGAAATTTTCAAATACATCAGCCAAGAGTAGCACATCTGTACGCAAATATAAATCATGATACTCTCCTAAGTCTTTGATTTGGAAGGTACTCCATACTCGTTTTGCGTGCTCATAGTCACTCTCTGAAATATTTGTATCATTCAAAATACTATAAAAATCTTCTATCTCTGGTAATGATCTCTCACTGAATCTTTGGAATGAGTCCATGTAATCATAAGGGTAAACACCTTTTTGCTTGATTAATCTAAATTGATCATCATTTGGAAAAGCTTCTCTCGTATGGAAGAATGCATCATCACTTAAACACGGAGCGAGCCTATAAATGGGGGCTGAGCGGCTCAGCCCGTCCATCACAAATTGGAATACTCTGCTTTGATTGGCTTATTCACCCAGGCGTGTCGTACTCCCGCGATTTTCGCACGAAGTAACATTTCAGGCGACCGCACAAGGGAAGGTTTTTCGTTTGTTTGCTTTCTTTGTAAAAAGGTCAACGAAACAACAAGAATGGCATCTACAGAAGAAGAATTTAGACAGTTATCGTACTTTTAATACATGCATTTTAGCTTCTTATTTTTGTTGTTTCACTTGTGAAAGCATATCGATTGTTTTCGAGTTGTTTACTCAACGTAAATGCCGTGTTTTAGTCAACAAAGTGCAAACCGCTGACCTTTTATAGACTCGCTCCGTGTTTAAATTACTGCTTAGTCGGTCTAAACTCTGACTCATAAATGAAAAACTGTCAATGAAAGTCAAATGCTTACCTATATTAAAACCAATATATTTCTCAAAATTACTTGCTATAACACCAACATCAATATTAAGATCTTGTCTTACTAAATGACCAATATTTTGCATGATAAAATGGCTGTCATAACCTTTAAGGTTATGAAAGATGACAGGAATTTTTAACTTTTCTGCACTGATAGCCCATTTTAGATTGCAATCTCTGTGTGCAGCGCCACGATATTCACCTGTAATATGGCAATGATCTCGAACTTTATTCATTATATCACCATCATCATGTATTAAAAGATCTTTAGCTTTAAAACTACGCTCACAAATATGGCATACTGTACTATTTTGGAAATCTCTTTCATTTTGAGATGTCATAAATAATGGTTTCTGGAATCGATCTCGAACTATTCTCTGACAATCTTCTACTTCACTTAACATCTTCAAGATAAACTTTTCGATACAATCGTCACCACGATAAATTTCTACTGGCTTGGAATATCTATTATCATACCTGCAGACTAATTTATATCCGTAACCACAGGCTCGGTGGCTCTGATAAGTACTAGTGTAAGATTGACCATCAGATGGCTCACAACTATCTATCTTTTCTGTGATAGCTTCAAAATCAGCGTAAATGACAAAAGGCACAGGCAACATTTTCTGGTGATTTTTAAAATAAATTTTTGACCCTTTCTCTGGCATTTTTATTGCTTGGGTTCCATTAATTGCTAAGCAATCCTGCTTATGGTTTTCTAATGTTCTCTCAGAAGAACAACAATGAAGACAACGCAAACAAAAATATTTCCTACCATGATGTTTAGTGTATGATGACATAAATTGATTGAAATTCTTAATAAGCACATAGTGGCTCTTTTCCCCTTCTTCAATCCATAGTAATTCTATATGGTCCGGAAAATTAGCTTCTGATATTCTGATAGGATAAGTTTCCCGAGTTTTCTGATGATAACCAAATACATTAATATTAATCTGATTTTGCTTTTCAATTTTCTTCACATCAGAAAGAGTTACTGGAAAAGTGACACCAGTGTAATCTAACTGTTTTACCGATTCTCTATCTGCTTTAGTTATTCTTTGAGGGTCTTTTTTAAGTGGATTTAGATACCTGTTATGGCACCATAGGAAACAACGATTATCTTCATTTTTGGGATTGACTAAACTCTTCATAGGGTGACGTAGTTCCACTGGGAGCTTAATATATGATGTTCCTCTTAATGGAAAGTAAGAGACAATATTAATGTTATGTAAAAGTACTAATTCAAATAGCCAACCAGAACCTTCTGATAACCAAACAGCTATTAACTCTAAAATTCTTTCAATAGCATTATCGATAGCTTCTGATATCTGATCACTATTTGTAACTGTAAATGGTCCAGCATTAAAGTAGGGTTCTCGGTAAATGACCCCATTCTCACTACGTTTTAATAACCGTACTTTTAGAGTAATATTAAATTTAAATCCCCTTTTATCTTTTAATAATCTCATTAAAAGTTTAATTATTTGTTTTTTTGTATTATACAACTGTAATGATGCGTCATAACTATGAAAAATTGGTACTTCATAAGATTTGACATTACCTCGGAGAGCCCTAGATCGCTCTGTAATAGTGAATTCCACAGGGACATATTCATGCTTTCTTCGGAATTCTCTTATAGTTTCAGGATTATAATAAGGTGTAATTTCATCAAGCATTTTTTTGACCTTTGGACTAATTATTTTTGGTATCCGTTTTAGCCTAGGTACTATTTTAGGTGGCTCCTCTAGTGGTGGTGGTGGTGGTGGTGTATATTTTATTGGTGCTAATGGCACTTGTAAATCGCTGCTACTTTGCGCTGGGCTATCTAATAGTGTCTTTTTTAATGATTTATTGAATGCTCTATTTCTTTCTCTTTTAATTGCTTTTTTTATTTTTTTTCTTTGCCCTGATGATTTTTGTTTTTCTCTTCATTTCTATATATTGTCTATAGATTTTTTTTTAAATAATAAAAAATCTAATTATTATTATTAATTAAAAGTAAATTTTTAGTATGTTTTCTAGTGCTCAAATGAGAAAATTTACCTCTTAATGTATAATTTTTTCCATTCTTACAGACATCACAGTACCACTCATAACTTTTCATCTTTTCATTGCGATAAATTCTTCTATATTTCGGGTAATCCTCTCGTTTAAGCTGTTTCATTTCTTCTTCATTCCATACCATTGTATATCTATATTAGCGGAGCTCCGGCGGCCGAAGGCCGCCAAGCGGAGCCCCATACCCATATTAGGAAACTGAAGGGAACCCATGAACTGATTTTCTCATGTGTATCATGGCTAGCGGTATTGCTCGTGGGCGCGTACGCACGACGACGACGACGACGACGACGACGGTGGTGGAGTCGCGCAACATGGCGGCCACAATTGACACATAAACCAAAACGAGGCTTCAGTTTTCGCGGGCTTTCCTTGTAGGTTGACAGAGCACATGTACCCTTGGTTTAAAGCGTCCTTTGGACGTCCATGTTGCAGTCAATTGACACCTGTCAAAACAAGGAATCCGCTGACCAGTATCACGTGACCATATCGCGGGCTCAAGTTCAGGGCTCATCGAGGTCACGTGTTTTTTTAAAGTTGACCGCTGCCCAAGTGCTGCTTTTTTCGATTAGATCGCGGGCTCATGTCAGGATTAACTTGCTGTAAACAGCGTAGGGTTGGTAGGAAGCCGGTTAACGCTAACCCAGGATTAAAATTTAACCGAATTATAACCTTTTCTTTTGTACAAAGTTTTTTCACTGCTTTTGTTTTGCGTATTTTGCTTTCATTAAAATTCAAAACACAAAAACAATATACAGAAAATCTCACCGCAAAGTTACAAAACTCAAATCAAAATTCTACTTTATCCTCGGCTAGTTTGATCGGGCTCTGAACAACCCGGCCCAGGAGCTACGCTTTTAGGCTGGCCTAAATCTATATATTGTCTATTTATTTTTAAATTATAAATTTTTTAAATCTTTTAATGGCACCCAACTGTTAAATTCGTCTGGGTAACCTTTCCATTTGACTAATGCTTTTCCTTTAGACTTTCTGATAATTTTCTCTATTCTATAGACCTCTTGATCTGTCTTTTGTAACTCTTCTCTATAGAAAGTACCCTTAATCGCTTCACCATTTAAGTCTTTTATCTTATACGTAATAGGATTAGTGAATTGAATTCCGTCTATGATGAAAACTTCTTCAGTCCAATTTGGAGTATAGCCTTTATCAAAAGTCACCCTTTTGTATTTGCTTATTCAGACTCTATCACCTATCACAAATGCTGGTTTATCATTGTTTTTGTTTCTATTCGCTAAATCACCATATAAATTAAAATAAACTTTTCCATAGTTTTCAGGTTTTCTAGCTTGGAAAGGTGTCATTCCTATTGATCTATGTCGGCTGTTGTTGTAAGAGGCGAATATTTTCGGAAGGATGTCAACGTAGACTGTATTGTTTTGCATAGTGAATCTCTTATACATTTTATCTTTGATAGTTCTATTCCATCTCTCACAAACTGATGATTTCTCTTCATTTTCAGTGGAATAGATAGTTATCTTATCCTTAGCTAAGAGATCTAAAACATTTTTGTTATAATATTCTTTTCCTTTGTCTACCCATAACATTTTAGGCTTATTTTTATCTAATAAGCTTTCAAACGCTTTAGAAACTTCTAAGCCAGTTTTTGTCTTTAGAGATACTATCCAACCATATTTACTGAAAAGGTCTAAGACCATTAAAAGATATTTATAACCTCGGTTCCATTTGCTTAGCTTTTGCATGTCAACTAAGTCAGAACACCAAATGTCATCTACCTTATGTGCTATGACTCTTCGCTTGGTAAAATTTCGTTTTATAGGGTTGTGTAACTCATTAGCTAGCTCTTCCCATGTATCTAAATTTTTTCTTTTTTTTTTTTTTACTCCTAAACCAAGTTTTTGCTTTGTATTAATAGTGTTTCTAGCCAGCCAATGACCCCACTGTCTCTCATTCCAGGGAATTGCATCTAGAGCTCAGACCATTTTCTTGTCAGCCACATTTTTACATGATTTTACATTTACTCCCTTGTCAGCACATACTGAGTAATCAACATCATGTTGCATGGCTATAGCATCTGTCTTATCATAGATTTCATAGATTTGACCTGTGTTTCGATCCCATTTTACTTGGTTTTCTAAATCATTGTAAGGACCAGTATATTTGTGTCCTGGTAAAGTCCAACCAGCTTTCGGTTTAGGTAACTTACCTATTGCTTTATGAATATCGACTCCAGAACCTGTTCTGGGACCAGAACCCCTACCCCTTCCACTGATTTTTTTAGAGAGATTGTCAGCCAGAGAGTCAACTGCTCTATTCAAATACCTTTTACCAATGCCTTTAACCCTATCTTTTACATAGTCTGATTTTATTGCTTTGCTAGCACCAATTTTTCCAAGGTTATACAATCCTTTTGCACCAGCAGCCAACCCATGGACAATAAGTTCATCAAAACCGCTCCCCTTACTTTCCTGCCACCCCTGCATTTCTCCTTTAGATATAAAACGAAATTTTGTAATTCCACATTCAGCACAACTGCATCGCATTGCATTTCTACCGTTTTTTGTAATTACAAAAGTTTCAGAATTTGGTACACATTCTGTCCTTTTTCTTTGTCGAACACAATAAGATAACATATATTAATTCTAGAGATTATAATTAATATTATTGTTAACAAAGTTAACTATAATATAGCTCCTATGAGGGGAATTCCCTTAAATGGACTGTTTTTACCCAGTAATAGCCCTTTTCCTTTTCTACCTCTTCCTACCGTCCCTGACTTAACAAATTTAGTTTTTGTTATCCCGCATTCTGCGCATTTACATTTCATCATGGCACGACCATTTCTTGCCTGTACAACCCTTTCTGAACCAGGAACGCACTCTGTCTGTTTTCGTTGTTTTACACAATAGCTTTTCATCTATATAATTATTTTTTATTTTATTTTAATATATTATAATGGAAGGCATTGACGTTGACAATGAAATACGTAGAATAGAAGCGATGTATAAACATTACAAACTTCTTTATAGAAAAATTGCATTTTTATGTTGTTCTGGAGAAACTAAAAGAGTGAGAAATCTGAGAAATAGTTTGAAACGAGATTTAAAAAAAATCCGACAAATCAAACAAATCCAACAAATGAGAACTACCTAAGCAAATTACTAAAATAGTTTTCTATGAATTTTTCATTCTCTTCGGTGTCAAAGCTAAAAACTTGCAATAAATCGAAATAATCTACTCCTTTATGCATTTCATTCAAGAAATACAAGCAAAAATAGCCACAGGTTGTAGTATAGAGATTCTGTATTTGTTTGTTTTGGTGTAATAAATTTAAGTTTTTCTCTTTTGCATGGTTTACCAACTCTTGAAAAGGTGGCATTCCAAAAGAGTCAAAGTAATTTATTGTACCATTACGAACATAGGTTGTAACCCAATGACTACCGCCCATATAATGAGGTTCTAAATTATAAATAAAAAGCGCTAACTTATGCTGATGTGGTACAGTCTGATCTCTACTTAAAACATTCTCTATAGGTATCTTCAAGTATTTACACCAATCTAAAAGATCAAAATTACTCATTGGGATATCTTTATGGAATTTAGGTCGGTGGTTGGGGCTAGGTCGGTGGTTGGGGCTAGGTCGGTGGTTGCGGCTAGGCTTTTTTAGTTCTTTTTTTTTTTCCCCCTGCCCCAAGTACCAATAAAAGGTGGTGGAGCCATGGGCATTCCTATACGAGGACCTCCTCCTCCGTCTGATTGCCCCATTCGAACTCCTCCTCTTCCTTTTATACTTCCTCCTTTTAATGCATCAAGAATCATTGGAATACCAATACTAGCTATTAAAGTTCCAATGCCATTACCTACTTGTTTTTGATTAATTTTGAAAAGTAAGTCTTCTCCACCTTTATGTGCTCGAGCTAAATCTCCTATTTGACCTTTAGTCAGTAAATTAGCCATTTGAGCTAACATAAATAGTTTATTATTTGGTACTTGAAAGATTTGTCCACCACTAATTTTCTTAACTATTTGGCTAGCACCTTCAGAAGCTAACCCTGCTAAAGCAGACAATCCTAGTGTTTTACCGATAGTTGGTGCTACATTCTTTAATAATGGCATTACTGCACTAAATATCCCAGCCCCACCTGCCGACCCACTACCAGTTTGTCGCCTGATATTATACTTTGATATAGTAATAACCATTCCTTTATTAGCTGATTTAGCCTTAGCGAGTCTCTTAACAGTATTCATTGGTACCATAAGGACATTAGAACCACTTAACGCATTTTTATTTAAGCGTAAACTTATTTCTTCTCTGTGTCTGTAAGCCATAGATAGTTTTCGTTTTTGCCCTTGAGAAAGTGTGACAGAAATTTGATGTAATTCAGTCATTATATATTATTTATGTACTTTTTTAAAAATTCATAAATAATATTTATTCTATGGCGATGGCATAGTCTATGGCGTTGGCATATTACTCATAATCATCTGGATTTAGATCTTCTTCATCATCTAAGATAAAATTATTAAAAATATCTTCTTCTTCTCGAAATGCTAATTGCATTAATTTTGGTTTTAAAGTAGAACCAAAAGTACCAGTTGTCAGAGAAAACCAGGCAGCAATAAATTTGACTCTACTTCTTGGTCCTATTTTTACTGATTCATTTTCGATCTTTTTTCGATCCCATGTAAAAAATTTTGTATCTAGTCTATCATTGCGATAAAAGAGACTAAACTCCATCTTCGATGGGTAATCGAGATATTTTCTTTCGTTATCAATCATTTTATAAGGTTTTTTGCAAATTCTTTTCCAAGAACCATCTTGCCCATGTTCATCATATCCTGCTACAGCTTCTCTTGGTATTTTTATAACCTTAGAAAGAGAATGTATATAATCAATGAAAAATTGGTCTAATTCTTTGGCTTTATCTAAATATTCACCATCGCAATTTATTTGCATGCTTGTACCTTGATATTCTCCATTTTTATCATAGTTTTCATTTAAACCAAATGGTGTATATCCTTCATATTTAACAAATAATGTTTTACCTTTATATAATATTCCAATCTGTGTTCCATTGTGCTTATTCGGCTTTGGTTTTCTAAAAGTTATCTTTGAAGTGTCAATATCAAGAAAATTAACTATTTCTAAATTAACTATTTCTACTCGCTTTACTCTTTCGTTTTCACTTTCGTTTTCACTTTCGTTCTGACTTTCTTTAACTCTCATATATATTATATTAAAATATTTTTTTCTAAGTCGCTTAGACGTATGACTTATTATTATTATTGTAAATATAATTTACTATACGATAACTAATTGATCTCCCACTTTATCCACAACAACATCTTCTTCATAAAGAACAATTGCATGCACTCGAAAATCAGCAGCAGCTGCTTGTGAGAGGCGAAATCTTATGTTAAGTTGCTTTGGATCTCGGCTAACCTGTTCTGTTTGATAAGTTAGGTCAAAATATAACATTGGGTAAAGACTCGAAAAATTAGCGATATTGAGCTGAGTACCTGTATTATAATCATTCTTTTTCCATGAATAATTCATTAAATCATAATAGATTCTTGTTTTACTTTCTGTATCATATTCAAGTTCTGGATAGAAGACACCATTACCATATTCAAGACGACATGTGCTAAGATGACTATTAGCATTAGCAGCATTAAGTTTAAAAGTATCAAAAATATAAGGATTTGCTGTCATATCATTAGTCTTAAGTCTCTGGAAGTAGAGGAAAACATGCTGTACTTTATCAATACTAGCTGAGATTCTGAAATCACCACTGTTTCTGGTAGTATCTGAAGTTTGGTACATTTCTTTGAGGTATTTCCATTTACTGGGTTTTTGGAATTCACTGATGAATTTAGTGAATAGAGCATCTTTTGGTTCTAGTCGGGGTACCCATAGATAAAAACGATCAATTACTAATCTCAATGTATCAACTGCTCCATATAAGACTTCAGCGTCTGGTGTAAGTTCTATTTCAAATTGGAGATCCATTGGAGGTAACATTCGTCCTTCTAATTCTTCGAAAAAAGAATACCTATTTAATGGAATACTTGTATTAACATTAGCTCTGTTAGCTGTTAATGAACGCCTACTTTCCAAACCAGTGTTTGTATCATCTGAAGTGGTATCTGTATCTAAATACCATAAGCTATTTTTAGCTGTACTACGCCCAAAATCATCTGAATATTCTAAAAGATTTTTAGCAAAAGTTACAAGATGAAGATTATCAGTGTCATAGACGATTTTTCCTGCACTCTTAATAACCATATGCTTAATTAATGAATGCGATCCATTAATAATTGTTGTTCTGGCGTCTGCATTGTCTCCACCATTTGCTTTAAGGTCTAATCGAAATCGCACTTCAAAAAAGGCGTTAAACCAATCAAGCATAATACCACGGTCAGTAACATGAAATTTGTAACCTTTCTTTTCTTGCTCTTGAGTATTGGCAGGAGCTCTTATAGCGTCTTGAAGACGAAATTGCACTAGTTCGTTTCTCTGAACGTACTCTGGTGATCTAAATGCCATTATATATTTTTTACCAGACATTTTTTTTTATTAATTAAGATCGTGCTATAAGATTATTAATCAGTGTATAAAC
Organism: Micromussa lordhowensis; assembly: GCA_964020085.1. Taxonomy (NCBI): domain Eukaryota; kingdom Metazoa; phylum Cnidaria; class Anthozoa; order Scleractinia; family Lobophylliidae; genus Micromussa; species Micromussa lordhowensis. The sequence continues at coordinate 43,877 of CAXHUQ010000058.1, read as the reverse complement.
TTCCTCCTGCGTTTTTGGCTTTGCTGGCTTTGCTGGCTTTGCTGGTTTTGCTTTTTTAGACCGTGAGGACAGCCTTTTTCTAATAAGCTCACCTGATCTCTCTATAACTTTATCAGCAGCCTTTTTACCAACTTTTTCTCCCGCATGAGATACACCAGCTTGTATTGCTTTTTTAGCAAATGGTTTTAAAACCTGTCCAGTTAAAGCACTAGCTACCTTTTTTAGTGGTTTCATAAGATTATCTACGATAATTCCATTGCCACGGTGTTTGTAGACATATCGTCCCGTTCTTGGGTGATAAATCTTTTTGAACTCTCTTGACTTCATATATATAAATTAGTTCCTAATTTTAAGTTTAAAACCCTCCCTACGCTCGGTCCCTCACTGCGTTCGGTCTCTAAAATGGAACTTTTTTTAAGATTAATGAAAATGCAGTGTCAGCTTGATTTAAATAGACTGGTCTTCTTAAACCATCAGTTACATAGATTCGAACGCTTGAAACTCTTGTTTTATTGATAGGATTAAATATAATACGACGCGGTTCAAGGGTAAAATTGTAAGAAGGTCTCAAAGTTCCTGTACCAAAACTAAAAACAATATCTGATTCTCTCCCATCTACTAATGAATCAGAGACTAAATCACAATGAATATTTAGGACATCTGTATCTTCTGATAGGTTAGGTATTTTGGGGCTAACGTTTCTCTCATTGCTTAAGACCACCTTATCGAATCCTATTAGTTTACCAAAATTTGATTTACTTAGGTCAAGCTGATAGTTTGCGTCTAAAGTCACTATGACTCTGAAAGTTGGTTCATCAAAAGTTAAAGTAATTGGAAATTCTTCATCACCATCACCATTAACTATTTTAGTCTTTTCCTTAATGTAATTATCAATATCAGTGTAATCCCAAACTCCTTTTGGAAAATCAATATCTGTAAATGTTTTCCCACCGTCTTTACTGTAAGCTATTTTTTGATTGCTATAACCAGAATTTATATTTGTCCATGTAAAAGCCATTGAAATAATTTTATTAAAACCAATATACCAAATCCCATCACTGTGTTCATAGTTTAAAGTTCTAGAAAACCTTGTAGTAAAATCACCAGGTCGATTACCATGTTCATCTTTAACTGCAAAACTGCTTAATGAGATTTCTCTCTCCATATATTAAACCCCGAAATATTTTTTGACTAACTTTTGATATTGTGACTTATTGATGTCTTTTGCGCGTAATAGAGTGTCTAAGATAGTTTGACCCATATTTCTCATCTTAACGCTTGTATTACCTGCTTCCATTTCACCAATAATTAGTGTTAATTTCTTTAGTAATTCTTTAGCATCATTATAGAAATACACGCCACTTCCCCTGACTCCTCTTCCGGTCCTAAGACCTCCCCTGACCCCACTTCCCTTTGTACTTTTCTTTTTCTGTACTTTTAGATAGTCTCTATATTCTTGAATAGGTTTTAGTCTTGTATCTGCAAATTTATGAGCCATATCCTTTTCTCGCTCTAGCTTTTCTATTACATCTCTAGGAGCATTATTTTTTATAGCTTGATTTAGTCTTTTACTTGTATTTGATTTAAATGTACTTGTAATACTGCTTATTTCAGAATTTGTTTTTTTATGTTACTCTCGAGATAATTACTACGTTTAACTGGTGTCATTTCTGGTTGGGATAATCTCATTTCAACATCATCATAGTTAGGAAGGCCTGTTTCATCTAAAATTCTATTAATATCTCCTCTATCTAAATCTTCATCATCATCAGGTGGTGGTTCAATTGCTAAAGGTCCTTCACCTTTTTCTTCTACAAAAGAATATTCTGGTGGTAAAGATTCATCTCCTTCTTCTAGATTCCAAAAACTAGGGTCCATTTCATATTTTGGTGGCGGGCCTTCAGGCATCTTAGCTATTTGTTTTTCTGTGCCAGGCGCTACGTAATCTTGGAGATCTAATAATCCTTCTACATCCATATCTTCATATGGATCAACTTCAGGTGCATAATCAATTTCATCTGGTTTACCCTGTGCAGGCGCAGGACGTATTCTCGGTCCTTGCGGTCTATTCTTAGGCTTTTGTGCCTTTAACCCATCTATGATTTCATCAAGTCTAAAAGATTTTGTTATCCTTGCGTCAGAGGTCTTACTCTTTATCTTCGCTTCAGTGATCTCATCATATAGCTGATTCTTCATCCTTCCAGTCTCAGTCTGCTTCTGAGCTAATCGTTTCCAATTTGACAGACTCATATATTAATAGTTTTTTTAGTTTTTTTATATTAGGAGACATATTAAGAGTCATATTATATTGATTTTCATCTATATAACGAACATGAATTAAAAAACTAAAAAAATTAATTATATAGATGAAAATTCCTAATTATGATTCAGCTTCTAATAATGACAGCAATTTCAAAAGACTGCTACCTTATATGCCTTCAGACACTTTTCGAATGTTAATTTGTGGACCAAGCGGTTGTGGTAAAACTAACGTTCTCATGCATATGCTTTATAATCTACTCTACTATGATAAGATTTACTTGTTTTCTAAAAATCTTGAGCAACCGAAGTACAGACAACTATTAGAAACATTTCGACCCATTTCGGAAGAGGTTGGTTATGATGTCATAGAGGAGAGTAATGGTGATGTCGTTCCTCTCCAAAGCTTAGATGATGATAACCAAAAAATAGTCATCTTTGATGATTATGTTTGTGAACGAAACCAAAAACCTCTAATTGAATATTTTATTGGTGGTCGTCATAAAAATTGCAGTGTAATCTATTTAAGTCAATCTTATTATCTCACTCCTAAAGACATCAGGTTGAATTGCTCTTATTTTTGTATTTTTGATAGCCCAAGTAATGCAGAGACAGCAAGAATGTGCCGTGAAGTCAATGTACCTAAGAAGCGATTTGAGAGTGCGACTAGCGAACCTTATAGTTTTGCGTACATTAATAAGACAAAAAAGACAATTAGAAAAAATTTCAATGAAAATATATAGGATGGATAAAAATCAAAGTGAAGATATGACAAGTGAAGAGAAATTTTTGGATAAAATAATGAGAGAAATGACAGAAATTAGAAGTGAAGAAGAGCAAGAGAAAGTGATGGATGATGTATTAAGAGAAGAGAGAGAGATGAAGTTAGAAATGAATAATATTACAAAAAAGAGAAGAATAATTACTAAAAGATTAACAAAAGAAATATATAAAGAGTTTGAGATCATAAATTTTTCATTAGATAATATTATTCAAAAAACAAAATGTTTAAAAAAATTTGAAACAAAATACAACACATCTATTCCTGAAAAAATAATATTATTAATTAAAAATCTAAAAATGTTAGATTCTGATTACTTAAGAGATCGAGAAGAAGAAGAAGAAGAAGAAGAAGAAGAAGAAGAAGAAGAAGAAGAAGGAGAAGAAGAAATTTAATTTAGTAAATTATATATGGGTTATAGCAATGGACAACTTGAAACATTAGCAACAGGTAAAGGTGAAAAAGGTGATCCTGGTTTACCGGGAATTGGATTTAATCTAACTGATGATGGTAATTTTGACATTGATAGTAAGAGATTAACTGAAGTAGCAGATCCTATCGATAAAAATGATGCAGCAACAAAAGAGTATGTAGATAATAACCTATCAGCTGCTTATCTGAAAAGAGATGGAACAACATCAATGACTGGTCATTTAAATATGAATAATCATAAGATTAGTGATTTAGAAGATGCTACTAATGATAATGATGCTGTCTCTCTAAAACAATTAAAAAAGATGACAACAGATCATAGGACAAATTATCATTTGCAACCTAGTTTTACTTTTTATAAAGATTTTGGTGATAAAGCAGAATTAACTAAAGGGGACGTTTCTATTCCTGGGCATACTGATCATTTTGAACTATTAGAAGCGCCTCGAGAAGGGGCGCAATCTGGTTATGCTTATTCTACTGTTAAACTAGAAAACAATTTAGAAATAGATCCTAATTATTCTATTCTTTTTGAAATATTTGGATATGATGGAACAAATATAGTTACAGATGGTGATTCAGATAGACTATTATTTACAAATGTCACTGGTAATACAAACATAATTGATTTTAGTCATGATTGGTTTAGCAATTACGCAAAAGCTTACATAATATTTAATAGTTCTAAAAGAGATGTGAACATTAGTATTCAATTTTGATATTATGGTTCTAGTAACTCTAATTTTAAATTTCTATTTTTTAGTAGATGTGTCAAAGGAACACAAAGGACTAGTTTTGATCATAGATTATTTAATGTTAAAAGTACTGATTTTTCAGGAACAATATTAAATTTTGAACCAATCAATATGAATAATGAAAAGATAATCAATATTGGTAATCCTACTGACCCTAAAGACGCTGTCAATAAAGAATATGTTGACGATCAAGACGCTAAACAGGATATTGCTATTAATGATTTATCTTCTAGAAAAGCAGATAGGTCAGAAGTATTACTCCGAAACGGAAGCCAAAACATGACTGGTAATCTATCTATGAATGGAAATAGGATTTTTAGCTTACCTATTCCAACTGGGGCGCAGCAACCTGTGACAAAGAGTTATTTTGAAAGTCAAATTGCTTCCATACCACAGCCTGATTTAAGTCTTTATCTCAAAGTAGATGGTTCATGCGCTATGACAGGAAATCTCAGCATGAATGACAATAAAATAACAGATTTAGTTACACAAGATGATGTCTCAATCACAGATTACCCTAATTATGTAAAAGATTCTAAAATGGCTGTTAATAAACTTTATGTTAATGAAAACTTTTTAAAATTAAAAGGTGATGACTATGACTTAAAAGGTAAACGGATAAAAAATACTGAGCCATATGGCGTAAATACTTTTGATACAAATGATTTAGTCTCCAAGGCATTTGTCCTAGCAGAAATAAGTAAGCTACCTACAGATGTATTAAAAGTGGATGGTTCACGCGCTATGACTGGAAGTCTCCAAATGGGTGATAATGCTATCACTGGAATTAGGAGTAGTTCAGCAGATAATGCAGCCCTAACAGTTGGTGGCGCAAAATCTACTTATCTACCACTTTTAGGAGATAGAGGTATGCAAGGAGATCTCAATATGGGGGGTAATGCAATTATAAATATCAAACCTTTTGTTGAAGATGACTCAAGTCAAGCGGCACAAAATGCTCAATTAAATGATGTTATTAACTTTGGATATTTTCACGGACAGAGAGGAGATTTAAAAAGAGAAATAAATGATGTTTCAGCAGCAGCGCTTAATAGAAAAAATCCTGATCCCATGGAAGACTCCATTGATATGGCTAATCATAGCATTATCCGGTTGAAAGATCCAAAGTCATCAGATAGCTTTCACGCTTCCACTGTTAACTATGTTAATAGGACAATTACTGATAATAACGCTGTAATTAATACTTTGATTACAGATAAAATCAGTGAGTCAGAAGCACTTAATATAAAAGCAAACCGACAAGAGAATGAATTCTCTTTTGTTATGGATGATGATTTATTTAAGGAAGATGATGATGATATTGTCAAAGTAAGAAAAGTCGACAAAGATTTTTATCAAATCAATCATGCTACTTATCAATTTAAAATTAAGTATGACTCTGCTATCGGTTATTATAGCACCCGATTAACTATTGATTTAAAATCGTTAGATTTAGGTGAGTATACATTAGCTTTTGAAATGTATTATGGTAATCGAGTAGATCGAAACGAAGTGGTTGTTAACGCAGTATCCGAAACATTAAATGTTTCACGTAATAATACAAATACTTTTTCCGATCACAGTAGAACAATTATCAATTTTCATAAATATGGAAACATTGGGATTATTGATTTAGATATTGATTTAACTTTAAAGTAGAGTGGTGAAACTTATGATGCAGAAACAAACATCTTTGTAATTGTTTATGGCGTAAGTGGTCATCAGAATGACGTTGACTCGAGAATTTGGGATAGATTCTATTACATCAGAAACAAAATCGTCTATTTTGAAGCATCTATTAATATGTCTAATTATCAAATAAAAGGATTAAATGATGGAAATGAAAACGATGATGCGGTTAATGTGAAACAACTAAATGAATCAGAAGACAATATTGTGAAATATGTTGATGGAGAAATTACAAAAGTAAATAATGAAATTGCAAAAGAAAATCCTACTATTAATGAAAATAAAAATTTAGTAGAATTAATACTAAAATATATATTAAGTAATGATTCAAAGATTTCTTTAATAAAAGATTTGTATTTTTCTGATAGTAATGAAGTTAGAACATCAGATGGAAAATTGGTGTTTGCAACTTCTGGTGTTAATAAAGGTGATTTTACTTTTTATTATGTATTTCAACATGATAAACAGACTAGCGCTAGAAGTATTTTGAATTTTTTTTGGACAGGTAGTATTGATCCCTTATATATATTTATTGATAAAGACAAAATTGATGTGAGATATAATAATATTAGTACTAATATTCCAAATAATGTTAAAGGAAAACATATTTTCATTTGGCTATGGAAAAAAGATCTTAATTATAATTTGTTTTTTAGTGGAATTAATGCACCAATTTCTTTTGTAAGACAAGCTCTAGGTGGTCACAAAGATTCTGAATTTAGTGCTGTGAGGATAGTTGATACAACTTTCACTAAGGTGAGAGGATTAATAACTAAAAATATTTATGATAATAGCAGTGAAGCTTATCAGAGAGTAAAAGAATTTGAAAAGAGCGAAGGAACTATTATATAAAAATAATAAAAGAAATATATATGGGGCATAGTAATGGACAACATGAAAAACCATCAAGAAGAGAAAAGGTTAAAATAGGAATAGGCTTCAAATCAACTCCAGGTATTAAAACAACACCAGACAACCATTTCGATTTACAAAACAAGAGAATAACTAACATTTCCGCTCCAATGGATGACCATGATGCAGTGACTAAAAAGTTCGTCTCTGATTTATTAAAGACAAAAACGGCTACTACATACGTTAATAATGAACTAACTAAAAAAGCCAACTCATCTGCTTTAAAGGATTATGCTTTAATTACTGATTTAGGAACCTTAGCAATCGAATTCAATGATGCATTAAAAGGCAAAGTCGATTACAATGATTTAGAGACTAATACGCACCCGTTCATCACCGTCTATGCAGAAGAAAATGGACCACTGATTAAAAGTAGTCTTTAATGGAGTTTCGGTAATGGAAGTGAAAAAAACAAGCAATATGGTTGGCCTAGTCCTGTAGACGGTAAAATAGTTCGTGGCAGCATTTGTGCTTGCGCTGGTAATAGGCAAGCATCTGAAGTGATAGTCGGGTTAGTTCCCAATGGTGCTTCCGTTAGTAATGGTAGTGAAGATGTAAAAATTGTCAAACCTGCGGATGAATGGTCAAATCACACTATTTTCAGCGATCCGATTACGATAAAAGCTGGCGACAGAATCAATTTTCGAAGCAAAACATCGAATTCAACCGTAACACACGCGATGGTAAACTTATTGATCGAAATTGATATAGCTGTCTAGGTAATATGCAAATGACAATACAACTCACGCACGTTTTCTTTTGACTAGCCTCAGGGTCAATTTTTTTAAAACAATGGAAAAAATTTGCATACTAGACTTTTCACAAAAAGCTACAAAATTGTGAATTTTTCACAAAAAGGTTCAAAATTGTGAAAAATTCACACAATTGTTCAAAAATCTGAATCAAATGCTTGAACGCTGCGCAATTTAAAAATATAATTAAATAATATAATGCAAGAGCATGGACCGCAAGGACCGCAAGGACGGATGGATAAAAAGAATATTTTCGATTGGAATCATATTTCAGACAAATTATCAGCTGATGATGTAGACGAACTAAAATCTTATTATCTAGGCTATCATAGGAAATGTTGGGCTTATAAAAGGGCTTACAAAAGATACAAATTGCTCAAATTCATTGGTAATTCACTCTCTGTCATCACCGCTTCAGGCGGTATTGCTAGCGCTATTGCAACAGGAGGTATCAGTCTAATAGCGATTAGTACAGTGGCATTATTAGTTAAAGGATACATGGAACACAAAGGTTTAGACTTAAAAATTCAAAATTGCATCTATGCCTACCAAAGTTACCAGCATTTATTAATAATGATTCGAGAAGCGATGCGCTCAGGTGATCTTAACCGAGAAAGTTTAATTAATCAAATGACAAGCGTTGACAATTTTGTCATTGATAATAGCCCAATTATTGATAAATATTTAAAGATGTATGACGCTAAAATGTCCTGAAATGCTAATTGAGCGTAGTATATCTAATTTTTTGTAAAGGAACTTTTGTAAAGGAACTTTACTTTACTTTACTATATCCTACGCTACCAACGCTACCAACGCTACCAACGCATCTTACGCTAACAACGCATCTTACACATCTTACGCATCTTACGCTAACTACGCATCCTACGCATCTTACGCATCTTACGCATCTTACGCTAACTACGCTAACTACGCTAACTATGCTGATTTTACGCTACCAACGCTAACAACGCATCTTACGCTAACTACGCTGACTTTACGCAAAATGTGTAAATGTGGCGATTTGCTCTATTACTACACTACTAGAGAAGGCTATTTATTCAGGGTTTCAAATAGCAAAAGAGACATTTCTGAGGATCCCTTCGTAGGTTCCACCATAGCTAACAGGCTCACTTTGCACCAACGTTAAGCTGGGATTTATGACGGGGAAACAATGCATAGTTTCAGAAGTGGTTGCTCGATCACTCTGTCTTTGCTGGGCGTACCTTCGGAGGACGTGGCCAGGCACGTTGGGTGGTCTTCTCTTGTCACAACCGACTATTACTCGCAAACGAGCAAGGTGATGAATCCGGATTCAGTCGCAGCTTCTTTCGCCATGAGCACAGCCCTAAGTCCAACAGAGAGCAGGAATCGCTTGCTGTTGTGGTTACCCAGGCCTTCTCTGAGAAAAATGATACGAGGAACCTTTCTCTAGCTTTTCCTTAGGGTTATTTTATTAAATTGGGGTTTCTGAGTTTTGGAGAATAGTCTTTTCTGCATGCGGTCTCTCGTTGCTAATATGGCCGCGGGAACCCTTATTTGTTTAATTCACGAGCTAAGTAGCAAGTCGTGTCAGCGGCCGAAGGCCACTATCTTTTCCCATAACTTAACCAAGCTGTACAATGAGCGGCATAATTAATGGATGAAAATGGTACACTATTCTCATTCATGTTCATCCTGCGGAATTCCAGAATGCGCGGGTTAGGTACCCTTTTTTGTGGAGTGTTAGATGCATAATAAAAGAATGAATTACCACATGCAGTGTCTCCTTATTTAAAGATCTGTCTTCTTAGATTCGTGGCTTTTCAAAATAGATACGCAAGCCAATGATTCTGGATTAATTTTCGACCCACTCTCCTCCCCTTTGGCGAAGTGATACACATCCATTGCTTTCGCATCTAGCCACTCATTGCCTCGGCCACTATCTTTTCCCATAACTTAACCACGCGGTACAATGAGCGGCATAATTGAATGAATGAAACAGCGTAAACACTACATTGTAACAGCGTAAGCACTACATTTGTATCTCAAAGCCGAAAAATCATTACTGTATTTCCTTTTTCCCAAGTTCTTCATTTTATGTCAATTTTGTTGTCAAGTCACTAACAATTAAAAATAATGCACCAAAACAAAAAGAGAACAAGAAGTACCAATTATTCCAGTGCAAAAGGATTTGCATCATTAGGAGCAAGGCAGCTTGAGATAATGCCAGTGTGGCGCCTTTCCACAAGCATATTGTGACCTTTTGAACTCCGTCGTCGTCTTATTTTTCTGTCAAGGCTTTGCATAACCTGGGTTAGTGCAGGACTGCGCCACTCAAGTTTGCTAACACTAAATACTTTTTTCTTTGCTCTTTCTATCAAGTCTGGGCTTTCATGGCCGTTCTCATTACTTTGCTCTCCTTCTGATTCTGACATGGAGTGTTCAGAGGACATGTAATCAACTGTCATGAATTCCATGTAACGTTCCTTTTCCTCTGCAGTGAAGGAAGTAGACTGATTCAGACCTTTCAGTCTCTGGTTCTTTTTCTGTGTAAAAGTAAGTCAAAATTAGCCATAAGCACACTGAAACTGAAATTCATAGGTGGACAACTAGGTTTAATCTAATTAACATTTAAAATCGCTGTGATCTCATGATACTCACTCGCTAAATATTTGACATTTCATTGCTTGGGGTTAGTTTTTATTAACTGGACTTTAGGGCAACACATGTCAAATTGATAGCATTGCCCTCTAACTGCTAACTGCACTGAAATGTCATACTGACTTATAACAAATTCATGAATGTACTGTACTGTACTGAACTAAACCAAGTTTTCCGGACCCATAAGAGGGCTGGATAAACGCCTATGTGCATCTTACTCATGCAGCGCATGTTAGAGCAATTAAAGTGGTACTATGATCAAATTTTTACCCCTTGTTATTTTTGAGTGTATCGCATAGAATTCCATGAAAGAATAAAAACACTGTTTACCATTTGTAAATATCTTCATTGGTTCTGGAGATATTTAAGTTTGAAAAATGGGTAAAATGTGCAAATGAGCTGACCGATGACATCATACACACAGCCTAATGTTGCATTGAGTATATAAATAGAGTTATCTTGGCCAATTTGCAGTGCAAAACATTGAAACTTGGCAGGCTAATAGGTCTAAAGAAAATGCACCTATGACTATATAAAATTCTGTTCCCATGGCAGCTCACTCTTTTCCAGTCCTCACCCACTTGATTTCAATATGTTGGTGATTCTCAGCTTAAAAATGTTGAACAAGGACACAAAGTCAAGGTAACATATTTATAGGCTTGCTGGATCATGCATATGAAGTGCTGTTAGCAATTATAATCCATCAAATATTTTCGCTCGCGCGCGATTGGTCTAAACCCGTCACGGGACCGAATATTCCCCAACTAAAACTGTGGAATATCCGAGAATATTCCCCAGTTTTCAAAACCGACTTCAAGAGTCTCACATTAAAATCAATGTCAGGATGGCAGAACGGTTTGCTTTCGTTACAGAAGAAGAGATAAACCTGCTGGTCGATAAAGCGATACCAGAAAACACCAAAAAATCCACTTCATACGCAATTAACGTTTTTGATGGTAAGCTGTTTGTAAACGTTTTGTCTAATTTGTAACTTGACACAATGTTCATATTTACGAGTTCGTTGCGAGATTTTCGCTTGCTTTCAGCCAAGTTTCACTCTGTTCAACAGTCCTTGAATTTAAGATGTGACAGAAAAACACATGCTAAAAGACGAAAAACTGCTAGCCAATCTTATGCTAGAGTATTTATAATTTTCTTTCAGCCTGGCGAAAGGAGAAGGCCATCAACAAGTCATTAAACGAGTTTACAAAACAAGAGCTCGTAAATATTTTCCGTAGCTTTTACGTCGAAGCTCGCTCCCACGACGGCAAATATTACAGTCGTAATTCAATGAAAGCAATTCGAGCTGGCCTGGATAGGTATTTGAATAAAGAAAACACAAACTTCAGTATTATTACTGACAGAGATTTTAAGCCTGCTAATGAGGCACTAAATGCTCACCTGGTCGAGCTCGCTCGCGAAGGAAAAATTTCATCCACGAAACACAAACCAGCGCTGATACCCCAAGACGTCGAAATTCTCTACGAGAAGAAGCAGCTCGGGCTAGAAACACCGGAAAGTTTGCTGCAAACAGCCTGGTTTAACATCATGCTGCACTTCGGAAAACGCGGGCGAGAAAACATGAGGGAGATGACGGCTGAAGATATTCAAGTCCATAAGTCAAGCTCAGGCCTCGAGTACATCACACTTGTTGAAAGGGCCACGAAGAATCACCAAGGAGGCCTCAACAGCAGCGAAAATGAGGCTGCAGCTGTCATGTCAGAGATTCCGGGAAATCCTCGTTGTCCTGTGGTAGCTGTGAAGACGTACTTGTCGAAGCGAAACAAGCAATGTCAAGCCCTTTGGCAAAAACCAAAAAACCACAACGCGATGAAATTCAACCCTGCAGAAGATGTCTGGTACTGCAACGCACCGCTAGGAAAGAACAAGTTGGAGAACCTTCTTTGTGAAATGTCCAAAAAGGCAGGATTGGCTACTATCTATACTTCACACTGTTTGAGAGCCACCTCTGTAACGATCCTGAAGGCATCCGGGCTAGAAAATGCCAGAGTGAAGTCCGTGACCGGCCATAAGAGCGACTCAGCCGTTGAAAGCTATCACACACGTCCTACCCTCGAGCAGCAAGTTCAATCCTCAGCGATTGTAAGCGACTTCGTTGCTGGCTCCACTCAATGTCAGGTTAGCAAAGAAAGAGCTCTGATGGAAATCCAGCAAAACCAACCCGTGGAGCAATCTAAATTTCAAGTGCAGGCCGCCTCGACATCTTCACAAGTCGCAAGCTCATCGTACGTGAAGCATTCTGTTAACCCCAGTGGGCAATCGTTTTCGGCTGGTCAATTTCACAATTGCATATTCAATATAAAGTACTGCTCCAACTGAACACGAGATGAAAAGACCAGAACTGCAAACTGGTGCCGGCTGTTTAGTCTTTCACAGCGGTCATTTCACGCTTTACGGAAAGCGACGCAGTGCTTAATTCGCTTTGATCATGTTCTCGAAAGAAAAAGTTAGACTGTAATGGTATCCGCAACTTGTAACTTGCTTTTGTCTTTCACGAAATTAAAGAAGTATGTTCTCCTTTCACTGAAAAGCTATACTTTTTCTCCGATGGTATTATTCTAACTGAAGCTAAGTCTGTTCGAAAGTCTCGAAATGAATGTTGAAAGACGTTGGAAGCCAATTTACAAACTTAGACGTGATTGACATATGACAGACTGGCAGATCTCGAGCCGGTGTTGCGAAAAATATTTGAAGGATAATAAAGACAATAGCTTCCATTTGACTTTAAAAATATGCGCGGATATTTGTCCTTGGACATTATCTGTTCCTCGAAGCTCACAGTTTTCCTCGAGCTTCGCTCTCGGAAAACTGTTTGCTTCTCGGAACAGATAATGTCCGCGGACAAATATCCGCGCATATTTTCGCGCCAAATGGAGGCTATTGTTTATATATCAAAATGGAACGCCAAAGATGGCCAGAAAAGCTTTTAATATGGGGGAGGTCTGGAGCCCAGTATCTGTTAAGCTCATATTGTGGAGCACATTTAGTAGAATTGTACTGCAAAAAATCTTGATACAAACTGGCTGAGATATCTCTTTTCATCATATCTGAACAAAATGAGGTTGATTGCATGATGGCTACACTTGGCTAATTTGCATATTTTAAAACTTGAAGATCTCTGGAACAAAAATAGATATTTGAAAATAGTAAACAGCATTTTTCTTTCCATGCAGTCTACTTGTTTATGTTTCAAAAATGGCTTAAACAGGAAAGGTGCAATTTTCGTCATAGTACCACTTTAAGAACAATAATTATTATATGAGGATATTAGTCCATTCAGTGCATTGCAACATTGTGCCTGCCAGAGCTCCAGCAGGTTCTGGGTCTTTTTGAGGGATTACTATGGTAACAATACTAAACCCAAAAATCCGCAAAACTCACAACAAATAATTTTAGATTATTTACTGTATTTAGACAGCTTCGGACTCTCTGTTACCTCAAGACATCCTGAGCAGCATTCCTTGATCTGATTAACTGCTGCCGCTGTTTTGTTCGGAAGTGAACTCGCATAGCAGCTCAAAAAGCAATTCAGTCTTGTTTGAATACCAAATATAAACCACAATAACTACACTTATAGTTAAAGTTACTTGTTACAAAACCATTGACAAATTTGCATGTGCATGAAGTTTTGATACTAGGAAGAAAAATAAATAAGATTTACCTTTTACCATACTGACTGGTGTTTCCCCATCGGTACTCTGTACTCCGGCCAAAATTTGCTGATTTATCACCCTGTTTTCAGGTCCATTGAGGCTAGAAGATTAAATTTACCTTTTAAGCATGGCTTATAAATTTCAGCTGCACCCACTTCTCTTAGGGCTGTGCAAGGAACAAGAGGTGGCAACTTGGGGAATTCAAAACACCCATGAGCAACCACATTTATTAACCTTCAAGGCTGTTAATAAGGGCTTGAGAGAGAAAGAGATATCTTCATGATCAGTACCTGGATCAGTATACAATTATGGGTCTGAACTTTATCAAAGAGTACGTATCAATTCAAGCCTGTCTGACTTTCTACCTGTCTCGACTGGAGTACCACAAGGATCCATCTTGGGACCGCTGCTTTTCAGTGTTTACGTTAATGATCTTCCTCAATCATTAAAGAAATGTGAAGTAGACTCTTATATAGACGACACAAAAATGTACTTGTCATTTAATGTTAAAGACATTTCGATTACAGACCTGCAACAAGATTTAACCTCGATACGTAATTGGTGTTTAAACAATTCACTTCTTATTAACCCAGATAAGACCAAACTGATCGTCTTCGGCACAAAGCAGATGCTGTCTCGCTTAGACGATTTCAAGCTGTCGCTCCTTGGTAATGCGCTGACTCCATGTGATTCTGTGTGTGATCTTGAAGTTTGCTTGGATCCTCAGTTGTCCTATGGCAAACATATTTCAAAAACAGTGTCTTCTTGCGTATCTTGTCTTTGTCAAATAAATAGAGTTAAACACGTATTCGATAAAAGAACAATCAAACTTGTAATTAATGCACTAGTTTTCAGCAGGTTATTTTATTGCACCTCTGTTTGGTCTAATGCTGCCAAGAAGAATGTGAATAAATTACAATTAGTACAAAATTCTGCTGTGCGCATTGTCGCTAACAAGCGTAAGTATGATCATGTTACACCTATACTTAGATCATTAAATTGGTTACCAGTCAAAGACCAATTATACTTCGGAGATGCTGTATTAGCTTTCAAATGCATGTCGGAACTAGCTCCTGCGTACCTCAGTGATAAATTAATTACACGTAGTACTGTAAGTAAACAGAAATTAGAAACCAGAAATTTGCAGATGCTAAATATTCCTTTATTTAGATCTGCTACTGGGCAGAAGACTTTTCACTACAGGATAGTGAACATCTGGAATAATTTAAATAATAATATTAAGTTCTGCATTGATGTCAATAGTTTTAGGAATAAGCTTAGAGGGGTACTTTTAGATAAATTTAAGGGGGAAGAACGATAGTTTAATAATTTGCAATTGTAATTTAATAACTTGTATATGTTTTTACTTCTTTGTAATTAACGCTGAAAAGCCCCTTTGTGGAAGTTGTCAATAAACGTTCACATTCAATTTTCTTTTTAAAGAACTGCCGCTACTCTGATAGGTAAACCATATTGACAATACCAGAAAACTGTTTCTCGCATATTTTGGCTTTTTTTTTTTAAATAGATGTTGTGACAACTTTAGCCTTATTAAAATATCTAGTAGGTTGGCAAACAGTTTTGATCCTTCCAGTAACAGTGTCAGTGGCAGATCCAGACTTCATTTTAGGGTGGGGTCTGAAAATGTTTTGGCTCCTCAAGTTTTCACCCATAAGGAGAGAAGGGGGTGGGCGGAGGTAAGCTAGCCCTTCCACTAAAATCTACCACTACATTTTGCTAAATTACATGTAACAGTTCAATGATATCACTTTTGTACAAATTTGCATTTCAAAACTGAAAAAAAGAATTTTAAACCTGTCTGTTGTCTGGTACTAACTTATTAATATTTCCCTTTATTAAAGGGATATTTAAATACACACGTTCATTGTACAGTGTTTATACCTTATTGAAAAGTCACAATGCACTTGACCTCCATCATCCCCAGTGAGGCTTTTATAGATTTCTCGAACATTTGCCTGTTGAATGCAAAATACATGTACAATATTTAGCAGTTATTGAAAGAAGCTGAGTAGGATATGAAGAATCCTGCAGATCAAGGAAGGTGTTATCCACAGAGGCCAAAGGCTGAGGTGGCTAACACCCTCCGGGATCTGCAGAATTCTTCATATCCTACGAAAGCCAAATTCAATAATTGCTTTATTATTCACTCAATATATTTCCCCGTTCTTAAAGGAGTTTTGCCATTTTGCTGTCACCAGGTTTCCTCGGTTCAATAATCTGCAGCGGGCTGCACTTTTGACGTCATTATGATGTGATCTGTTG
>CAXHUQ010000058.1:5000-20000 GCA_964020085.1 Micromussa lordhowensis | reverse complement strand
GGACGGCAAAATTTTTGTAAAGACTTCGCCCGAGGGTGCAGCACATAGGATTCATTGCCAGGAAGACCTCAACAACTTATGACAGTAAGCTAGCCGGACTGCACTTTAGTGCATCTTTATCTCTTACAGTTTAAATTATTTTGTTCGTTCTAAGATACGAATTAGGATGGATCTGACACAAAGCTTCAAACGCCTTTTGATAGCATGCAGCTAAATGCTTGTATCTGCCTGTGTTTTGTGTGTTTACTGTTCGTATTTGTCAGTTTTTGCGTTTCTTTTTTTAATATTTTACGGTGTCCGTCTAAGTATAAGCCAGTATTTCAGCGACTCTGTGCATTTAAAATTATGTTTATCAATTGTTGTGCCCCATGATAAAATTATCATCTGCTAACATAAATAGGTCACGGCCATGTCGTTGCAAATGAAAATCAGTCTTTTATCTTTAAATGTTAGAGGCTTAAGAAATCGAGTCAAACGAAGAAGTATTTTTAGTTTCCTAAAAGATCAAAGTTGTGACATTTCCCTCCTCCAGGAAACATTCTCAGAACCCAAAGATGAATTGATATGGAAGAGTGAGTGGGGAGGTGCTAATTTTTTTTTTCCCACGGGTCAACTCATAGTAAAGGAGTTTCTATTCTGATAAATCCATTAAGAACATTGAATGTAAAAGCGACCAGTAAAGATCCTGGCGGAAGAATTGTATCAGTTGACTTGATTTATAGTTCAGGCAGAATTTCAATCTGCAATGTTTACGCGCCTAATGACTGCCAGCAACAACAGAAATTCTTGCTAAATTTAAACAGATATTTGGTGTCAAACACAGAAATTAGTAATCTTATTGTGGGAGGTGACTGGAATGTTACCCTACAAGCTATGGATTAAAAAAGGCGGTGTTCCTTGGAGACCAACTTTATATCGTGACAAACTCATATCGATAATGGACGACATCGGCTTAATTGATGTTTTTAGGAAGCTTAATCCAAATGAAAGAAGCTTTTCTTATGAATCCAAATCACTGAAAGTGAGTTCCAGGATTGACTTCTATTTAGTATCGAAATCAATTACAAACTGGGTCATCAAAGTTAATACAAAAGTTTCCAATGCGCCAGACCATAAAGCTGTTGACCTTAGAATTCCCAGTGAAAAACGAGGTCCCAGTCTATGGAAATTTAATAACTCCCTAGTGGAAGACAATGAATTTGTCGAGCTCATTAAAAGACAATATCCAGTTATACGTGAGAAGTATTTAGATTTGAAAGATGATAGGTTAAAATGGGAATTGATTAAGATGGAATTAAGAAGCATCACTATCTCATATACAAAACACAAAGGAAAACAATGTAGAAATCGAGTAACGGAGCTCCAAAATCGTTTGGAAGCTTTAGAAACAATGATAAATAACAGCAATAATGAAGAACAAATAAGCGCTGAAATTACAGAATATGACAATCTAAAGACAGAACTTCAACGTATATATGAAGCCAAAGGGAAAGGCGCAATTCTTTGCTCAAAAGTCAGGTGGGTTGAGCAAGGCGAAAAACCTACCAACTATTTCTTTAATTTAGAAAAAAGAAACTTCAATCGTAAAGTAATTACAGAAATAAAACGAGAAGACGGCAAGACAGTTGTTGAGGAACACGAGATATTGAAAGAAATTGAATCCTTTTACAGTAAATTATATGCCTCACAAGTCGTGGATAATAACGAGGCCTTTAGTGATTTTACGTGTGATCTACAAACAGCGAAACTAACAGATGAAGAAAGAGAGGAATTAGAAGGTTACATAACAATAGAGGAATGCGTCAAAGTCTTAAAAACCTTCCCCCTCTGTAAATTGCCCAGAGATGATGGTTTCACTGCGGAATTTTACTAAAGTATAGTGGGAGGCGCGGTGGCCTCATGGTTAGTGCGCTCGACTCCGGAGCGAGCGGTCCGGGTTCGAGCCCTGGCCGGGGACAGTGTGTTGTGTTCTTGGGCAAGACACTTTACTCTCACAGTGCCTCTCTCCACCCAGGTGTATAAATGGGTACCTGCTATTTGTTGGGGAAACCTAACAAAATTGCGGGGAAGTGACCTGCGATGGACTAGCATCCTGTCCAGGGGAAGTAGAAATACTTCTAGCCGCTTGATGCTACAGAAACCGGGATAAGCTCCGGCAGCTATGAGCCAGCCTTGGCTCCAAGGCTTCACTTTTTTTTCGATTTAGTGAGCCGCGATTTAGTAAATAGTTTTAATGCCGCTTATAAAGAAGGAGAGTTGTCAATATCTCAACGCAGAGGTGTCATAACTATCGTGCCCAAGGAGGACTCAGGCTTATCGGATCTCTCAAACTGGCGACCAATCACTCTTTTAAATTTAGACTACAAGATTGCATCAAAAGTAATAGCAAAGAGAATAGAAAAGATTTTACCAAGAATAATTCATCCTGACCAAACTGGCTTTGTTAAAGGAAGATACATTGGTCAAAATATCAGATTGATAAATGATATCATGGAACATACTAAATTACACAATATCCCTGGAATATTACTTCTTCTTGACTTCCGGAAAGCATTTGACACCATTGAATGGTCTTTTATCCAGAATACTTTAAATTTTCTTAACTTTGGTGACGGTATTAGATGCTAGGTTTCCACTTTTTACACTGGTCCTGAAAGTGCGATTTTAAACAATGGATTTTCTACAAATTATTTCGAATTATCAAGAGGGGTTAGACAGGGCTGTCCTCTGTCACCCTATCTTTTCATTCTAGGAGCTGAAATTTTAGCATGCAAGATACGTCAAGATAAAGAAATACAAGGAATCAGAATTTTTAATTCTGAAGCTAAGATAAGTCAATTTGCTGATGACACATCGTTAATTTGTAAAAGCTGCCATTCTGTTGAAAAAGCAATCGAAATGTTAGACTCTTTCGGGAATTTCTCTGGTTTGTTTTTAAATACCACTAAAACCAAAGCCCTGTGGCTTGGCCCTTGGCATGATAGCGAAGAAAAGCCATTTGGGTTTAAATGGCCCAAAGAACCGGTTTGTGCATTAGGTATTTTTATATCATATGATGAAAGGCAAAATAATAAAAAGAACTTTCTTGGTAAAATTGACAAATTAGACGCCAAACTAGAGGTTTGGCGTTCCCAGAATCTTTCAATACTAGGGAGATGCCTCATAACAAAATGCCTCGGTATCCCGCAGTTAGTGTTCTCCATGTCAATTTTAGATACCCCTAAGAGCTGTATTCCAACTATTAATACATCTATTTTTCAGTTCATCTGGAAAAAAAGAAAAGATAAGATTAAGCGTCAAGTGATGTATCAAAATTACGATAAAGGAGGATTGCGTGTTCCTAATGTGGATGTAATGATCAAATCCCTAAGGCTAGCTTGGATACCACGCCTTCTTTCAAATGACGAGAAATGGAGCGAGGTTTGGAAAACAATCCCAAACCATTATTTTGACTCGTTCGGTGGCCTAAACTTCCTCTTAAGATGTAACTACGACCTGAAGTTTCTCGAGCAGACTAGTATGCCTCAATTCTATAAGTCAATGCTCCAGTTCTTTCATGAACTAAAATCCTCATACGAAACTGACCTTGGACAAGATTTAGTTTCATTTAACAACAAAGACATTCTTATTGATTATAGGACTTTCTTTTACAAACCGCGGTTCAAGAAAGGAATTTTCCGAGTTCACGACCTCCTCACGGAGTGTGGTACTTTTTTCTCACACGGTGAATTTACCAAGAGGTATAATTTAAACTGTAATTTCCTGCAGTATTTGCAAGTGGTCTCTGCAATACCCAAGCGATTACTGGAAAAGGCAAAACAAAACCAGGATCCCAAATTTACATTTTCACAAAATAATACTTCTTTTCAACTGTCATCCACAATAAAAGTGAATCTTCTGAAATCGAAGAGTAAAGATTACTATTGGCTATTTATAAATAAGGTGAATCCAGAACTCAAGGCACCTAAAAAATGGGCTCGTGACTTGCAGTTCAATAATATAGAATTGAGTGGTTATTTCAAAAACCTAAAAAGCATCTGTAAGGAAAATAATTTAAGAGAGTTCTACTTTAAGTTTTTACACAGAATCATTGTCACAAGAAAGGAACTTTGTTTATATGGTATAGAGTCCAACAGCGCATGCGTATATTGCCAGGAACCTGACTCAATTAGCCATACCTTCATCCACTGTAGATTGTCGAAAGAATTTTTCTCCGAAGTTATTAAATGGTTTGGCAAAGAAAATGGCACCTCCTTCTCACTTAATACAACTGAATTACTCTTTGGGAAATTACCAAATGAATCTGGCCCTGATTTGCCACCTTTGATGTTAAAAAAGTTGAATTATGTCTTTCTATTCGCTAAATACTATATATATACTAACAATTTTAGTTCAAAAGAACTAAGTTTGAAAGAATTTATCAAAAAACTGGAAATAAAATATTGTATTGAAGGATTTTAAGTCAATAGGAAACTAAGCCCCAAATATGCCCAGATGAGTCAAAGAAAGTTATACGACATCATTATTAATAACCAGGATAATTCAAATTGATTAGACGCCACCAGGTTGTTGCTTTTTTCTTCTTCTTCTTCTTCTTCTTATTGTCAAGTGCTTATGTATTTGTAATTTCTTCTCTTTTTTTTCTCCTCTTTCTTTCTTTCCTTTTTTTTTTTATCAAACCCCTCAATTAAGTGCGAAAAAACTACATTAAGTACAGATGTGTAAAGGTGTAAAGAAAAGCTTTAATACAGTTAAATTAAGGTGGTTAAATGTAATTTAATGTCAATGTAGTGTATGGTAGTGTAATGTAGTTATATGTAGATAAATGTAGTATAATATAATGTGGCGGGTTATTGTATTGTAGTCCTGTGTTATTGAAATAAAGAGTGTTTCAAAAAAAAAAAAACAATAAAAAAAAAAAGAATCACTTTCTTGGTACAATGTATGCCCATATAAAAATGGTGGTTATAATGTTGTTGTTGCTTTTGGATCATAGTAAACAGTTCTCCAAATCATACAACTATTATTTACTAGTTTCTGAGTTAAATCCCTGCTTTTCAAGCACTTTTTTTTAAACTTCTGACCTTATGGAGTAGCTTTTTTTTGCTCCCATTGCAAAAAAAAAATAGAAGACATTTAGTAGATGTACCCTACCTGTATACTGTTTATGAAGCACCCAATCTTTCAAACTAACTTCCTTCCCTCTCGGTGGTCCACAAATAGGAATTAATGACTTTTGCTTATCAAAAAATCTTTTTCCTGACATTTGAACTATAGAGAATAGAATCAAGAATAGGGAGTAAAGCTGTTGTCAGGCTACACTTGATTGGAAACATTTCTGTGATTGCATGCTATTACAGTAAATACTCCCCTCAGTCATATAGATCTACTTATGTGTATGTAACTCCCCAAAATAGATTTATTTATTTTGTAACGAAATTTATTCCCCTTTTCCATTTCCAGGCTTGCAAAGAACACTTGCCTGGCAGGTTTGATGCTGCTTGTCTCACCTGTCTACAATCAAAAGCCAATATTGGAAAGTAAGAAAGATTGTTGAAAATACTGTGATTTAATTACTCAATAAACAGTAGTAAACAGTTCATAATTTGGCGTAAGAGCGAGTCATCTGGAAATTGATGATTGTGTCATTTCTTCACACTGAACAGGTGGCACGTGCTTTATATTTTTGAGTTACAAAACACTGGTCACTGTAATGCCTTAAGTAGTGTTGATCTTGTCTAATGAGTATTTTGATGAGGTGTATTGGCTCCATGAATAACCTGAGTCCTGGTAATAGTAATCATTATGAAAAAAGTATATCATATTTTGTGGATGGACTGGACTAAGGGATGATCTTGAGTTTTTGCTTGACAAAGAGTTGTCCAATATACAGCTCTGCTCCCTTCATCAGGAGATGCAAAACACCGAGCAACTACTTGGTTCTTTGAGTCTATTTGCGCACCGTATTGGAACCCTCAAAGCATGCAATGAAGCTTTGGCAGCATGTGGCCCAGAAAACACTTGGTGTTATGAACGCATCCAGGTGAAGTTACGTACTGGCCAACAGACCGCAGTGATCAAGAGTAACATACATGTCAGCTCTATGTCTGGTTAGTGAATAGTAATTTAAAGTGAAGCTATTTTGCTTTACTATTTTTCCAAGCCTGAATTAAACACTGGATATCAGGAAATGAGTAAAGGTGAAGCATCTGTTTAATAGCTGTACCTGGTGTCTGGTTATTTCTTTCAGAAGGATATGGAAGAACAGACATCATGTTCTCCAGAAACAGTCACCATTCTTAGTCACTTATCAGAAAAAAATTAAAGCTTAGAAGATGTTTTCTACTTGCTTTCAGCTACATGCTTTGAACAGATTTTATCACCGATATAGCTTCTAGTTAACCTGTTGAGAAGGTGGTCTGCAAAATATAATTTAAGTATATTACCCAAGAGTGCTTAAAATTAGCAGTCACACTAGGGTATGGGTTAATGAAAGTATTTGTAAATTTGTAGGTCCCACAGAAAAAGCAGTTCTGGCTAATTGTGACAACATTGTGGAACAATCTTTGCCTTTGGCAAAAATCCAGCAGCACTATGAAGAAATTTCTGACAGTTGTAGACAGGTTGTCCTAGGTTATGTTACTCATTATGAGGTAGTCCAACAGGTAAACTATCTAACATTTTATTTTGCTATTACTATCAAAATGGATAACTCCACTAACAAGGTTCATAGGGTCAAGGCAAACCTGGCAAGTCAGAATTTTATAATTACATTATCCAGGCCTGAAAAGTCATGAAAGTGAAGTGTGGATCATATAAAATCTTTGAAAAGCAATATACTCTCTGAGAATAAAAAGGCAAGCAGATCTATAACAAGCTAAAAAATAGCAGATGGGTCAGAAAACTGGTTTTAATCCCAACAAAAAATAAACACTAGCTACATGTAGCATGCATACTATGTATCATAATGTGGGAAAACACTGGGCTCTAAAGAAGTGCTGCACAGTTGTCTGGGACAAATTTGTACATGTTTCACATGAACTCCCATAGTGTAATAAATAATTATATTATTTCTCACAATCATTAACATTTTGGTGCATTGAAGTCCACATAGATACTATTAATTAGCTTTTTTACACTAGGTGTTCATGAATGTTGCAGATTAGCCGACCAATGATCAGCAAGCTACAGTATTGTTACTTTCTCAACAAGCTATTAAATATCTGACATACCCTTTCCTGTTTACAATGTACTGAAACAGTATTTGTTGTCTTGAACAAACCCCTGTAGTATCTGAAGAAAAATTTAGACATTGGCACATTTACAAGAGACTTTGGGTCAAGACAGGAGAGTGTTTCCCTGAAAGAGGCAAAAGGTTAAGTAGAGAACAGTAAAAAGTACTTACTGCATCCTGATATCGAGGATTCTATAAAGCAGCTTAATGTAGACTGAAAGTTGATTGCTGAAACAAAGTGGAAATATGATAACAGACAAGTCATTAAAATGAATTAACTCTAAAGAACTTTAATTGAACTTCTCACTGATTGTCTTTGACTAATGCTTTGTCAGTTGATTCAGATGTTATAACAAACTCGAGAGTACTGGCTTGTTTGTATGGTGGAGTGATTACGTATTATTAATAGACATGTAGAATAGATTGCATTAATCATATAGCTAGTAAACTCTTCACCTGTCCAGATTTTATTTGAATTCATAAATTATTTTGTATTCTGGTTTTACTTGTATGCTCAGCTTTGTTTTTAATGTTATTAGATCTCAAGAAGTTCCTAGAAGAATGCTATGACAAAATAGCTAAAAAGCAGGTTGAAATTGAACAGGAGTTTCTACAGAGTGAGCAGAGTGTATCTTGCGTGAAGCCTCCCAGAAAGAAGAAGAAACCAAATGCCCCAAGGCAAAAGGATGCAACTAAGGATTGTATGGCAAGATTTGCAGCACAGTTACAGTTGAATCATTTTAAACAGGTAGGTTCATGTGTTTAGTTGTCCAGTTGTCTTCCTATGTGTAGTTTAGCTTGCTGACTTACCTTGCTGCCCTTAGTTTACGTCTTACTCTCTCCAAGTGATTCTAATTCTGAGAGACATTGCTAGTAAGCTCTTAGTAAAAATGTGTGATGCTACTAGTGACTGGACAAAGATGGAACAGGGATGCCCTCAAGGATTGTCTTTCGGTCCCTTACTATGGAACATTTACCAGAACGATATGTCAGCTCACGTCAAAGACGTAAACTTAACCATGTATGCTGATGATCACCAAATGTACGTCAAAGGATGGGAACATGAAACAGTACGACGCAAAATGAAAACACAGGGCCAGCAAGCATTGTCATGGTATTCGAATAACTTTCTACTGGCCAACCCAGACAAGTTTCAGTCCCTAAACATCAATCCACAAAAACTCGATAAGGACAAGAGCGACAAAACGCTGAGTATAAACGATCTAGATATTGCGAACACAGAACTAATCAAATTATTAGGAGTTCATATAGATGAAAACCTCAACTTCACTGAGCATATTAGTAAACTATGTACTAAGGCAAGCCAGAAAGTTGGAGTACTCTCACGTCTTCGAAACTTGATACCCTGCAAGGCCAAGCTACTATTGTATAAATCTTTTATACTGCCTTATCTAACTTACTGCCATCTAATCTGGCATTTTTGCAAGTCATCGGACAAAAGAAAGTTGGAACGAATACAAGAACGAGCCCTAAGGGTAATATATAAATCCCACTCTGCTACATATGAAGAACTTCTAAGGCGTGCCGATATACCCTCCTTATATAATAGACCGCTTCAGGATATTACAGCACTTATGTACAAAGTCAAACATGGTCTTGTACCTTACTGCGTGTCTGAACTATTTGTCCGCAAAGTCTCTACACACTCGCTACAAAATCGTGACTTTGTATTACCACGTTTTGAAACTATACGTTATGGCAAGCATTCTGTTAGATATCTCAGGCCATTCTTATGGTCAAAACTTACTGACAATCAAAGAGATTCGCCCAGTTTACATGTTTTTATAAACAAAATAAGAAAACTGAACCTGGCCGACCTTTTAACTAATAACAGCAATTGCTGTAATCTTTGTAGTCAATAGAATTATTTTATTCTTGAAATCTTAAATTTTATCTCGTACATAAGCTATATAGGATCTCCCACATTCCTTAATTTTAATCATTTTCTTGTAAATATTTTAATTTCATAAGTAGCATATATATTTTTTTGTGTGTGTCCCCAATTAGTCTATCTAGGCTAAATACATCGACACTAGAATAAAGGTTTTACTTACTTACTTACTTTCTTTAAGATGGTATTTATTGCTAATGTTGGGCAGTGTTGTTAATTACTGGTCAAGTATAATTTGTGTATAGTTTATATCCTAAACGAGCTATGCACACACAAGACTTTCTGACAAATAAAGTATTATTACGCTAAGGTTGTGATCACAATGTTGATCTAACTGTAATATTCTTGTTAGTCTTCCATTGTGATCTCCGTTAAAAAAGTCAGATTTAAAATAGTTACACAATGATCATCTGGTTTTTGATAAATTAGTGCTGTTTCTCTGGAGTTGTTTTTCATTAGTTATACCTTATATTTTAATTTCCAAGGTGTTTCTAGATTGAAATGACTTGAGTCTTGTTATTCAAAGCAAAGTGTTTGAGAAGGATGAAATGGAGCAAATAGACATACATGATGTTAAGGTATTAATAATTACATGTACTACATACAATGTAGTAGCTGTAATTGTGGTTTATGTCAGATTGCATTAGAACATCTAAGTTTAACCGTTGATACAGTTTACGTGGCACTTCAATTCTTGGGCAATGACTTCTTAATAATTAATATGCATCAATTCTGGTAGTGAATTGTAAGTTGTTTTCAACGTAAAGCATGTTTTTCTTTGTTTCCGCCATTATTAAAAAAATGAATGATTTTTTTTTGTCATGTAGTGCAAGTTGTGGGGTTTGCTTCTGCGTCACCTGTTTGGAGTGACACTTGGAATGGGAGACTATTCTCACCTCACTGTGGAACACAGTGCAATGTTGCTCCGAGAACATGGCTCCGTTTGCGTCATTCTAGCCCCTCGGATGATAATATCAGTCTTCACGCTAGTGACGATCTGGACGACGCAGATGACATTAAAATGCTCACCAAGTGTTCAAAGGCCACCGGCCAAAAAGAGCGGGAAACCCCCGACAAGGAGAAACAGCTTCTCCAAGACTGTGCAAATAGTCTTGATGAGGATGACGCCACTGGCGACAAAATCCAGCAAGAGTTAGCTGATATTGCTCTAAAACGATGGGGCAAGAAGCTGCCCTCCGACAAAATTAAAAGTTTCTCAGATAAATATAAACAGCCTCAGAACTGTTCTGACATAAAGGGTATTAAAGTGAACCCTGAGATATGGAGCCAGTTAAATGCCAAGAAAAAGAAAGTTGACTTGAAGATCTCAAATTTGCAGCAGGTTATCCGCAAAATCACTTTTGCTACGTTGCAAACGACCAATGTGCTTGTTCAAAATCCCACTGGTCTAGAAAACAACAAAATAATGGCTAAACAAGTTGACACCACTGCAATGCTGGGGCATGTAAATACACAGTTAGCCCAGCTGCGAAGATATGAAATCAAACCATCATTGAAGGCAGAATATTCTGCTATTTGCTCAGCTGAGGTGCCCATCACTAGTCAATACCTTTTCGGTGACGACCTGGCAAAGCAACTGGGAGATGCCAAAGAAGCTAGCAAAATTAGCCATTCCTTTGCATCCTCATCTAAGAATGGTCCCTTTAAAGGGAAACAGCAAACCTCAAACCAACATGACCATTACTCTAAAGGTCCTAAAAGAGATTTTTTATGGAAAGGCCAGAACCGGCATTACAAAAAGAAAAAATCACCAAACAACGACAAGAAATAATGGGACAACTGCTGCAAATAAAGAACAGGGTAAGTGGTTTTGGAAGTTTCCTGCCCAACCTGGTGAATTATTTACAAATGTTATGCCATACATTTAAGGCTGGGCAGGTGGCTGCTCATTTTACAGCTTGGAGGACTCTCACTAATGACAAAATCCTCTTATCTGATGTTTTGGGAGCAGCTATTGAGTGTACTGCCACCCCTGTTCAACACAAATTGCCCAATCAAATCTTCTCAGAACATGAATATCCCATTGTTCGTCAAGAAGTGCATAAGCTGCTTGAGAAACGGGTCATCACAAAGGTGTCACCTATACCTGGGCAAATTTTGTCTAATGTATTCCTTCGTCCTAAGAAGGATGGGACCCATCGTCTTATACTAAATCTCAAGCGGTTTAATGAGTCAGTGAGTCATTATCATTTTAAAATGGACTCACTTTCTACCATAACCAAACTAGTTTCCCAAAATTGTTATATGGCTTCTGTTGACATGAAGGATGCCTATTACTCTATCCCCATTCGATCTTCAGATCGAGAATTTTTGCGCTTTATCTGGGAGGGAGAGTTATATGAATTTACCTGCCTTCCTAATGGGTTGTCATGTGCCCGCCGTATATTTACTAAAATTCTTAAGCCCCCTTCTGTCTACCCTGCACAAACAAGGACACATAGCTGTGGCACATCTTGATGACCTTTACCTACAAGGGCAAACCCATGAGAAATGTGTCCTAAAGGTTATAGACACTACTGTCCTGCTGGATAAATTAGGCTTGATTGTACATCCAGAGAAGTCCACTTTCATACCCACACAAGTACTTACTATCCTAGGGTTTGTAATAAATTCAGTGACAATGACAATAGTCCGGGAGATAAGCGACAAAAAATCATAGAATTGTTCAAATAGTGATACAAGTATGGAACTTTCAGTAAATGTAGCTTTTAAGATGTAGATTAATAAAAAAGCAAGACCCCAGCTGGATCTTGCTCCCTAAGTTTATTTTTTGGTAATTTTTAGTATGCGGTCAGCGGTTTGAAACAGCAGGCTCGTTTTTATTAAATTTCTTCGCTTAAACACTCCGAAATTACGTGAAGCCAAACAGAAAAGTGTACGTCTTTATTAAGAAGAGTAATTTTGTCAATTTGCTCCCAATCTGAGCTTCCTGTTGCTTACAGTATTGCTTGGCTGATATTAGCACTCAGTATGTACGCCTGGCTGATATTAGGAGTAGCGCCTGGCTGATTTTAAAAGTAGCGCCTAGTTGATATTAGCTTTCGAACAAGAACTTGCAGTGTTTTGGATATTGGAATATGGAAACTGGTCAGGTAAGAACAGAAAAGAACTGGAATTTTTGTGCTTTTTGTGAACAAGAGACAGAAGAGAAGTTAGTGTGTCCTTTAAATAGTACGAGGAAAAACTACGGCTCGGGGTACAAAAGTTTGGCAGACAATCTACAGCAATTTCGTGAGATTGGGGAATTGCCAATTGAAGCCTCTTTGTCGAGCCTCGATGAGGGAAACGGAATAGAAGAAACGTTAAAACGTCATAAAGCAAAATGGCACAAGTCGTGCTTTAACAAATGCAGCACTCTTAAGCTGCAGAGGGCTCAGAAGAGGAAACTCGAGGACAGCTCAGTAGACGTTTCTGAAGCACCGAGTCCTGTTAAAACTCGCTCTAGTCTAGGGATACCCTCAAAAGAAGTAGCAAAAGAATCTCAGGAAACATGTTTCTTTTGTGATGAAACTGGAGAAAGTCTTCGCAGAGCAGCAACTCTTACACTTGACAGCAAGGTCAGAGCAGCCGCCACAAAACTGCAAGACCGAAAGCTTTTAACAAAACTTGCAGTCGGCGACATGCCTTCCATTGATTCATATTATCACCCAGGATGTCTTGCTGCTCTTTACAATAGATTAAGAAGTATTTCACCTAAAGAGGAAGAAAATATCACTACCCAAGTTTCGCTAGAAGCTATTGCTTTAGCTGAGTTAGCTGCATACATTGAGGATAATGCAAAGCAAACAGTTTTCAAGCTGTCTGATTTGTCAAAGCTTTACTCTTCTAGACTTGAGCAACTAGGAGCTTATGTTCCCGAGCGGGTTAATTCCACTCGGCTAAAGGAGCGATTGCTATCACAGCTGCCTGATCTCCGTGAATATAACGAGGGAAGGGAGGTAAAGCTTGCTTTTTCTAGCGACATCAGTGCAGCTTTGCAGTTTGCACAGGACTATGATTATGACGCAGAAGCTATTCATTTAGCTAAAGCTGCCACATTTGTCAGGAAAGAGATGCTGACTAAGCAACAGCACTTTAATGGGTCATTTGAGTCTGATTGCCATCACCAAGCAGTTCCTAAATCTCTATTAGCTTTGGTAAACATGATATTAGAAGGGCCTAACATTAAACACCAAAACGGACAGGAGCAGGTGGGGATAAATGTTTCCCTGATGCTTTCTCAGCTTTTGATATTTAATGCTGTCAAACGTCGTAGAGATCCGACATCTGAAAACACAACCACTCGACATAGCCTAATCAGGGAGACCCCACTGTCAATCTACGTAGGACTAGTTCTTCACGCTGAAACACGCAAGAAGAAGCTGGTTGATAAATTCTACAGACTGGGGTTGTCTATCTCTTTTGACAGAGTAATGCAGATATCAGCTGACTTGGGAAACAGCATATGCGCACAATTTGAAGAAGAAGGAGTTGTGTGTCCCTCAAAGTTAAAGAGGTCTTTGTTTACTACTGCTAATGTGGACAACATCGACCATAATCCAAGTGCGCGTACAGCGAAAGATTCGTTCCATGGTACTGCCATCTCACTTACTCAGCACCCCAGTACCGACAGAGAAGGCATCTCTAGAGATCGAGTGGTAATAAGCCCAGATTCACCTAAGAGGAAAACTCTGACCGATCTGCCAGAATCTTACACAGATGTTCGACCCGTAGCAGTTCAAGTAAAGAAGGACTGTTATGTTCCAAAAGGGTGTAAATCTGTAAAACTCTCGTCAGAACTGATTGGTGAAGGAATGAAATCTGAGTATCAGTGGCTAGATAAAGTCAAAGAGTTGTTAGTAAAGGATAAACTGGACAAAGGAGACTACATCTCTTGGTCAGCCCACTTTGCGTCGCTGCAGTCCCAAGCACCACGATCCCAGGCCATTACTGCGCTGCTACCACTCTTTGATGAAAATGCTCATACAATGGCTATGATCCAGCATTCAATGAAGATAGTCAAGGAAGGAGTCGCCTATGTTAATCCTAACCAAACCCCTGTAATCGCAATGGATCAACCATTATTCGCCATTGCGAAGCAAATTCAGTGGGAAAAAGCAGATTTGTACGGTGAGGAAAAATATGTTGTCATGATGGGTGGCCTGCATGTCGAAATGGCTTCGCTGAAAATGGTTGGGCACTGGTTGGACAAAAGCGGGTGGGACAGTGCATTGGTACAAGCTGATATTACGACAAGAGGAAGAGCGGATGGTATTCTGAAAGCTGCCCATATCACTAGATCACGCTATGCCCATCAAGTAAGTGCCTGCGCTCTGTATATATTACAGAGAAAAGCTTACAAGGAATGCACAGCAGGCCGTGACTCTTCCGACATTGATTTTGAGACATGGGTACAAGAGAAAAGTGACCACCACCCGCAGTTCCAGTTCTGGGCTACAGTGCTACAGCTTGAGCTAACTGTTTTAGAACTTGTCAGATCGATCAGAGAGGGAAACTTTCTCCTCCACGTTGAAGCTCTTGGCAAGCTAACACCCTGGATGTTTGCCCTGGACTTGACCAACTACTCCAGATGGCTGCCAGTACACATACGAGATCTGCTGATGCTGAAAGAAAAGCATCCCTCAGTGTTTGCTGAGTTTGTTCGAGGAAAGTTTGTGGTTCAGAAAACGCAGCACCTCTTCTCGCTGATCGCTTTAGACCATAATCACGAACAAGAAAACGAGATAATCAAAGGAGATGGAGGAGCTGTAGGACTTACGGAAAATCCCACTGCCCTCAAGCGCTGGATGGTGGCTGGGCCTGAAATTGCAAGGGTGGTAAAAGAGTTTGAGTC
>CAXHUQ010000057.1:0-18058 GCA_964020085.1 Micromussa lordhowensis | reverse complement strand
ATGGAGGGTAGTGGTAGAAAGCTTAGGTGTCTGGCTACCAGCTGGTACCAAGGGAAAGGCCCAGCAATTATCCTTTGGGGGGTGGGGTGAGTCACAGAGAGAGGCATTTTGCTTAGGAAAACTGCTTATTTTCTTTGCAGGACAGCCTTTGTCAGTCATGCCCTGTGGGCTTAGTGGCTGGAAGCCAGCCAGCCAGTCACAAGCAAGCTGGGTGAGTAGAGTGTGTGTTGCCAGGCTGCCTGTGGCTGATCTGTCTAAAAATACCCTGTAATTTCTTGGAAAACTGTCAGGGTGGTTGTGCCGAGGTGAGCACGGTTTTCATAAATCCAGACATATATTGGGACAGAATGTTTTGGGAGACCCTACAGTTCAGCTGCTGTAGCCCCAGACCGGTGATGGAGAACACTTTGAGGTAGCAGGTTCAAGCTGGAGGCATGTCCCTGGCATTCCAGGCCAATATATGTCTGGATTTTTGAGAACGGTGTCGACTTTGGGCCAAAACTTTTTCGCCTGCCTGCCGGCGATAGCCGGCAGTCAGGCCCTTGCGGTGCTCCGAAAGTGAGGGGGGACTCCGTCATGGAGGGTAGTGGTAGAAAGCTTAGGTGTCTGGCTACCAGCTGGTACCAAGGGAAAGGCCCAGCAATTATCCTTTGGGGGGTGGGGTGAGTCACAGAGAGAGGCATTTTGCTTAGGAAAACTGCTTATTTTCTTTGCAGGACAGCCTTTGTCAGTCATGCCCTGTGGGCTTAGTGGCTGGAAGCCAGCCAGCCAGTCACAAGCAAGCTGGGTGAGTAGAGTGTGTGTTGCCAGGCTGCCTGTGGCTGATCTGTCTAAAAATACCCTGTAATTTCTTGGAAAACTGTCAGGGTGGTTGTGCCGAGGTGAGCACGGTTTTCATAAATCCAGACATATATTGGGACAGAATGTTTTGGGAGACCCTACAGTTCAGCTGCTGTAGCCCCAGACCGGTGATGGAGAACACTTTGAGGTAGCAGGTTCAAGCTGGAGGCATGTCCCTGGCATTCCAGGCCAATATATGTCTGGATTTTTGAGAACGGTGTCGACTTTGGGCCAAAACTTTTTCGCCTGCCTGCCGGCGATAGCCGGCAGTCAGGCCCTTGCGGTGCTCCGAAAGTGAGGGGGGACTCCGTCATGGAGGGTAGTGGTAGAAAGCTTAGGTGTCTGGCTACCAGCTGGTACCAAGGGAAAGGCCCAGCAATTATCCTTTGGGGGGTGGGGTGAGTCACAGAGAGAGGCATTTTGCTTAGGAAAACTGCTTATTTTCTTTGCAGGACAGCCTTTGTCAGTCATGCCCTGTGGGCTTAGTGGCTGGAAGCCAGCCAGCCAGTCACAAGCAAGCTGGGTGAGTAGAGTGTGTGTTGCCAGGCTGCCTGTGGCTGATCTGTCTAAAAATACCCTGTAATTTCTTGGAAAACTGTCAGGGTGGTTGTGCCGAGGTGAGCACGGTTTTCATAAATCCAGACATATATTGGGACAGAATGTTTTGGGAGACCCTACAGTTCAGCTGCTGTAGCCCCAGACCGGTGATGGAGAACACTTTGAGGTAGCAGGTTCAAGCTGGAGGCATGTCCCTGGCATTCCAGGCCAATATATGTCTGGATTTTTGAGAACGGTGTCGACTTTGGGCCAAAACTTTTTCGCCTGCCTGCCGGCGATAGCCGGCAGTCAGGCCCTTGCGGTGCTCCGAAAGTGAGGGGGGACTCCGTCATGGAGGGTAGTGGTAGAAAGCTTAGGTGTCTGGCTACCAGCTGGTACCAAGGGAAAGGCCCAGCAATTATCCTTTGGGGGGTGGGGTGAGTCACAGAGAGAGGCATTTTGCTTAGGAAAACTGCTTATTTTCTTTGCAGGACAGCCTTTGTCAGTCATGCCCTGTGGGCTTAGTGGCTGGAAGCCAGCCAGCCAGTCACAAGCAAGCTGGGTGAGTAGAGTGTGTGTTGCCAGGCTGCCTGTGGCTGATCTGTCTAAAAATACCCTGTAATTTCTTGGAAAACTGTCAGGGTGGTTGTGCCGAGGTGAGCACGGTTTTCATAAATCCAGACATATATTGGGACAGAATGTTTTGGGAGACCCTACAGTTCAGCTGCTGTAGCCCCAGACCGGTGATGGAGAACACTTTGAGGTAGCAGGTTCAAGCTGGAGGCATGTCCCTGGCATTCCAGGCCAATATATGTCTGGATTTTTGAGAACGGTGTCGACTTTGGGCCAAAACTTTTTCGCCTGCCTGCCGGCGATAGCCGGCAGTCAGGCCCTTGCGGTGCTCCGAAAGTGAGGGGGGACTCCGTCATGGAGGGTAGTGGTAGAAAGCTTAGGTGTCTGGCTACCAGCTGGTACCAAGGGAAAGGCCCAGCAATTATCCTTTGGGGGGTGGGGTGAGTCACAGAGAGAGGCATTTTGCTTAGGAAAACTGCTTATTTTCTTTGCAGGACAGCCTTTGTCAGTCATGCCCTGTGGGCTTAGTGGCTGGAAGCCAGCCAGCCAGTCACAAGCAAGCTGGGTGAGTAGAGTGTGTGTTGCCAGGCTGCCTGTGGCTGATCTGTCTAAAAATACCCTGTAATTTCTTGGAAAACTGTCAGGGTGGTTGTGCCGAGGTGAGCACGGTTTTCATAAATCCAGACATATATTGGGACAGAATGTTTTGGGAGACCCTACAGTTCAGCTGCTGTAGCCCCAGACCGGTGATGGAGAACACTTTGAGGTAGCAGGTTCAAGCTGGAGGCATGTCCCTGGCATTCCAGGCCAATATATGTCTGGATTTTTGAGAACGGTGTCGACTTTGGGCCAAAACTTTTTCGCCTGCCTGCCGGCGATAGCCGGCAGTCAGGCCCTTGCGGTGCTCCGAAAGTGAGGGGGGACTCCGTCATGGAGGGTAGTGGTAGAAAGCTTAGGTGTCTGGCTACCAGCTGGTACCAAGGGAAAGGCCCAGCAATTATCCTTTGGGGGGTGGGGTGAGTCACAGAGAGAGGCATTTTGCTTAGGAAAACTGCTTATTTTCTTTGCAGGACAGCCTTTGTCAGTCATGCCCTGTGGGCTTAGTGGCTGGAAGCCAGCCAGCCAGTCACAAGCAAGCTGGGTGAGTAGAGTGTGTGTTGCCAGGCTGCCTGTGGCTGATCTGTCTAAAAATACCCTGTAATTTCTTGGAAAACTGTCAGGGTGGTTGTGCCGAGGTGAGCACGGTTTTCATAAATCCAGACATATATTGGGACAGAATGTTTTGGGAGACCCTACAGTTCAGCTGCTGTAGCCCCAGACCGGTGATGGAGAACACTTTGAGGTAGCAGGTTCAAGCTGGAGGCATGTCCCTGGCATTCCAGGCCAATATATGTCTGGATTTTTGAGAACGGTGTCGACTTTGGGCCAAAACTTTTTCGCCTGCCTGCCGGCGATAGCCGGCAGTCAGGCCCTTGCGGTGCTCCGAAAGTGAGGGGGGACTCCGTCATGGAGGGTAGTGGTAGAAAGCTTAGGTGTCTGGCTACCAGCTGGTACCAAGGGAAAGGCCCAGCAATTATCCTTTGGGGGGTGGGGTGAGTCACAGAGAGAGGCATTTTGCTTAGGAAAACTGCTTATTTTCTTTGCAGGACAGCCTTTGTCAGTCATGCCCTGTGGGCTTAGTGGCTGGAAGCCAGCCAGCCAGTCACAAGCAAGCTGGGTGAGTAGAGTGTGTGTTGCCAGGCTGCCTGTGGCTGATCTGTCTAAAAATACCCTGTAATTTCTTGGAAAACTGTCAGGGTGGTTGTGCCGAGGTGAGCACGGTTTTCATAAATCCAGACATATATTGGGACAGAATGTTTTGGGAGACCCTACAGTTCAGCTGCTGTAGCCCCAGACCGGTGATGGAGAACACTTTGAGGTAGCAGGTTCAAGCTGGAGGCATGTCCCTGGCATTCCAGGCCAATATATGTCTGGATTTTTGAGAACGGTGTCGACTTTGGGCCAAAACTTTTTCGCCTGCCTGCCGGCGATAGCCGGCAGTCAGGCCCTTGCGGTGCTCCGAAAGTGAGGGGGGACTCCGTCATGGAGGGTAGTGGTAGAAAGCTTAGGTGTCTGGCTACCAGCTGGTACCAAGGGAAAGGCCCAGCAATTATCCTTTGGGGGGTGGGGTGAGTCACAGAGAGAGGCATTTTGCTTAGGAAAACTGCTTATTTTCTTTGCAGGACAGCCTTTGTCAGTCATGCCCTGTGGGCTTAGTGGCTGGAAGCCAGCCAGCCAGTCACAAGCAAGCTGGGTGAGTAGAGTGTGTGTTGCCAGGCTGCCTGTGGCTGATCTGTCTAAAAATACCCTGTAATTTCTTGGAAAACTGTCAGGGTGGTTGTGCCGAGGTGAGCACGGTTTTCATAAATCCAGACATATATTGGGACAGAATGTTTTGGGAGACCCTACAGTTCAGCTGCTGTAGCCCCAGACCGGTGATGGAGAACACTTTGAGGTAGCAGGTTCAAGCTGGAGGCATGTCCCTGGCATTCCAGGCCAATATATGTCTGGATTTTTGAGAACGGTGTCGACTTTGGGCCAAAACTTTTTCGCCTGCCTGCCGGCGATAGCCGGCAGTCAGGCCCTTGCGGTGCTCCGAAAGTGAGGGGGGACTCCGTCATGGAGGGTAGTGGTAGAAAGCTTAGGTGTCTGGCTACCAGCTGGTACCAAGGGAAAGGCCCAGCAATTATCCTTTGGGGGGTGGGGTGAGTCACAGAGAGAGGCATTTTGCTTAGGAAAACTGCTTATTTTCTTTGCAGGACAGCCTTTGTCAGTCATGCCCTGTGGGCTTAGTGGCTGGAAGCCAGCCAGCCAGTCACAAGCAAGCTGGGTGAGTAGAGTGTGTGTTGCCAGGCTGCCTGTGGCTGATCTGTCTAAAAATACCCTGTAATTTCTTGGAAAACTGTCAGGGTGGTTGTGCCGAGGTGAGCACGGTTTTCATAAATCCAGACATATATTGGGACAGAATGTTTTGGGAGACCCTACAGTTCAGCTGCTGTAGCCCCAGACCGGTGATGGAGAACACTTTGAGGTAGCAGGTTCAAGCTGGAGGCATGTCCCTGGCATTCCAGGCCAATATATGTCTGGATTTTTGAGAACGGTGTCGACTTTGGGCCAAAACTTTTTCGCCTGCCTGCCGGCGATAGCCGGCAGTCAGGCCCTTGCGGTGCTCCGAAAGTGAGGGGGGACTCCGTCATGGAGGGTAGTGGTAGAAAGCTTAGGTGTCTGGCTACCAGCTGGTACCAAGGGAAAGGCCCAGCAATTATCCTTTGGGGGGTGGGGTGAGTCACAGAGAGAGGCATTTTGCTTAGGAAAACTGCTTATTTTCTTTGCAGGACAGCCTTTGTCAGTCATGCCCTGTGGGCTTAGTGGCTGGAAGCCAGCCAGCCAGTCACAAGCAAGCTGGGTGAGTAGAGTGTGTGTTGCCAGGCTGCCTGTGGCTGATCTGTCTAAAAATACCCTGTAATTTCTTGGAAAACTGTCAGGGTGGTTGTGCCGAGGTGAGCACGGTTTTCATAAATCCAGACATATATTGGGACAGAATGTTTTGGGAGACCCTACAGTTCAGCTGCTGTAGCCCCAGACCGGTGATGGAGAACACTTTGAGGTAGCAGGTTCAAGCTGGAGGCATGTCCCTGGCATTCCAGGCCAATATATGTCTGGATTTTTGAGAACGGTGTCGACTTTGGGCCAAAACTTTTTCGCCTGCCTGCCGGCGATAGCCGGCAGTCAGGCCCTTGCGGTGCTCCGAAAGTGAGGGGGGACTCCGTCATGGAGGGTAGTGGTAGAAAGCTTAGGTGTCTGGCTACCAGCTGGTACCAAGGGAAAGGCCCAGCAATTATCCTTTGGGGGGTGGGGTGAGTCACAGAGAGAGGCATTTTGCTTAGGAAAACTGCTTATTTTCTTTGCAGGACAGCCTTTGTCAGTCATGCCCTGTGGGCTTAGTGGCTGGAAGCCAGCCAGCCAGTCACAAGCAAGCTGGGTGAGTAGAGTGTGTGTTGCCAGGCTGCCTGTGGCTGATCTGTCTAAAAATACCCTGTAATTTCTTGGAAAACTGTCAGGGTGGTTGTGCCGAGGTGAGCACGGTTTTCATAAATCCAGACATATATTGGGACAGAATGTTTTGGGAGACCCTACAGTTCAGCTGCTGTAGCCCCAGACCGGTGATGGAGAACACTTTGAGGTAGCAGGTTCAAGCTGGAGGCATGTCCCTGGCATTCCAGGCCAATATATGTCTGGATTTTTGAGAACGGTGTCGACTTTGGGCCAAAACTTTTTCGCCTGCCTGCCGGCGATAGCCGGCAGTCAGGCCCTTGCGGTGCTCCGAAAGTGAGGGGGGACTCCGTCATGGAGGGTAGTGGTAGAAAGCTTAGGTGTCTGGCTACCAGCTGGTACCAAGGGAAAGGCCCAGCAATTATCCTTTGGGGGGTGGGGTGAGTCACAGAGAGAGGCATTTTGCTTAGGAAAACTGCTTATTTTCTTTGCAGGACAGCCTTT
Source organism: Micromussa lordhowensis (assembly GCA_964020085.1). Taxonomy (NCBI): domain Eukaryota; kingdom Metazoa; phylum Cnidaria; class Anthozoa; order Scleractinia; family Lobophylliidae; genus Micromussa; species Micromussa lordhowensis. The sequence goes on along the minus strand of CAXHUQ010000057.1, from coordinate 11,572 downwards.
GTCAGTCATGCCCTGTGGGCTTAGTGGCTGGAAGCCAGCCAGCCAGTCACAAGCAAGCTGGGTGAGTAGAGTGTGTGTTGCCAGGCTGCCTGTGGCTGATCTGTCTAAAAATACCCTGTAATTTCTTGGAAAACTGTCAGGGTGGTTGTGCCGAGGTGAGCACGGTTTTCATAAATCCAGACATATATTGGGACAGAATGTTTTGGGAGACCCTACAGTTCAGCTGCTGTAGCCCCAGACCGGTGATGGAGAACACTTTGAGGTAGCAGGTTCAAGCTGGAGGCATGTCCCTGGCATTCCAGGCCAATATATGTCTGGATTTTTGAGAACGGTGTCGACTTTGGGCCAAAACTTTTTCGCCTGCCTGCCGGCGATAGCCGGCAGTCAGGCCCTTGCGGTGCTCCGAAAGTGAGGGGGGACTCCGTCATGGAGGGTAGTGGTAGAAAGCTTAGGTGTCTGGCTACCAGCTGGTACCAAGGGAAAGGCCCAGCAATTATCCTTTGGGGGGTGGGGTGAGTCACAGAGAGAGGCATTTTGCTTAGGAAAACTGCTTATTTTCTTTGCAGGACAGCCTTTGTCAGTCATGCCCTGTGGGCTTAGTGGCTGGAAGCCAGCCAGCCAGTCACAAGCAAGCTGGGTGAGTAGAGTGTGTGTTGCCAGGCTGCCTGTGGCTGATCTGTCTAAAAATACCCTGTAATTTCTTGGAAAACTGTCAGGGTGGTTGTGCCGAGGTGAGCACGGTTTTCATAAATCCAGACATATATTGGGACAGAATGTTTTGGGAGACCCTACAGTTCAGCTGCTGTAGCCCCAGACCGGTGATGGAGAACACTTTGAGGTAGCAGGTTCAAGCTGGAGGCATGTCCCTGGCATTCCAGGCCAATATATGTCTGGATTTTTGAGAACGGTGTCGACTTTGGGCCAAAACTTTTTCGCCTGCCTGCCGGCGATAGCCGGCAGTCAGGCCCTTGCGGTGCTCCGAAAGTGAGGGGGGACTCCGTCATGGAGGGTAGTGGTAGAAAGCTTAGGTGTCTGGCTACCAGCTGGTACCAAGGGAAAGGCCCAGCAATTATCCTTTGGGGGGTGGGGTGAGTCACAGAGAGAGGCATTTTGCTTAGGAAAACTGCTTATTTTCTTTGCAGGACAGCCTTTGTCAGTCATGCCCTGTGGGCTTAGTGGCTGGAAGCCAGCCAGCCAGTCACAAGTAAGCTGGGTGAGTAGAGTGTGTGTTGCCAGGCTGCCTGTGGCTGATCTGTCTAAAAATACCCTGTAATTTCTTGGAAAACTGTCAGGGTGGTTGTGCCGAGGTGAGCACGGTTTTCATAAATCCAGACATATATTGGGACAGAATGTTTTGGGAGACCCTACAGTTCAGCTGCTGTAGCCCCAGACCGGTGATGGAGAACACTTTGAGGTAGCAGGTTCAAGCTGGAGGCATGTCCCTGGCATTCCAGGCCAATATATGTCTGGATTTTTGAGAACGGTGTCGACTTTGGGCCAAAACTTTTTCGCCTGCCTGCCGGCGATAGCCGGCAGTCAGGCCCTTGCGGTGCTCCGAAAGTGAGGGGGGACTCCGTCATGGAGGGTAGTGGTAGAAAGCTTAGGTGTCTGGCTACCAGCTGGTACCAAGGGAAAGGCCCAGCAATTATCCTTTGGGGGGTGGGGTGAGTCACAGAGAGAGGCATTTTGCTTAGGAAAACTGCTTATTTTCTTTGCAGGACAGCCTTTGTCAGTCATGCCCTGTGGGCTTAGTGGCTGGAAGCCAGCCAGCCAGTCACAAGCAAGCTGGGTGAGTAGAGTGTGTGTTGCCAGGCTGCCTGTGGCTGATCTGTCTAAAAATACCCTGTAATTTCTTGGAAAACTGTCAGGGTGGTTGTGCCGAGGTGAGCACGGTTTTCATAAATCCAGACATATATTGGGACAGAATGTTTTGGGAGACCCTACAGTTCAGCTGCTGTAGCCCCAGACCGGTGATGGAGAACACTTTGAGGTAGCAGGTTCAAGCTGGAGGCATGTCCCTGGCATTCCAGGCCAATATATGTCTGGATTTTTGAGAACGGTGTCGACTTTGGGCCAAAACTTTTTCGCCTGCCTGCCGGCGATAGCCGGCAGTCAGGCCCTTGCGGTGCTCCGAAAGTGAGGGGGGACTCCGTCATGGAGGGTAGTGGTAGAAAGCTTAGGTGTCTGGCTACCAGCTGGTACCAAGGGAAAGGCCCAGCAATTATCCTTTGGGGGGTGGGGTGAGTCACAGAGAGAGGCATTTTGCTTAGGAAAACTGCTTATTTTCTTTGCAGGACAGCCTTTGTCAGTCATGCCCTGTGGGCTTAGTGGCTGGAAGCCAGCCAGCCAGTCACAAGCAAGCTGGGTGAGTAGAGTGTGTGTTGCCAGGCTGCCTGTGGCTGATCTGTCTAAAAATACCCTGTAATTTCTTGGAAAACTGTCAGGGTGGTTGTGCCGAGGTGAGCACGGTTTTCATAAATCCAGACATATATTGGGACAGAATGTTTTGGGAGACCCTACAGTTCAGCTGCTGTAGCCCCAGACCGGTGATGGAGAACACTTTGAGGTAGCAGGTTCAAGCTGGAGGCATGTCCCTGGCATTCCAGGCCAATATATGTCTGGATTTTTGAGAACGGTGTCGACTTTGGGCCAAAACTTTTTCGCCTGCCTGCCGGCGATAGCCGGCAGTCAGGCCCTTGCGGTGCTCCGAAAGTGAGGGGGGACTCCGTCATGGAGGGTAGTGGTAGAAAGCTTAGGTGTCTGGCTACCAGCTGGTACCAAGGGAAAGGCCCAGCAATTATCCTTTGGGGGGTGGGGTGAGTCACAGAGAGAGGCATTTTGCTTAGGAAAACTGCTTATTTTCTTTGCAGGACAGCCTTTGTCAGTCATGCCCTGTGGGCTTAGTGGCTGGAAGCCAGCCAGCCAGTCACAAGCAAGCTGGGTGAGTAGAGTGTGTGTTGCCAGGCTGCCTGTGGCTGATCTGTCTAAAAATACCCTGTAATTTCTTGGAAAACTGTCAGGGTGGTTGTGCCGAGGTGAGCACGGTTTTCATAAATCCAGACATATATTGGGACAGAATGTTTTGGGAGACCCTACAGTTCAGCTGCTGTAGCCCCAGACCGGTGATGGAGAACACTTTGAGGTAGCAGGTTCAAGCTGGAGGCATGTCCCTGGCATTCCAGGCCAATATATGTCTGGATTTTTGAGAACGGTGTCGACTTTGGGCCAAAACTTTTTCGCCTGCCTGCCGGCGATAGCCGGCAGTCAGGCCCTTGCGGTGCTCCGAAAGTGAGGGGGGACTCCGTCATGGAGGGTAGTGGTAGAAAGCTTAGGTGTCTGGCTACCAGCTGGTACCAAGGGAAAGGCCCAGCAATTATCCTTTGGGGGGTGGGGTGAGTCACAGAGAGAGGCATTTTGCTTAGGAAAACTGCTTATTTTCTTTGCAGGACAGCCTTTGTCAGTCATGCCCTGTGGGCTTAGTGGCTGGAAGCCAGCCAGCCAGTCACAAGCAAGCTGGGTGAGTAGAGTGTGTGTTGCCAGGCTGCCTGTGGCTGATCTGTCTAAAAATACCCTGTAATTTCTTGGAAAACTGTCAGGGTGGTTGTGCCGAGGTGAGCACGGTTTTCATAAATCCAGACATATATTGGGACAGAATGTTTTGGGAGACCCTACAGTTCAGCTGCTGTAGCCCCAGACCGGTGATGGAGAACACTTTGAGGTAGCAGGTTCAAGCTGGAGGCATGTCCCTGGCATTCCAGGCCAATATATGTCTGGATTTTTGAGAACGGTGTCGACTTTGGGCCAAAACTTTTTCGCCTGCCTGCCGGCGATAGCCGGCAGTCAGGCCCTTGCGGTGCTCCGAAAGTGAGGGGGGACTCCGTCATGGAGGGTAGTGGTAGAAAGCTTAGGTGTCTGGCTACCAGCTGGTACCAAGGGAAAGGCCCAGCAATTATCCTTTGGGGGGTGGGGTGAGTCACAGAGAGAGGCATTTTGCTTAGGAAAACTGCTTATTTTCTTTGCAGGACAGCCTTTGTCAGTCATGCCCTGTGGGCTTAGTGGCTGGAAGCCAGCCAGCCAGTCACAAGCAAGCTGGGTGAGTAGAGTGTGTGTTGCCAGGCTGCCTGTGGCTGATCTGTCTAAAAATACCCTGTAATTTCTTGGAAAACTGTCAGGGTGGTTGTGCCGAGGTGAGCACGGTTTTCATAAATCCAGACATATATTGGGACAGAATGTTTTGGGAGACCCTACAGTTCAGCTGCTGTAGCCCCAGACCGGTGATGGAGAACACTTTGAGGTAGCAGGTTCAAGCTGGAGGCATGTCCCTGGCATTCCAGGCCAATATATGTCTGGATTTTTGAGAACGGTGTCGACTTTGGGCCAAAACTTTTTCGCCTGCCTGCCGGCGATAGCCGGCAGTCAGGCCCTTGCGGTGCTCCGAAAGTGAGGGGGGACTCCGTCATGGAGGGTAGTGGTAGAAAGCTTAGGTGTCTGGCTACCAGCTGGTACCAAGGGAAAGGCCCAGCAATTATCCTTTGGGGGGTGGGGTGAGTCACAGAGAGAGGCATTTTGCTTAGGAAAACTGCTTATTTTCTTTGCAGGACAGCCTTTGTCAGTCATGCCCTGTGGGCTTAGTGGCTGGAAGCCAGCCAGCCAGTCACAAGCAAGCTGGGTGAGTAGAGTGTGTGTTGCCAGGCTGCCTGTGGCTGATCTGTCTAAAAATACCCTGTAATTTCTTGGAAAACTGTCAGGGTGGTTGTGCCGAGGTGAGCACGGTTTTCATAAATCCAGACATATATTGGGACAGAATGTTTTGGGAGACCCTACAGTTCAGCTGCTGTAGCCCCAGACCGGTGATGGAGAACACTTTGAGGTAGCAGGTTCAAGCTGGAGGCATGTCCCTGGCATTCCAGGCCAATATATGTCTGGATTTTTGAGAACGGTGTCGACTTTGGGCCAAAACTTTTTCGCCTGCCTGCCGGCGATAGCCGGCAGTCAGGCCCTTGCGGTGCTCCGAAAGTGAGGGGGGACTCCGTCATGGAGGGTAGTGGTAGAAAGCTTAGGTGTCTGGCTACCAGCTGGTACCAAGGGAAAGGCCCAGCAATTATCCTTTGGGGGGTGGGGTGAGTCACAGAGAGAGGCATTTTGCTTAGGAAAACTGCTTATTTTCTTTGCAGGACAGCCTTTGTCAGTCATGCCCTGTGGGCTTAGTGGCTGGAAGCCAGCCAGCCAGTCACAAGCAAGCTGGGTGAGTAGAGTGTGTGTTGCCAGGCTGCCTGTGGCTGATCTGTCTAAAAATACCCTGTAATTTCTTGGAAAACTGTCAGGGTGGTTGTGCCGAGGTGAGCACGGTTTTCATAAATCCAGACATATATTGGACAGAATGTTTTGGGAGACCCTACAGTTCAGCTGCTGTAGCCCCAGACCGGTGATGGAGAACACTTTGAGGTAGCAGGTTCAAGCTGGAGGCATGTCCCTGGCATTCCAGGCCAATATATGTCTGGATTTTTGAGAACGGTGTCGACTTTGGGCCAAAACTTTTTCGCCTGCCTGCCGGCGATAGCCGGCAGTCAGGCCCTTGCGGTGCTCCGAAAGTGAGGGGGGACTCCGTCATGGAGGGTAGTGGTAGAAAGCTTAGGTGTCTGGCTACCAGCTGGTACCAAGGGAAAGGCCCAGCAATTATCCTTTGGGGGGTGGGGTGAGTCACAGAGAGAGGCATTTTGCTTAGGAAAACTGCTTATTTTCTTTGCAGGACAGCCTTTGTCAGTCATGCCCTGTGGGCTTAGTGGCTGGAAGCCAGCCAGCCAGTCACAAGCAAGCTGGGTGAGTAGAGTGTGTGTTGCCAGGCTGCCTGTGGCTGATCTGTCTAAAAATACCCTGTAATTTCTTGGAAAACTGTCAGGGTGGTTGTGCCGAGGTGAGCACGGTTTTCATAAATCCAGACATATATTGGGACAGAATGTTTTGGGAGACCCTACAGTTCAGCTGCTGTAGCCCCAGACCGGTGATGGAGAACACTTTGAGGTAGCAGGTTCAAGCTGGAGGCATGTCCCTGGCATTCCAGGCCAATATATGTCTGGATTTTTGAGAACGGTGTCGACTTTGGGCCAAAACTTTTTCGCCTGCCTGCCGGCGATAGCCGGCAGTCAGGCCCTTGCGGTGCTCCGAAAGTGAGGGGGGACTCCGTCATGGAGGGTAGTGGTAGAAAGCTTAGGTGTCTGGCTACCAGCTGGTACCAAGGGAAAGGCCCAGCAATTATCCTTTGGGGGGTGGGGTGAGTCACAGAGAGAGGCATTTTGCTTAGGAAAACTGCTTATTTTCTTTGCAGGACAGCCTTTGTCAGTCATGCCCTGTGGGCTTAGTGGCTGGAAGCCAGCCAGCCAGTCACAAGCAAGCTGGGTGAGTAGAGTGTGTGTTGCCAGGCTGCCTGTGGCTGATCTGTCTAAAAATACCCTGTAATTTCTTGGAAAACTGTCAGGGTGGTTGTGCCGAGGTGAGCACGGTTTTCATAAATCCAGACATATATTGGGACAGAATGTTTTGGGAGACCCTACAGTTCAGCTGCTGTAGCCCCAGACCGGTGATGGAGAACACTTTGAGGTAGCAGGTTCAAGCTGGAGGCATGTCCCTGGCATTCCAGGCCAATATATGTCTGGATTTTTGAGAACGGTGTCGACTTTGGGCCAAAACTTTTTCGCCTGCCTGCCGGCGATAGCCGGCAGTCAGGCCCTTGCGGTGCTCCGAAAGTGAGGGGGGACTCCGTCATGGAGGGTAGTGGTAGAAAGCTTAGGTGTCTGGCTACCAGCTGGTACCAAGGGAAAGGCCCAGCAATTATCCTTTGGGGGGTGGGGTGAGTCACAGAGAGAGGCATTTTGCTTAGGAAAACTGCTTATTTTCTTTGCAGGACAGCCTTTGTCAGTCATGCCCTGTGGGCTTAGTGGCTGGAAGCCAGCCAGCCAGTCACAAGCAAGCTGGGTGAGTAGAGTGTGTGTTGCCAGGCTGCCTGTGGCTGATCTGTCTAAAAATACCCTGTAATTTCTTGGAAAACTGTCAGGGTGGTTGTGCCGAGGTGAGCACGGTTTTCATAAATCCAGACATATATTGGGACAGAATGTTTTGGGAGACCCTACAGTTCAGCTGCTGTAGCCCCAGACCGGTGATGGAGAACACTTTGAGGTAGCAGGTTCAAGCTGGAGGCATGTCCCTGGCATTCCAGGCCAATATATGTCTGGATTTTTGAGAACGGTGTCGACTTTGGGCCAAAACTTTTTCGCCTGCCTGCCGGCGATAGCCGGCAGTCAGGCCCTTGCGGTGCTCCGAAAGTGAGGGGGGACTCCGTCATGGAGGGTAGTGGTAGAAAGCTTAGGTGTCTGGCTACCAGCTGGTACCAAGGGAAAGGCCCAGCAATTATCCTTTGGGGGGTGGGGTGAGTCACAGAGAGAGGCATTTTGCTTAGGAAAACTGCTTATTTTCTTTGCAGGACAGCCTTTGTCAGTCATGCCCTGTGGGCTTAGTGGCTGGAAGCCAGCCAGCCAGTCACAAGCAAGCTGGGTGAGTAGAGTGTGTGTTGCCAGGCTGCCTGTGGCTGATCTGTCTAAAAATACCCTGTAATTTCTTGGAAAACTGTCAGGGTGGTTGTGCCGAGGTGAGCACGGTTTTCATAAATCCAGACATATATTGGGACAGAATGTTTTGGGAGACCCTACAGTTCAGCTGCTGTAGCCCCAGACCGGTGATGGAGAACACTTTGAGGTAGCAGGTTCAAGCTGGAGGCATGTCCCTGGCATTCCAGGCCAATATATGTCTGGATTTTTGAGAACGGTGTCGACTTTGGGCCAAAACTTTTTCGCCTGCCTGCCGGCGATAGCCGGCAGTCAGGCCCTTGCGGTGCTCCGAAAGTGAGGGGGGACTCCGTCATGGAGGGTAGTGGTAGAAAGCTTAGGTGTCTGGCTACCAGCTGGTACCAAGGGAAAGGCCCAGCAATTATCCTTTGGGGGGTGGGGTGAGTCACAGAGAGAGGCATTTTGCTTAGGAAAACTGCTTATTTTCTTTGCAGGACAGCCTTTGTCAGTCATGCCCTGTGGGCTTAGTGGCTGGAAGCCAGCCAGCCAGTCACAAGCAAGCTGGGTGAGTAGAGTGTGTGTTGCCAGGCTGCCTGTGGCTGATCTGTCTAAAAATACCCTGTAATTTCTTGGAAAACTGTCAGGGTGGTTGTGCCGAGGTGAGCACGGTTTTCATAAATCCAGACATATATTGGGACAGAATGTTTTGGGAGACCCTACAGTTCAGCTGCTGTAGCCCCAGACCGGTGATGGAGAACACTTTGAGGTAGCAGGTTCAAGCTGGAGGCATGTCCCTGGCATTCCAGGCCAATATATGTCTGGATTTTTGAGAACGGTGTCGACTTTGGGCCAAAACTTTTTCGCCTGCCTGCCGGCGATAGCCGGCAGTCAGGCCCTTGCGGTGCTCCGAAAGTGAGGGGGGACTCCGTCATGGAGGGTAGTGGTAGAAAGCTTAGGTGTCTGGCTACCAGCTGGTACCAAGGGAAAGGCCCAGCAATTATCCTTTGGGGGGTGGGGTGAGTCACAGAGAGAGGCATTTTGCTTAGGAAAACTGCTTATTTTCTTTGCAGGACAGCCTTTGTCAGTCATGCCCTGTGGGCTTAGTGGCTGGAAGCCAGCCAGCCAGTCACAAGCAAGCTGGGTGAGTAGAGTGTGTGTTGCCAGGCTGCCTGTGGCTGATCTGTCTAAAAATACCCTGTAATTTCTTGGAAAACTGTCAGGGTGGTTGTGCCGAGGTGAGCACGGTTTTCATAAATCCAGACATATATTGGGACAGAATGTTTTGGGAGACCCTACAGTTCAGCTGCTGTAGCCCCAGACCGGTGATGGAGAACACTTTGAGGTAGCAGGTTCAAGCTGGAGGCATGTCCCTGGCATTCCAGGCCAATATATGTCTGGATTTTTGAGAACGGTGTCGACTTTGGGCCAAAACTTTTTCGCCTGCCTGCCGGCGATAGCCGGCAGTCAGGCCCTTGCGGTGCTCCGAAAGTGAGGGGGGACTCCGTCATGGAGGGTAGTGGTAGAAAGCTTAGGTGTCTGGCTACCAGCTGGTACCAAGGGAAAGGCCCAGCAATTATCCTTTGGGGGGTGGGGTGAGTCACAGAGAGAGGCATTTTGCTTAGGAAAACTGCTTATTTTCTTTGCAGGACAGCCTTTGTCAGTCATGCCCTGTGGGCTTAGTGGCTGGAAGCCAGCCAGCCAGTCACAAGCAAGCTGGGTGAGTAGAGTGTGTGTTGCCAGGCTGCCTGTGGCTGATCTGTCTAAAAATACCCTGTAATTTCTTGGAAAACTGTCAGGGTGGTTGTGCCGAGGTGAGCACGGTTTTCATAAATCCAGACATATATTGGGACAGAATGTTTTGGGAGACCCTACAGTTCAGCTGCTGTAGCCCCAGACCGGTGATGGAGAACACTTTGAGGTAGCAGGTTCAAGCTGGAGGCATGTCCCTGGCATTCCAGGCCAATATATGTCTGGATTTTTGAGAACGGTGTCGACTTTGGGCCAAAACTTTTTCGCCTGCCTGCCGGCGATAGCCGGCAGTCAGGCCCTTGCGGTGCTCCGAAAGTGAGGGGGGACTCCGTCATGGAGGGTAGTGGTAGAAAGCTTAGGTGTCTGGCTACCAGCTGGTACCAAGGGAAAGGCCCAGCAATTATCCTTTGGGGGGTGGGGTGAGTCACAGAGAGAGGCATTTTGCTTAGGAAAACTGCTTATTTTCTTTGCAGGACAGCCTTTGTCAGTCATGCCCTGTGGGCTTAGTGGCTGGAAGCCAGCCAGCCAGTCACAAGCAAGCTGGGTGAGTAGAGTGTGTGTTGCCAGGCTGCCTGTGGCTGATCTGTCTAAAAATACCCTGTAATTTCTTGGAAAACTGTCAGGGTGGTTGTGCCGAGGTGAGCACGGTTTTCATAAATCCAGACATATATTGGGACAGAATGTTTTGGGAGACCCTACAGTTCAGCTGCTGTAGCCCCAGACCGGTGATGGAGAACACTTTGAGGTAGCAGGTTCAAGCTGGAGGCATGTCCCTGGCATTCCAGGCCAATATATGTCTGGATTTTTGAGAACGGTGTCGACTTTGGGCCAAAACTTTTTCGCCTGCCTGCCGGCGATAGCCGGCAGTCAGGCCCTTGCGGTGCTCCGAAAGTGAGGGGGGACTCCGTCATGGAGGGTAGTGGTAGAAAGCTTAGGTGTCTGGCTACCAGCTGGTACCAAGGGAAAGGCCCAGCAATTATCCTTTGGGGGGTGGGGTGAGTCACAGAGAGAGGCATTTTGCTTAGGAAAACTGCTTATTTTCTTTGCAGGACAGCCTTTGTCAGTCATGCCCTGTGGGCTTAGTGGCTGGAAGCCAGCCAGCCAGTCACAAGCAAGCTGGGTGAGTAGAGTGTGTGTTGCCAGGCTGCCTGTGGCTGATCTGTCTAAAAATACCCTGTAATTTCTTGGAAAACTGTCAGGGTGGTTGTGCCGAGGTGAGCACGGTTTTCATAAATCCAGACATATATTGGGACAGAATGTTTTGGGAGACCCTACAGTTCAGCTGCTGTAGCCCCAGACCGGTGATGGAGAACACTTTGAGGTAGCAGGTTCAAGCTGGAGGCATGTCCCTGGCATTCCAGGCCAATATATGTCTGGATTTTTGAGAACGGTGTCGACTTTGGGCCAAAACTTTTTCGCCTGCCTGCCGGCGATAGCCGGCAGTCAGGCCCTTGCGGTGCTCCGAAAGTGAGGGGGGACTCCGTCATGGAGGGTAGTGGTAGAAAGCTTAGGTGTCTGGCTACCAGCTGGTACCAAGGGAAAGGCCCAGCAATTATCCTTTGGGGGGTGGGGTGAGTCACAGAGAGAGGCATTTTGCTTAGGAAAACTGCTTATTTTCTTTGCAGGACAGCCTTTGTCAGTCATGCCCTGTGGGCTTAGTGGCTGGAAGCCAGCCAGCCAGTCACAAGCAAGCTGGGTGAGTAGAGTGTGTGTTGCCAGGCTGCCTGTGGCTGATCTGTCTAAAAATACCCTGTAATTTCTTGGAAAACTGTCAGGGTGGTTGTGCCGAGGTGAGCACGGTTTTCATAAATCCAGACATATATTGGGACAGAATGTTTTGGGAGACCCTACAGTTCAGCTGCTGTAGCCCCAGACCGGTGATGGAGAACACTTTGAGGTAGCAGGTTCAAGCTGGAGGCATGTCCCTGGCATTCCAGGCCAATATATGTCTGGATTTTTGAGAACGGTGTCGACTTTGGGCCAAAACTTTTTCGCCTGCCTGCCGGCGATAGCCGGCAGTCAGGCCCTTGCGGTGCTCCGAAAGTGAGGGGGGACTCCGTCATGGAGGGTAGTGGTAGAAAGCTTAGGTGTCTGGCTACCAGCTGGTACCAAGGGAAAGGCCCAGCAATTATCCTTTGGGGGGTGGGGTGAGTCACAGAGAGAGGCATTTTGCTTAGGAAAACTGCTTATTTTCTTTGCAGGACAGCCTTTGTCAGTCATGCCCTGTGGGCTTAGTGGCTGGAAGCCAGCCAGCCAGTCACAAG
>CAXHUQ010000056.1:0-17000 GCA_964020085.1 Micromussa lordhowensis | reverse complement strand
CGATGGGAGAAGTGGCCAAGACGAGATCAGCGGGTTCACTTGAAGAACTTTTACAAGGCGACGCAAAGATCAGTAACGCTGTAGTCACGGACTCAAAACGCAAAGGCAAAACAGCCGTCTTGTCTCGTGTGAAACCGGTCAGTATAAAACACGGACTGCGGACTACGGACTACGGACTACGGACTGGGTATAAAACACGGACTGAGGTATAAAACGCGGACTAAGCATTACGGACTGGGTATAAAATACGGACTAAGGTATAAAACGCGGACTGCAGGCTAAACTGCGTGTTTTCGACAGATCGGATCGAAATCCACTAATCACAGCCCGCTAGCATGACGTAAAAAGGTCAGAAGGTCACACCAGTGGCTGTGATTGGTGGATTTCGATCCGATCTGGGATGTCGATAATACGCAAGATCGACGGAAATTTTGGAAACGTTTCCGCCCGTGATTTGTTTCTAAATTCGCGTAGGTAAATATTAAACCGTCAAATTACCGATAGGATGCATTCAACTAAGTGAGAAGCTACAATCCCGGCCAAAAGTAGTTGGGACACTTGAGCTGTATCACGTATCCCCCATCCCCCCTAATCAATGTTGGGAAATATCGCGTTTTTTCCAACAAAAAGGGAAAAAATCACCTGATTATCAACATTGAAAGTGGAGGAAGGGGAGAACTTACTTCGTGTCCCAACTCTTTTGTCTGGGATTGTAGTCTCTTGACCGAAAATTGCGCTGCCGATGTCGTTGTTTTCAATTTTCACTGCAAAAGAATCGAATGACCGTCAACCTTTCGATTGGATAAATTCAATTAAATTCAAAGCTAGTCTCTTGGCCATACTCTGGACGTATCGAACTCTAAACGAGTACATTAGTGCCTGCTTTGTGATTTTGCCGATGGGCAAAATATTCAGCGCGCAGATGATGATTTCAGGTTCTTCAATTTTTTTTCACCGCAAGAGAATGAAATGACCGTCAAACTGTCGATGGGAGAAATTCAATCGAATTTAAATCTTCCTTTGTACGCGAACATACCACGTATTTAACTCTAGCTAAACCAATGAGTAACTATGCCTTCGTTGTGATTTTGCCGAATGAAAATAAAATTAAATTCACCGCGCGGTCTATTTGTTGTTGTGGTCATTATTTCCAAGTTCTTTGCCAAATGTTTTCAGCGCCACAAACTCCAAATACCGTCAGCTATCGAATGGAAAAGTTCAGCTCAATGCAGAGCTAACCTTTTAAAGGTCAAATGCAACGAAATTTGGCCTAGTTTGATTATAAGTTAAAATAAAAGATACTAATCCAAATAATCATAATCCAAAGTTTTACATGATTTAATCAAAAACCTGCCGAGATATTCGACCTTGAAAACAGCTATTTTTCTTCGCTTCACAAACGGAACAGTTCGTGGAAAGTTCGGAAAATTGTCGGAACTGGATTTTGTGACGTCATAATTGGTGAGCTCCCCGTTCAGAACAACGAAGTATTAGGGCGAATATGAGTGTTTTGTGGAGCTTAATTGTAGCAATCATTCAAAAATCTGTGGTTACATCCCTTGAAAGGACGAGAAGCGGTGTAAGGAATTGATCACTTTGATAAAAGGAGGAAACTATTGACACAAGAACGGATTTTAACCGACTGTTTCATCTAGTTTCATCTCTTCGCGCTACTAGCTAACATTTCAGCAGAGACCTCTTGAAGCGGTATCTTTCGCAATCGCTAAGCAGGGTTTCGATTTCAAGCCCAAAAGCCTTCGAAGCTCTACCATATGCCGTAAAACCAAGCATTGACGACGAACATCCTCGAAACAAACACTCTACCTGTACCAACACGGAATGCATTTGTTCGGCAGCCATATTGTCAAGAGCAGAAAGCGAGGTAAAGCCCCGGGGTAAAGTCGCGGTTTATAAAACCATTTCGTGTTAACATTTTAGATTCACAATCTCATTTTCTTAACTTAGCCTAGTTGAAATAAAAAAAGGAAATAGAAAAGTGTCATTTGCCATCGTGGTTTAAATGAGCTTAATTAAGAGTTAATTCTTTGAAAATGCCGGCTAAATAAATGGCAAATTGTATGGTTATTCAAAGCGGATAAGTCTCAAAGGGATTCTATTGTTTCTGCTATTGTTAAGCTGAACAAAGAGCTGTATGCATAATAAATGTATGGGGTTATACGGAAATCTTGCCTTAATTTGTATTTCATTTCATTACTGATAGGCCTAAACCAAGAACATACTATGACAATATTCTCTTACCTCTCACTTGCAACCCTTAGTAATACTTTGGTGAGTGAAGACAAGGCATTTCACCCAGAATACCTTAGTCAAGGCCGTAGCTAGTGTAAGGCAAACCGAGCCACTTGCCTCAGCCATTTTTTTTTTCGTCTCTGTTGTTTCGTTTTTGATGGCAAAGGTAAATTAACAACTTGACGTCAGTTATTTTATACGTCTGTCCTCTTATTGATGACAAATTGCGTCATAACATTGTCAAAGTGGCTGTGGAATCACGAGCCGCAGGCGAGTGGTTCCGCAGTAAACTTTGACAATGTTATGGCGAAATTTATCTTCAATAAGAGGACAGACACTTAAAAAACTGACATCAATTTGTCTTTTACAATGACAAGACCCCAAAGTGGTCAAATGCCAGGAATAAATGTGGGGAAAAGACGCCGTAAACTTGCCATAAACAAAGCTATGTGAAATTTATTAAAAAAGGACGCGAGCATTGTCAATAGCTTTTCTCGCTTTTTGATTGGCTACTTAAGCAAGTCAATAAAATCCCATTGGTTAAAAAGTTGACAGTTTGACAGCTGAACGTTGAACTGTTGACAGCTTGCATAAATTAAAATTTTATCCGTCCATACTCTTATTGATGATAAAAATGAGCCAATCAGCGCACAAGAAATTAGACAGTTATTGTAAAAACACTGCTAATCATCTAGGCAGAGAATTTTACTGTGGACATTGCCTCAGTCATATTTTTTTTGTCTGGCTGTCGCCCTGTAGAGAGAATTTTACTGTGGACATGCCTCAATCATTTTTTTTCTCCTGGCTATCACCCTGTAAGTAATGCTATAATGTTGTGTAAATTTTCATTGTTGATCAGCTTGTTGATAAATCAACTTTTTGCTGGATAGAAGGATTGAATGCAAAAATCACAAGCCTCCTTGCATGATATAAATGGTACTTCCTAATGAGGACTGATAATACCACAATTCTCATCTTTTTACAATGCAAAAAGACAGACAACAAGCATCCACAGCACTTTCACATGGGATTTCCTCTACTAGGTGTTTGCAATAAATTTATAAAGGTCACTAACCTCTTATTAAATCCTAAAAGGGCTTTTTATTTGTCTTTGAGCATGTCTAGTTGAAACTGAAGAAGTTCCTTATCTGCTCTTGTATGAAACATGTTGAGGTTGGTGTGCCATGACCCTTCAGGTGTCAATGGGTTAATTCTCATCTGTTCTGTCAGAATATTTTTTGTTTTGAACATCTCTCATGTTTC
Organism: Micromussa lordhowensis; assembly: GCA_964020085.1. NCBI lineage: Eukaryota > Metazoa > Cnidaria > Anthozoa > Scleractinia > Lobophylliidae > Micromussa > Micromussa lordhowensis. The sequence goes on along the minus strand of CAXHUQ010000056.1, from coordinate 13,487 downwards.
TAATAAATTATTGAGGCCAGAGTGCTTACTTGGAAACCAAAACCAGGATCTTTACATTCAGTACATGTACTGTACGTCATATAATTTATAAATTATAGTTTGATGTTTAGCTGATGTGGTGAGAATAGCCGTAGGAAGCTACATGTTGTACAATACTTCAGTAAGCAAGTAAGTTATTTATCAAATTAAAAACATGAACATATTTTAAATGGGCAGGTAAGCGCTTGTAAATGCAGGGAATAGTATAGCAAAGGATGAATAAAAGCAATTTACGTATATAATCCTACAGTACTGGTCTGCCATTGTGGGAGATGGCCTTGTGGTTAGTGCACTCAACTTGGGAGTGAACGGTTTGGGTTCAGGCCCTAGCTGGGGACATTGTGCTGTCTTCTTGGGCAAGCCACTTTACTCTCACAGTACCTCCCTCCACCCAGGTGTATGAATGGGTAGTGGCAAATTCAATGCTGGAGGGTAACCCTGCGATGGACTAGCATCCCATTCAGGGGTGAGTAGAAATACTCCTGGTCGCTTCATGCTACCAAAATCGGGATAAGCTCCGGCCCGATGAGCCACTCGGTGCGTATGTAGACTTTTTACTGTTCTACTGGTCATGAGAGTGTTTCTCAAAAATCATACTTACCACAGTTATCAGGTTTAAAAATTCTCTGACTTATCCCTGACTGACTAAATAATCACAAATTAAAATGTCGGATGCAGTAGCAGCCTCCAGCCTCTCCTAACAGCCATAATCTCCACCCATTTATGACTGATACGTTTTCAACAAATTTACTTATTTGTTGAGGAAATAATCTTTGAGATTCAGGCAATGTTTTAATTTTATCTGATTTTCCTTCCAAATGTCAATTCCCTGACACAAAATAAAATTCCGATCCCTAATCTTGATGAACTTTTCCCTAAACAGTTTCTGACCTGTGAAAACCCTGCAACCCATAGCAAAAAAAAAAAACGAAAAAAAGGACTACATGTCATGTAAAACGACAAAAAAAAGATGAGCTTAAACGTTAAACCTTCGCCCAAAACAACTATCGGTAAGGGCTTTCATACTGAAAGAAAGACAATTGTAAACATCATCTTTTGCAAAATAACACAAGGCAAAGACTCGAACATGAACTTTATTAATAATCTTTGAACAGCAGTTTTCAACATATTCAGAAAGGCTCACCAATCCATGTGATCGATTCTTTCGTCTAGTTGTTGATATCCTGATGCCATCTTGTTTACTCGACGACTCTGATTCACTCAAGTTTATATGGCCTGAATCGTTGCCTGATTCCAATGGTTCGAACTTACACGGCTGTAATGGACATTTCCAAATAAGACATCAGGGTCTTGATCTATTTTATACATCGGCTAGCCAATAAACACCAGGAAATCCTTGAAACAAACTCGGTAATTTCAAGGGAATTATCTATTTGGTCGCGAAAATGAGCTCGCCAAATATGACGTCACAAAACCTATAATTTCGTTTCCACTCCAAGCGCGGCCATTTCTGGTTCGTTTTCGTGAAGCTCTCGGAAATCGTCGGATTTTCGTGTCTTGCGCGCTACAGTTCGCACAAAACTTATTTTTAAGAGTTGATTCTGCTTCCTGTTGATACAACTGACTTTTTCACGAAGGTTTTTCGAGAAAAGAAAAATTGTCCAAATTTCGTTGCATTTGACCTTTAAACATTGAGCGCATTGAACTGATATCGAATGTATCAATGCTGTGAGTTTTGCCGAGGTTACAAATTCCACCCCGTACTTGGCTCAGGTAAGCTTAGTGGAGACAAACTTTAACTTTCCAACCCTCCCTTTAATCACATCTCTGGAATCTGCTGAAATCTACAAGACATGTGACCAGCCGTAACCATGGGAATGGGGTTGTTCCTTCATGTGATCACTTGTCAAGAAATCACTATTTTATACCTTTGCCCGTGTCTTGTATCAAGTCCGCGGTCGGTAGGCCGCATTTAGCCTGCAGTCCGTGTTTTATACCTTAGTCCGTATTTTATACCCAGTCCGTAATGCTTAGTCCGCGTTTTATACCTCAGTCCGTGTTTTATACCCAGTCCGTAGTCCGTAGTCCGTAGTCCGCAGTCCGTGTTTTATACTGACCGGTGTGAAACCAAATAACCGGCAAATTGACCCGGGTCACTCTTACATGGATCACTTCGTGTCAAACAAAGAAAATCGAGATTATTATTACGATCGTAACAAGCACGTCACTACACGCAAGATTCCCGCACGACATAAAACGGCGCATGTTTTGGAACACGTTTCGAAGATTTCAGGAAACATGTCTGGGAGCCGAACGCAAATCAAGAAGGGCAGAGAAACTGGATCTTTACTAGGGAAGAGTCAAAGCGAAAAACAGTCCTTTTCAAGTTCGAGAACCACACGCGATAAGAAATCGGGCGTGACTTTACGATCTGACAAGGTGAACCCAACAGTTCACGATTTGCGCTTGACGAAGTTGACACCAAAAGAAACATTGCCAAGACATTCTGTCATCAGTAAAGAAGTAAGTAAAGCTACAGCTGTTAAACTAGAGGAGAAGAAATCGCGTCCTGATTCCTTGCCTAACGTCGAACAGGATCTAAATCAACCTCTTTTACACATAGGGGTGAACAGTAATCGTGAAGCCCGCACTTGGCGACTTTCACCTCGCTCTTTGTTGGAACAGATAACTGAGGAATCTTCTACAAAGGATCCAAAGAGAGGAATGAGTCAAACTGGCACCAAACCTAAAGGGTTAGGAACCAACATTTCAACTCCAGTGGACAGAACGAAAAGTCCCGGCAAAGTCTCCCCGAATGTGACTTCTGAGCGCAGGAAAAACGACAAATCCCCCCGAGGCGCTAGTGTAGGAGATAGAGTTCAAGAGATGGCGCTGCCTAAAGTCACTATTAACGAAGTGTTACAATCGTGGAATATCGGCCCGCAGCGGACGACCAGATCATCAAGCCTTGCGGCAAAAGACCCAATGGAGTTTTTACGAAGAGACCGCTCGCTATCGGATCCGAAAAACAGACCGACTACTTACGATGAACTCCGAAGTTGTCGATATTTACGAACTGACAAAGACGATGCAGACATTCACGGTAGACTCTGTTCTTGTAATTCTTGCGAGCATGGAGAAGGGCTAAGGAACACGCCATATTTGAATTCATAGGGTGCTTATACATGTAGATATTTAACTCGACCGCATCAAAGTCACGAGAGACCAAACAAACAATGAAATAATATTACTGAACTGAAGTAGCTCTTTTGTTCTGTATAGTAATATCTATATATTATTAGCCGTTGACCGCGAGCAATATTTGCCAGTTGTGTCCAGGCCATACAACATTGTTAATCGCGCATAAACAGTTTTGTTCGAGTTTTTTGAATTCGCATTGTTTTCATGGAAGTCTTTGGAAATGGTACACGGATTGTACAGGGAGTATTTTAATCACTTTTCAGTTCTACATCGTACTTGATCGACTTGAGATACGATGAAAAAGGAACGCTTTGGACATAATTATAATGTGTTAAAACACAGAAAAAGACAAGTCATACTGATGTGAACACAAACATATAAGTCCAGTCACGAATCGCTGGAATTATAAACGGTTTTGTCGACGTACGGACGAAAATTAAATTAGAACAATACCGTAAAATGATATGTTGAAAGCGGAAAATTGTAATATATCCACGAATAGAAAGTTATTGGCGTTTTTTCGTCGGCCGCTTTCAGGTTACTGAGAAATCGTGACTCCTAAAAATATGCCCACCTACATTCGCATAATTACCGTAGTGCTTTCCGCAAAATATTCGTTTATTTCAACGAGAGGAAGTTATATTTGTAAAGTTCTTTTCAATGTATAAAACAATTCGAATGTAAATAGTCTATAAATATCTAGATCGAAATAGTTGTATTCATAAACTGTATATATTTTGGTCGTACAAACCTGCTTAAACAAAGAAAGTTATTGTATTTGTTTCAATTAAAGTTGTGATTAAGTTAACAAAAACGTTTAAAATTAATTAAGTGATTATTTTTCTATTCATTGTGTGCCCATTAATGCGTTTTAATTTTTGATCTCTCCTACGCGGAAGTCGTTTTTCAAGATCATGAACACCTTTTAGTACACCCTGCTGGTTTAAAACTTTATAGAATCCTTAATTTGATTTAAAAGTGACTGTCATCTGACGGGAGTATGAGCAAAATCATCAATTAGCCTACGGTTTTTTTAATGGCGTATATTTAGCGGACTGATGATTGGGCTGGGCGATATATATTATATTTCATCAAAAGATTATCTAGTACGTTAACCGTGCAATGTTTCTTCCTCGTTCTTTACTTAAAAAGAGTGTTTTTGTTTCCGCTAGCCTTTGCCGAAAAGTGTCTGTTTTCTCTCAGTCTGAGAAAATCCTTATAAATTTTTTTATTACTGATCGATGAATCAATATAATCGGATTTAAGATCAAGCAGGCCTTAAAAACTGATTATCAATGCTTTAGGGATCAAGGATAACGTCAGAGTAAGAATGACAAAAGGAAAAGAGCCGCTCCAGCATTTACTGATAATCTTCGGGCTGAGCCGGAAGTGATAGTCTAGTCGAATATTGTTTTCGCCAGACTTATAGATAATAATAACCTTCGCTGCAAATTTGGAAAAGCAGGATTGATTAATACACAATGATGTATGAGGCAAATTTGACGACTAAATATTTAATATTACTCTTATCATTTTCTCGATTTCCCTTTCCCTTCTCGGTTTTCATGTGACGTAATCATTTTCCAAAATTCAAAATTACCTTTCCTCCTGAGGTTTTAGTTTCATCAGGTAAAAGACCTTATAGGAACTTGACGTTTCACAACGTTTTAGCTCGACAGGGTTCTTTCTTTTGTAATGGAGCACGTTTGAATTTCTAAGCTTTGCGTTGCGTGACATGAAAATGGCTCCCAAAGAGGGCTGTCGCGTAGGTAAAAAGAAGAGTTATCGCTTTAGTTTTTGCGAACTAAAAAGTGCTTGCACTAGAAGAAGCATTTATTTCAATGTGTCGGATGTCTAGAGCAATAATGTTTCGTTTCAATAGCAAAACTCAGTGACAGATGTTTCTGTTACGTTACGGCCGCCATATTTGTGCCCCTCAGAAGGGCACAAACATGGCGTCTCCATACATTTGGGTGACACACTTCTGCAAATAACGCGCGAAGGAAACACAGCAGAGACCTGATTCTTGGCGAGGTTGTTTATATATCAATCATCTATCGTATCCCAGATTCTTGACTTTATACATTGAATGCTTACGATTTTTAAGTTTAGCCACATGGCTGGTGAAAACCAAGAATTCCTATTAAACACAACTGACTTAACGAAGATAGAAAGGGCGCTGGGCAAAACGTAAACAAGGAAAAAAGAAAGGAAAAATAGAGAAAGGACTTTCCTCGTAGGACATTTTCTCCGCCCTTTCTAGCTACTAACATATGTGTACATCACCAAGTTCTTTCGAAGACTTCAATATACTTCTTCACGCAACCCTCCCGTCAATATGTCTACTAAAATATTTTAAAATAATTTTTTTTATCCATGTTTATGGTAACTCTAAACTGAGTCAGGAGCCTTGACATCAACAAGGGAAAACGTCCCGGAAATTCTGGAAAGAGACCTTTTCTCCATCCTTGGTTAGCCTACTTTATAGCCTGCGAACAGCAGACGTATTTCCGGTCGTTCCTCCGAAAAATAACGTGTTATTTTCCTCCGAAAAATAGTGTGTTATTTTTCGGAGGAACGACCGGAAATACATCTGCTGTTCGCAGGCTACCTACTTTAGTACCCAAACCTTCTTTGAACTGACTTAGCTTGTCGCGCGATGAGGAGGAAGCTAAGGATAACGGGATAAACTCAAAGAAATTTTGCTACGGAGTTAGCGTTAAGAAATTATTGGCCCTCAGGAGATGATGCGCCTTTTCTATGTACCGTATTACTGCAGGCGATATCCTTAAAAAAGTAGAATCGCGTGACCTTTCAGGTCACCATCACGCAAAATTATGTTTCGATCGAAATAGAAGTCCTCGGGGATAAAATTTCTGAACAAACATGAACAAACGAATAGTTTTCACAGTTAACAAATAGCCGAGTGGATCCGCAGACTACTTTGACAATGTTATGACGAAATTCATGATCAATAACAGGACAGACGCATGAAAAACTGACATATTTGTTTTTGTCAAATTGTCCGCTCTCGCTGGTTGACGCATCACATCAATATAAATTCATGTGTCTGTCCGCTTATTGAGAAAGGAAATTAGCCAATGAGCGCGCGAGAATTTCTGCAGTTATCGTATTTTTAAAACCTCGCAAAATATAATTTCTACGGCTTTATGTGCGGACACGCACGAAGAGGATTAGTAAAGTGAACATCGTTTAGTCTGAAACCGTTCTGAAGGAAATGATCGTGATGAAGGCGCGGCTACCAACCATCCCATGATGCTTTGCAATTCAGGAAAGGCGGAAGCCTCGTCGTCAAAAATCGCTTCGAAAATAATAGCGCGCAGGATGTTGTGATTGTGTTTTCTATCAAATACTACCGCTCTCTGGGACGTTGCTGGTCAGTTTTAAAGCATGAATTCTGAAAGTCAGCATCTACGATTCTCAGTAGATTTATTTTCCAAAGCTGGACATGAAGCGATCGTGGCCCACATCGAAGGCGAGATAAAACATCTGGAACATGCCAGGGACTACCTTGTGAAAAGGGCTAAGGTGGAACTTGATTATGCTTCAGCGCTAGGTAGGATAAACACCGCTGCTTGTAAGGTTATTAACGACAGCGAAAAAGACAGCCCGATTAGAAAGGTAAGTATTTTGAATTTAAGTTTTATTTCGGTTATGTTAAGTTTCTTTTAGGTATTCGTTATAGCGAGAATTGACTTCGTCGGAAGATGTTATCAGAAAGATGACGTGAAAATCGTGGCCCTCTCTTTTGTGTTCGAAATTTTTATGCCTGCATAGTTTGTCTCTGTGATCTCGTTGTGAAACAGTCAATCTTTGCTTTGTGCTCAAATTACTGTATCACGTTTATTTGTGTCGACACAAATTCTGACATTTCTCGAGTCAAAATGCTAAAATACACTGCGTATAGTGTATAAAGAACTTTTAAGATAAACAAGAAGCTTAACTTTACTTTTCAGAGTACTTGTGAGCTTACTTACGACCGAGAACTTCATTTTTCCTTTGAGGAGTTTGCATTTAAGTGTTTTATACATAATCGATGGACAACTGTCTGTTCGAATTCTTCCTCGACCGGGAAACACTTGGAATGTATGAAATTTGTCGATCGGTGAATAAAAATTTACATTTAAAAATATCAATTTTTTTGAGAATGGTATTTCGAGCCTGTATTTGTAGTGCAATATATTACTTCCTATATTGTATTTGTAGACATTTTTTTTCTAGCCCCCCTGTTAGTGGTGACTTACTGATGAAAAATGAAAGACATCCAGAAAATGCAATATTTATATACAAATGATTTGTAAACTCAACATTGCATTGGCAGTTTTATTTTTTACACTGAAGAAATCCTCCATCTATCTGGGAGTATCGATAGAATATAAAAGATATAGCCTATATACAGTATATATCATCCTTGATACTTGTACTGTATTTCATTGTAAACCTTGTGAGTATATGCCGTGTAATTCTATATGCTATCTTTTATATTTTAATCATTATTTAATGCACACCTGCCTCACTTAGACTGACGTTTTGCTTTTGACACATGTTGCGTTTATTCACAATCTTGGTAGTTTTACTGAACGTCATTTGACTGATGGATATCTGAAAAAAATTATTCTGAAATGATGCACTGCTTTTTAAATCACATACTCATAGGAGTGAATTGGAGAGACCTTCAAGTCACAATCTTTAGTTAAAAGTTAATAAGAAAGTCAGTGAGAAACTCTTCATTAATTTTTGCGGTCAAAATTGTTAATAACAAGGAATTAAAAGTAACCTACACTTTACACCTAACCTTTCACTTTTTCACAGGTGATCCAAGTCGCGTAATTATTATTATTTTTTTTTTAAATTTAATAATTTTTATTTAGAAAACTAACACATTTATCGAACAGTATTTGCATTTTCCTTCCAGGCGTGGTGTACTTATATATTTGAAAGTGAAAACAAGGCAAAGCTGATTACGGAATTCAGCAACCTTTTGAATTCTACAACATTAAAAAGACTTGACCAGCTCATTGATGACAAAAGAAATTTGTTAAAAAAGTACAAGAATGAGAAATTTAGAACAGAGAGCAGCTACAAACAAGAGTCCGATGAAATTGACAGACTATGGAAAACATACCAAGAAAATGCCAAAGACTCAGAGACAGGGAAAAGAAAATATACAGAAGTCCTTTCGAAGGATAAATTTAGCAACAAGGACTGGGAACGATCTAAAGATCGATATGTGAGATCTACTCTCAAACTTCATCAGAATCATAATGATTATGTACTTGCTCTGAAATCAGGAAACTGTCATCAAGGATTCTATAATGATATTCTTGTTCCAACAATGTTGAATTCCTTGCAATATTTACAAGAGGAGTACATTTCTGAATGGTAAGTGTTTTGGATTCTAGTCACAACAGAACCCAGAATGAACTTCTAGTGGACTTGATCGCCTGATAAGATATAAATATATAGAGAGGATATTGCTTGTTGGCGCAAAGATATGGTTTTTGTTTTCCAGTGGTAAAGCAATATTTTATGAACTGGTGCAGCAAGTGAGTAAAATATTGTTTTATTTTACATGTATTTTTATTTTATTTACCAATGAAGTCTTCACTCTTAACAGAGTATTACAGACTGTTTTAAATAATAAAGATTACGACAATGAATAAAATAATGACATAAAATTACTAATATTTAGGATTAAACAGGGATTGCCTAAATGAACATGGTGAAGTAGATGATATAATTTCTTTTGTTCCACTGTGCAATTGTCCTAGCCGGGTAAAAAGAGTTCTTGTAATAATCATGTGTACAACACGGCTGCTCAAATCAATGACTATGAGACGAGAACCTGGTGTCCATTCTGCTCTTATGTTCTTTCTGAAGCTTGTCGCATTCGTAAATGGCTAGCCCAAATTTACTCTGTACAGCATACAGAGATGTGTGTCAGATCGCCTGTGCTCCAGAGAAAAGATACATGTAACATCAGTGACACTGTCTAATCTGTCGTACGTAGTGCCTGAGTACCCAGGGAGCTGCTCGTCATTGAATCATTTTGACCTGTGGTATGGTCTTAGCTACATAAGGGTCGCAGACAGTTGCACAGTATGGAACAATCAGTCTTACTAGGGTTTTGTATGCTCGTTCTTTATTTTTAACCAAACAAGTGCGGAGATTGCGGCATAGAAAGTTCAGAGTGTTGTTTGCTTTGGTGATAATTTTATTTACATGATCATTCCAGCATTAATCATGTGAGAGGTAGATCCCTAAATACTAAGTAGCATCAACAGGTTCTAGGACCTTGCTGTGACGGTTGTACTGAAATTTGAAAGGCGTACGTCTGCGTGTTACCTGTATAATGTTGCACTTGCTTGGATTAAATTCCATACACCAGTCGGAGCATTTTGTAACTGCCGGCAACTGGCTGTCAGATTTTTAACAGGAGAAAATAAAATTCATATCTGCAAGTCACTTTCCCCATGTAATTTTCTTTTTATTATAGACAATCTGACGAATGAAGGACTTTATTTGAGTGTCATATAGCATTAAAAAAAAATAATTGGGGACACTTACATTATACATCTGATTATTTGCACAAAATGTGAAAAACTGGAAATGGCATCATCAATATCTTTATTCACTAGTGAAAATATGGAAAATAAGCTACAGGGTCACAGATGTAGTTTCATAAGCATTTTTAATTGCAAGTGTAGTATTTTCTGTTAAAATCCTTCTTATGATATTTGAATGAAGCAGTGTTGGGTTTGTTTTTTTTTGTAGGAAAGATCTTCTCCAGGATGCAGTTAATCTTACAAACTGCTGTCGTGAAGAGTATTTGACATCAAGCCAAGCAGTGCAAGCCAGTGTCGACGAAGTAAAAAAGGATAAAGAATATGCCTCCTTTATCACCAAGCACAAGTACGTAGAACATTGTAACATTTATAAATATTTATTAATTAACAGTTATTGACAGTGACTTCAGTGTATAACATGGCCATGTGTATGTTGCAGGTCAAAATGAAATTCAGGTTAAAATGAAATTCCTTTGTCTCTTAATCCTAATTATTTATAGATCATGAATAATTAGGGTTAGAAGACAAAGGAAATTGAGATTCAAACTAGGTTAAAATCATTTTAACCTGAATTTCATTTTGACCAACAACATGTACATGTGTTGCTCTTGAGTTGTTCTACCTTTTCTGTTTCAAGTACATGTACATGTATATAAAACTGTAGGTGGTGGTGTATATTAAGCAATAATTACTCTACTCACCCATGTTTTCTATAAGAAACAGTCAATTTGGTTGCACTAGTTGTCTATTCACTTATTTTAAACAATTTGTAGAACACTTGGGTTGGCAGTTAAATTATGTTAAATAAATATTAAAACAATTAAAACATTCTCTGGTTGAAACTTACATGTAAGGTTAAAATAAGCTTTCAGGTGCCAACCTACAGCCTCTGATGAATAAATCATCAAAAAGACATGAATGAATGAATATATACATGTACAGTATACAGCAAAAAGTGTGAAAAAATACAGAATAACAATGCCTAATTAAAGTGGTGACAACAAATTTGAATTTGGATAATGATAAGAGACCAATTTAAAAGATCATGGTATACAGTCTTGGTAGTGATGGTCTAGAATTATTGTCTGTTTCATTAGTCACATGTGGCAGTGTGCCATGACTTGACAGTTTTTCATACACTATAATCTCCTTTGTCGATTACTAAAATGTTGTAGTTGATTTGGTGGCCATTCAACCAGGCATGGTTTGAAACATTGGAGCAATTTGTTACAATGCTTGACATTTCTGATGTGTTCTTTTTTTCATGTTTGGAGGCATCCACATTGTACATGTCTTTTTCTTTATGGATATAACTTGAAGTTTAATGGCAGGGAATTGTATAGCCCAAATTCTTGTTTATTGTCATCACTTTTAATAATAGCACATTTTTATTCTGTATTATCTCACACTTTTTGCTCTGTGTAATTCATTCACTTGCTTCATCAATGGCAGGGTTTTTTGGTTGGCAGCCAAAAGCTTATTGCGTTCTCTCATACCTCGAGAACGCCTCCTAATTTTGTTTCGCAGGCGCCAGAAAGCGAGAATTTTTGGACTGCATATTGGCCGCCCCTGTAAGGTTTTTCAGGGATTTTGAGCCTCGTTTTCGTGTCCATCTGCTACAGTACGTCATGCTTTTTTCTTTTTTTGTGGCTTCTTTCAACGTTTTGAGGTTTTCTTTCAACAGGTTTTTCACTCTGATTGCATTCGACAAAAAAGAGAATGCAGTCCCAATGCAGACGGCATGGGATTTTTTGGCCGGGCGAAAACAAATTACATCATTGCAAAGCACGTGTATACGAGACGATTTGTTCGGGATCGCTCATTTCTAGAAGTTTTGATTCTGGACCGTGCGAGGCCTGTTTGGTCAGCATGCGAGATAACGTGCTTTTGTTACATAGCTGGGACGGACGACCGTATTTTATTCTGTTCACGAACACGACTTTGCGTTGCTATGGCTCTGTGATGTTAACCATGGGATCTAATAATTACGGTGGCCCAGAAGGCTCAAACACAAACAAAAAAGAAAACGCAAACAAAAAAAGGAAACGCAAATTAAAAAAAGAAAACGCAAACAAAAAAAAAGAAAACGCAAAAGGACAAAAAGAAAACGCAAATTAAAAAAAGAAAACGCAAACAAAAAAATGAAAACGCAAACAAAACAGCAAAACGCAAATAAAAAAAAGAAAACGGAAGTGCAAAGCAAAACGGAAGTAAACAGGAAAAACGCGAAGAGCCTGAGCTCCAGGATTGCGTGTTTCTCAGAAGCTGCCATGTTTTGCAGTAGTTGCAGAGCAAAGTCTTGCCTTGCAAATGCGAAATACTGCTCAAAGTGTGCCAACTGCAATAAGACCATAGGGTTCGAGAACTTTAAAAAAGGAAAGAAGCGGAGCGATCGACCCGATTTCAGGCCGTAAGTACAAAGTCGGGTTGGAATACGTCTTGCTGTACCCTGATCACAGTGAAGTAGTTAATTTACCAGCCACAACCAATGCATTTATCCTGGTGTGTGAACAGTGTCAGTGTCTTGGCCTGTACTGGGACTTCGATTATCAATAACTGTAGCCTTGTCTTCACTTGTTCCTGCATCCAAAAATTAAGCTCCATTTTGTGCCACACGGGTCTTCATTTCGTCAGAGGGCCTATAGCTATCTCATGCACGGTACTTTCCATCTTTGCGAAAATGCTGGTTACGAGATCGATATTGTCGTCTAAATCAATCTCAATATCATCATCTAGGGTTGGCAACTTGGCCATTAAAAAGTCACTTCTGGAAGCTATGAAAAGCGTAATATGATTGAAGGCTTTCCCTACATCCTCTCTGTACTTCTCCAGGATAAATACATTGGTTGTGCCTGGTAAATTAACTACTTCACTGTGATCAGGGTACAGCAAAACGTATTCCAACCCCTCATGAAGTCACCTTTTTGTCGTGATTTGCGTGCTTCGTCACACCTTTTTTCAAAATGCACTGAGCGTTTGCTGTTGGTCTAACTTTCACTAGCAATGTCTTGCCGCGGCATCTCTTCAGATTGCCTGAAGCCTCCACTCTCAAGAAGCCTACAGTATATTGATACTTACTTTGGTTTCCTTGGCCTTCGACTTTGTACTTACGGCCTTTAGCTTTTTCTTAGGCTGAAATCGGGTCGATCGCTCCATTTCTTTCCTTTTTTAAAGTTCTCGAACCCTATGGTCTTATTGCAGTTGGGACACTTTGAGCAGTATTTCGCATTTGCAAGGCAAGACTTTGCTCGGCAACTACTGCAAAACATGGCGGCTTCTGAGAAACACGCAATCCTGGAGCTCAGACCCTTCGCGTTTTTCCTGTTTACTTCTGTTTTCTTTTTTTTATTTGCGTTTTGCTTTTTTGTTTGCGTTTTCATTTTTTTGCTTGCGTTTTCTTTTTTTAATTTGCGTTTTCTTTTTGTCATTTTGCATTTCCTTTTGTTTGTTTGTGTTTTCTTTTTTTAATTTGCGTTTCCTTTTTTTGTTTGCGTTTTCTTTTTTTAATTTGCGTTTCCTTTTTTTTGTTTGCGATTTCTTTTTTGTTTGTGTTTGAGCCTTCTGGGCCACCGTAAATAATTATTGCCAGTCGCACGGAGTTTGTCCGGGAGTTTGTTTACGACAAAACAAGGATAAACGGAAACGCGAGAGCAAATGTTACAGATGTTAGCTGATATTAGTGCTTCCAGCTCAGAATAC
>CAXHUQ010000055.1:35000-37500 GCA_964020085.1 Micromussa lordhowensis | reverse complement strand
ACATTATTCCTCCGTCTGTGGAATTCAAGGATAATCACAAACTAGTTCCAGCTCCTTGTAAAAGTGTGAAGCAGATGGTACAGGATTATGAAGACAACATAATTCAACCACCAGGGATGATTACAAACCTATCCCATTACCAAGAACTAAAAAACCAGTTCCACTTCCAAGAACTAAGACAAAGCAACTTGCCAAAGCTCTGAAAGGTTATACGAAATCTTTTGAAATTAGCATAAAGAACAACAAAGACCCGCTAACGCAACTACAAAACACGAGAAAAGTCATTGAACATCACATCACAAGTATTCTAACATCTATGAAAGGTCTAAAATTTGTTGAAACATTAAAGGTGACATTCAAAAAATCAACAGTGCAGCTCAAATCATCATAAATAATCTCGAGATCACTAAATCACTAGAATTATCAAAACAGCAAATATTGAATAAGACAGCAGTTTGGATATCTGAAGGGTCTGGTTGGACTATTTAATCTGTTGACAATCATTATCTCAATATTGTACAATATCAACCAATGAAAGGCTCATCATATATTAAACTACCTCAAGAACTCAGAAACAGCGAAAAGGGATTAATCAATATGAAAAATAAGGATAATGAATGCTTCAGATGGTGCCACATCAGGCACCTAAACCCACAAGATAAAAACCCACAACGAATTAAAATATCTGATAAGGAACACATCAATAAATTGGATTACTCTGGAATTGAATTCCCAGTAACCACCAAGCAGTACAATAAAATTGAAAAGCAAAATGAGATTAATATTAATGTATTTGGATATGAAAACAAACAACCATTATAATCCCATCTTTGTATCAAAAGAAAAATATGACAGACAGATGAATTTATTATTGATAACCAAAAATGATAAGAAACATTATGTACTCATCAAAGACTTCAACAGGTTTATGTTCAACCAAATGAAATATGAGGGAAAAAAGCACTTCCGTATGCATTGTCTTCAGTGTTTCAGCTCTGAAAGAGTCTTGAACAATCATAAAGATAATTACATTCAAGTAAATGGTACACAAGCAGTAAAAATGCCTGACAAGAACAACAATACATTGAAATTGAACAGCCTGTGCCATTTGTGATCTATGCAGACTTTGAGGCTATAACAGAAAAGATATCCAGTTGTCAGCCTAATAATGATAAATCATATACAGAGGCATACCAGAAGCATACAGACTGTGGATATGGGTATAGGATTGTATGTTGCTATGATGATAAATACAGTAAACCTGCTACAACATACAGAGGTAAAAAGGCTGTGCATAAATTCATGGAAGCCATGTTAGAGGAAGTCAAATATTGTAAGAGGGTAATGAAAAAAGAATTCAATAAACCATTGAGAATGACGAAAGATGATGAAGAGAAATTTCAAAAAGCCGAAAAATGTCATATTTGCGACAAAAAATGTACTGATAAAGATATTCGAGTTCGAGACCACTGCCATATTACTGGTAAATACAGAGGCTCAGCCCATCAAGAATGCAATCTAAATCTCAGAGTAAACTCAGAAGAAATAAAAATACCTGTTATATTCCATAATTTGAGAGGGTATGATAGTCATTTCATAATGCAAGAGATTGGAGGTCCGTGTGTCATTCGTCCATTTCATTTTCAATTTAGAAAGAAGATGAAATTTTACTTTTTTTTTGTCTTATTTATCATTTCCTCTCGGTTTTTTGAAACAAAACTACCATATTGTAGAATAAACGCTGATATTTTAAATACTAAATTCAAATTATTACTTTATTTAACACAATTTTGTTATTTCCAAGGTTTCAGATGAATGAAAATAGAATATTTTTACAAGAAATCAATTGGCTTTTAGAAACAAAATTTGAAATATCATTCTCTTTTCAATTTTTAAGCCAAAAATAGACAATTTATTAAGCAAAAATCAAAAATTGAAAATTGATTTCAATTTTGTATTTCGAATACAAAATTGAAGATTGATCGCGCGGAAGGAGAACAAAAGTTGACGCAGTAGAGGTAGGCTAAGTTGCTCTTTTGCTTACTTACACCTCTCTTGATCGTGACTGTTCCATCCGGCCCTGTCCTGCCCTCAGGGGCAACCTGAGTTACGTGTCAAGGAGAGAGGGGAGGGAGCGTATTCTAGTTGCAAAGGTCATTGGATCAAATTGCTGTGGCTTGGGCACTAGTTAACGTGCCACCCGCCAAATTTAAACATCGATGCCACAGATGTGAACTTTGTCAGAGATTTGTTTCTTCGCCGAAAGAAAACTCGTGCAGAAATCAGTAACATATTGAAACAGAAGTATCCTGGTAAAAAGGGATTCAGTGAACGAACAGTTAGGAGGTTCTGTTTAAATAACAATATTGTTCGTATAAATCGTATCACCACCGATGAACTCCAAGGACACGTTCGAACTGCTGTTAAACAGGTGAGCTCAGGTACCTGCAATATTTTCCCAATTGTACTAAAAAAGATTTCGATTCACAATTATTTCGGT
>CAXHUQ010000055.1:0-30000 GCA_964020085.1 Micromussa lordhowensis | reverse complement strand
GTGGAATTCACAATCTCTCTTGTCTTGGACGCGTTTTTACGTGTTTTTTTTTCTTGAAAAAAAGCTGCGATAAATACCATAGTTTTGCTGTTCGATTCAAATCCTCTTTGCTTCCACCTACCACGGGCCCAGAAATCTCAAGAAATCATGTTTTTAGCAATTAGAGTACACTCCTTTCTTCTCCCTGCACCGCGAGGCTAATGCGCTCTAGGATTCCTATGTGAGGGTGACACAGTCATGAAACGTTTAGCCCAGTGTGGGTAAGCGAAAGAGCAACTTAGCCTACCCCTACTGCGTCAGCATTTGTTCTCATCTTCAATAGACCACTTTACAGTTGTCTGCTCAGGGACCTGGCCTTTGAATGGCAGTGAGGCTGGAGGTGACCTTGCTTTGATAAAGACCTCTCTGCTTTTGTCATGTAAATGCACCTAGTTAGCATAAGAACAACTTGATTTACAAGACAAAAGCAGTGAGGTCTGTATCAAAACAAGGTCACCTCCAGCCTCGCTGCCATTCAAAGGCCAGGTCACTGAGTAGACAACTGTAAAATGGTCTATTTTGTACTCAAAATACAAAATTGAAAATTGAAATCAATTTTCAATTTTTGATTTTTGCTTTATAAATGGTCTATTTTGGGGGTAAACAAAATTGAAAAGAGAATGATATTTCAAATTTTGTTTCTAAAAGCCGATTGATTTCTTGTAAAACTATTCTACTTTTCATTCATCTGAAACCTTGGAAATAACAAAATTATGTTAAATAAAGTAATAATTTCAATTTAGTATTTAAAATATCAGTGTTTATTCTACAATATGGTAGTTTTGTTTCAAAAAACCGAGAGGAAATGATAAATAAGACAAAAAGAAAGTAAAATTTCATCTTCTTTCTAAATTGAAAATGAAATGGACGAATGACACATGGACCATTGGAGCCATTGTCAAGAAACATGCATATAAAAATAAGAAAGGAGAGGAGAAACAGATGAATATCAATGCAATTCCAAATAATATGGAAAAGTATATGGCTTTCATGTTGGGTAATCACTTAACCTTTATTGACAGTTTCCAGTTTATGAGCTCTAGTTTGGAAAAACTTATGAGTAATATACCAAGAGAATCATTAAAATATACCTCTCAAGTATTTGAAGGTCAAGAGCTTGATCTGATGGCTGGAAAAGGAGTATACCCATATGACTACATGGACAGTTTCGATAAATTCAAGGAGAACCTACCACCGAAAGAAGAATTTTACAGCATATTGAATAATGAAAATATTTCAGATGAAGACTATGAACATGCTCAAAATGTTTGGAATACATTCTCTATCAAAAATATGGGAGAGTATCATGACTTATACCTAGCATCTGATGTACTTCTGCTGGCTGATGTATTTGAAAACTTCAGAAAAACATGTCTCTAATATTACAAACCTTATCCATGTCATTATTTCACATCTCCAGGTTTGTCTTGGGATGCTATGTTGAAGATGACAAACATCAAATTGGAGCTCATGACAGATATTGATATGTTTCAATTCATTGAAAAGGGTCTGCGTGGTGGTATCAGCTATCAGCAAACAACAAATACATGAAAGAATACGGGGAGAAGGCGCCCTCGAAGTATATCATGTATCTTGATGCTAATAACCTTTATGGTTGGGCTATGAGTCAGTATTTACCAACAGGTGGATTCAGATGGATGACAGAAAAGCAGATCGATAAGATAGACCTAGCTAAGTATAAAGAAGATAGTGATAAAGGTTTGATAGTGGAAGTAGATTTAGAGTATCCTGAAGAGTTACACAATCTACACAATGACTACCCACTAGCACCGGAAAAGGTGAAAGTAACCAATGATATGTTATCTGATTATTGTAAAAAAATATCCGAGAAATATAATATATCAACCAGCTTAGTCTCAAAATTAATTCCAACCTTGGGGAAGAAAGAAAACTATGTACTGCATTACAGGAATCTCCAATTATACATTGATCTCGGTTTGAAAGTGACTAAAGTTCATCGTGTACTTGAGTTCAATCAATCTCCTTGGTTAAAGCAATATATTGATTTCAATACTGAAAAACGCAAAAATGCCAAGAATGATTTTGAGAAAGATTTCTTCAAGCTGATGAATAACAGTGTATTCGGTAAAACGATGGAGAATATCAGAAAGCGTGTAGATGTTAGATTGGTTACTGATGAGAAGAAGCTGTTAAAACTTGCAAGTAAACCAACATTTGTCAGTAGTAAGATTTTCAATGAAAATCTAGTAGTTGTTCATAAGATCAAAGAAACACTAACTCTCGATAGGCCGGCATATGTGGGAATGTGCATCTTGGATCTAAGCAAGACGTTAATGTATGATTTTCATTATAACTACATCAAAAAGAAATATGGAGACAAAGCCAAGTTACTATTCACAGACACAGACAGTTTGACCTATGAAATTGAAGCTGAAGACGTATACCAAGACTTTTGGAATGATAAAAATAAATTCGATAACAGTGATTACCCTGAAAGCTTGCCATATTTTGATAAGACAAATAAGAAAGTAATTGGTAAATTCAAAGATGAAGCCGCAGGAGTCCCTATTTGCGAATTCGTTGGTCTACGATCAAAGATGTATAGCTATACTAAAGACAACCAAAAAGGGGAAAAAACAGCCAAAGGTATAAAAATGAATGTGATCAAAAAGGACATTCAGCATGAAAACTGTAAAGAAACACTATTCAATAATAAACAGATGTATCAGAAGATGAAAACAATCAGAAGTCAAAACCATGAAATCGGCAGTTATGAAATCAACAAAGTATCACTCAGCTGTTTTGATGACAAAAGATATGTGCTTGAAGATGGAATAACAAGCTATGCATATGGACATAAACATATCAAACAGTAGTCATTTTCCTTGATTCCCATATTGGTCCCAGTATTAGTCCCAGTATTGGTCCCAATAATGATGGAAGGTTTTGGTTCCAGACCAATGTCCCGGGTTTAGGTCTTGGTTCTAATGCCTATCCAACATTTGATTCTTATATTTTTGATTACAGCTTTTGAAGCTACAATCTTGGACAGTATAAAATGGAACAATTATCCCCCACCCCCCCCCAAAGCAATGATGAATGCGCGAAGAAGCCAAAAGCGCGCCATTTTGGCATCATTGAAATGGGGGGAGGGGTGGTCCAGATGTTCCATTTATTTTGTCCAAGATTGTATGCAGGGCTTCAACGTGACAAGACAAAGGGAGCCAGTAATTAGGAACTAATATGTCAACACATTTATCGGCAATGCAAGGAAGTGGTGTCTGTCGCAGTCACGCGCGTCAGAGCTCAAGGGTAACGCTGATATTCTAAGTTTAGGTACTACAGGTTGAGTGTATTTCGGTAACAATGAATAAATAAGAGCGTTATTCTAACCCCAACTTTCCAAAGCATATACTGGGATTAATAAGGATCCATATTAGTGTTCGAAAAGCTCAGTACAAACTACCATTGGCAAAAAAAGAACACCGGACGGAACACTAAGCTTCAATCCACATTCTAAAGACAACTTCAAATTTAACATTAAGCGAGATACTAAGTACAGAACAATCTATCGTATTTCTCAGGAGCTGATCAATAAAACTATAGAGTCTGAATAGCCGTATCACTGAAATGATATGAAATAATGGCGAAAGACTGAAGTTAATAAAAGCGGTACCGTTCTCTACAAGGACTCAGGCTTGTACTATGTTAAAACGATGCTTGTACGTTTTTGTGACGGTTTACGACATATTTCCTACGATTTAAGGTTGGTTTTGGACGGTTTAAGATGGTTTTGAACGACTTTGGCGATCAGATGAAATAAACAATGAACTAAGATTATTTTTTACTGCCTGCTACAAAACCGTGCTTAGCCGTAAAGAATCGTCAATAAAAACTTGTAAATCGTTGAATTTTATTTCAAAGCAGATAAAAATCGTCTAAGATATCTTTTTTCAATAAAGAAAACTTTTCTACAGAAATAAAATAGCTCTATAGAAAAATATCCAATAGCGGCATGAAAAGTTAAGGCTTTAAAAATAAGGGGCTGAAAGCGTGAGGGTTTAAGCGGCGCATTGGATTAGGGCGCAAGTCGCAGGTCTAAGTGGCGTGCATGAACTCTCTCGGGTTCGAGACCGTTTTCTCTTCTGCTATTTTTATTTCTTTACTTTTTTCCTTTCTGCGGGTAATATCAGTTGAAATGTGTTTTCTTTTTCGCCGTAAAATGCTCTGGCAAAGGACGCCAGCGCACTGCCATTCACTCCATCTCCCTCACATTAATGAACCCTCCCTCCACGTAGACCGCATATTGCCACCTCCTCGTCAGAGGTGCCAAAAAATCAACCGTGTGAAAGTATCGATAAAGTACTTTTAAAAAAGGACCAAAATTCAAGGTTCAATTCTTAAAAACTAAGAAAGGGAGCTTAATCGGAGATGTGCAGCGTTTAATATTTTTCACGATTTCCCGCGCGCGCAACTGATCAACAATAAAAATATATTCGGATTGGTTAATTAAAGAAATAACTTCGGCTTTTTCGAGGCTTACACTTCAGCACGCATTTATGCATATTCAATTTTTATATCAATAAAGTACATGACACCAAAAATAAACTATGTTGTGATTTTATTTCAATTGTGTTTGAGTCACGCACAGAGATCATTAGATTTTAGTTCAACTAACGTTCTTTTAACTTGGTTATCGAACGTGCGACAACACACCAGATGTGTTCTGCATAGCAAACATAGCTTCTTGTAACGCCAGTGTCGTCCTCGGACAATCTTGGACAGTATAAAATGGAACAATTATCCCCCACCCCCCCCAAAGCAATGATGAATGCGCGAAGAAGCCAAAAGCGCGCCATTTTGGCATCATTGAAATGGGGGGAGGGGTGGTCCAGATGTTCCATTTATTTTGTCCAAGATTGTATGCAGGGCTTCAACGTGACAAGACAAAGGGAGCCAGTAATTAGGAACTAATATGTCAACACATTTATCGGCAATGCAAGGAAGTGGTGTCTGTCGCAGTCACGCGCGTCAGAGCTCAAGGGTAACGCTGATATTCTAAGTTTAGGTACTACAGGTTGAGTGTATTTCGGTAACAATGAATAAATAAGAGCGTTATTCTAACCCCAACTTTCCAAAGCATATACTGGGATTAATAAGGATCCATATTAGTGTTCGAAAAGCTCAGTACAAACTACCATTGGCAAAAAAAGAACACCGGACGGAACACTAAGCTTCAATCCACATTCTAAAGACAACTTCAAATTTAACATTAAGCGAGATACTAAGTACAGAACAATCTATCGTATTTCTCAGGAGCTGATCAATAAAACTATAGAGTCTGAATAGCCGTATCACTGAAATGATATGAAATAATGGCGAAAGACTGAAGTTAATAAAAGCGGTACCGTTCTCTACAAGGACTCAGGCTTGTACTATGTTAAAACGATGCTTGTACGTTTTTGTGACGGTTTACGACATATTTCCTACGATTTAAGGTTGGTTTTGGACGGTTTAAGATGGTTTTGAACGACTTTGGCGATCAGATGAAATAAACAATGAACTAAGATTATTTTTTACTGCCTGCTACAAAACCGTGCTTAGCCGTAAAGAATCGTCAATAAAAACTTGTAAATCGTTGAATTTTATTTCAAAGCAGATAAAAATCGTCTAAGATATCTTTTTTCAATAAAGAAAACTTTTCTACAGAAATAAAATAGCTCTATAGAAAAATATCCAATAGCGGCATGAAAAGTTAAGGCTTTAAAAATAAGGGGCTGAAAGCGTGAGGGTTTAAGCGGCGCATTGGATTAGGGCGCAAGTCGCAGGTCTAAGTGGCGTGCATGAACTCTCTCGGGTTCGAGACCGTTTTCTCTTCTGCTATTTTTATTTCTTTACTTTTTTCCTTTCTGCGGGTAATATCAGTTGAAATGTGTTTTCTTTTTCGCCGTAAAATGCTCTGGCAAAGGACGCCAGCGCACTGCCATTCACTCCATCTCCCTCACATTAATGAACCCTCCCTCCACGTAGACCGCATATTGCCACCTCCTCGTCAGAGGTGCCAAAAAATCAACCGTGTGAAAGTATCGATAAAGTACTTTTAAAAAAGGACCAAAATTCAAGGTTCAATTCTTAAAAACTAAGAAAGGGAGCTTAATCGGAGATGTGCAGCGTTTAATATTTTTCACGATTTCCCGCGCGCGCAACTGATCAACAATAAAAATATATTCGGATTGGTTAATTAAAGAAATAACTTCGGCTTTTTCGAGGCCTACACTTCAGCACGCATTTATGCATATTCAATTTTTATATCAATAAAGTACATGACACCAAAAATAAACTATGTTGTGATTTTATTTCAATTGTGTTTGAGTCACGCACAGAGATCATTAGATTTTAGTTCAACTAACGTTCTTTTAACTTGGTTATCGAACGTGCGACAACACACCAGATGTGTTCTGCATAGCAAACATAGCTTCTTGTAACGCCAGTGTCGTCCTCGGACAATCTTGGACAGTATAAAATGGAACAATTATCCCCCACCCCCCCCAAAGCAATGATGAATGCGCGAAGAAGCCAAAAGCGCGCCATTTTGGCATCATTGAAATGGGGGGAGGGGTGGTCCAGATGTTCCATTTATTTTGTCCAAGATTGTATGCAGGGCTTCAACGTGACAAGACAAAGGGAGCCAGTAATTAGGAACTAATATGTCAACACATTTATCGGCAATGCAAGGAAGTGGTGTCTGTCGCAGTCACGCGCGTCAGAGCTCAAGGGTAACGCTGATATTCTAAGTTTAGGTACTACAGGTTGAGTGTATTTCGGTAACAATGAATAAATAAGAGCGTTATTCTAACCCCAACTTTCCAAAGCATATACTGGGATTAATAAGGATCCATATTAGTGTTCGAAAAGCTCAGTACAAACTACCATTGGCAAAAAAAGAACACCGGACGGAACACTAAGCTTCAATCCACATTCTAAAGACAACTTCAAATTTAACATTAAGCGAGATACTAAGTACAGAACAATCTATCGTATTTCTCAGGAGCTGATCAATAAAACTATAGAGTCTGAATAGCCGTATCACTGAAATGATATGAAATAATGGCGAAAGACTGAAGTTAATAAAAGCGGTACCGTTCTCTACAAGGACTCAGGCTTGTACTATGTTAAAACGATGCTTGTACGTTTTTGTGACGGTTTACGACATATTTCCTACGATTTAAGGTTGGTTTTGGACGGTTTAAGATGGTTTTGAACGACTTTGGCGATCAGATGAAATAAACAATGAACTAAGATTATTTTTTACTGCCTGCTACAAAACCGTGCTTAGCCGTAAAGAATCGTCAATAAAAACTTGTAAATCGTTGAATTTTATTTCAAAGCAGATAAAAATCGTCTAAGATATCTTTTTTCAATAAAGAAAACTTTTCTACAGAAATAAAATAGCTCTATAGAAAAATATCCAATAGCGGCATGAAAAGTTAAGGCTTTAAAAATAAGGGGCTGAAAGCGTGAGGGTTTAAGCGGCGCATTGGATTAGGGCGCAAGTCGCAGGTCTAAGTGGCGTGCATGAACTCTCTCGGGTTCGAGACCGTTTTCTCTTCTGCTATTTTTATTTCTTTACTTTTTTCCTTTCTGCGGGTAATATCAGTTGAAATGTGTTTTCTTTTTCGCCGTAAAATGCTCTGGCAAAGGACGCCAGCGCACTGCCATTCACTCCATCTCCCTCACATTAATGAACCCTCCCTCCACGTAGACCGCATATTGCCACCTCCTCGTCAGAGGTGCCAAAAAATCAACCGTGTGAAAGTATCGATAAAGTACTTTTAAAAAAGGACCAAAATTCAAGGTTCAATTCTTAAAAACTAAGAAAGGGAGCTTAATCGGAGATGTGCAGCGTTTAATATTTTTCACGATTTCCCGCGCGCGCAACTGATCAACAATAAAAATATATTCGGATTGGTTAATTAAAGAAATAACTTCGGCTTTTTCGAGGCCTACACTTCAGCACGCATTTATGCATATTCAATTTTTATATCAATAAAGTACATGACACCAAAAATAAACTATGTTGTGATTTTATTTCAATTGTGTTTGAGTCACGCACAGAGATCATTAGATTTTAGTTCAACTAACGTTCTTTTAACTTGGTTATCGAACGTGCGACAACACACCAGATGTGTTCTGCATAGCAAACATAGCTTCTTGTAACGCCAGTGTCGTCCTCGGACAATCTTGGACAGTATAAAATGGAACAATTATCCCCCACCCCCCCCCAAAGCAATGATGAATGCGCGAAGAAGCCAAAAGCGCGCCATTTTGGCATCATTGAAATGGGGGGAGGGGTGGTCCAGATGTTCCATTTATTTTGTCCAAGATTGTATGCAGGGCTTCAACGTGACAAGACAAAGGGAGCCAGTAATTAGGAACTAATATGTCAACACATTTATCGGCAATGCAAGGAAGTGGTGTCTGTCGCAGTCACGCGCGTCAGAGCTCAAGGGTAACGCTGATATTCTAAGTTTAGGTACTACAGGTTGAGTGTATTTCGGTAACAATGAATAAATAAGAGCGTTATTCTAACCCCAACTTTCCAAAGCATATACTGGGATTAATAAGGATCCATATTAGTGTTCGAAAAGCTCAGTACAAACTACCATTGGCAAAAAAAGAACACCGGACGGAACACTAAGCTTCAATCCACATTCTAAAGACAACTTCAAATTTAACATTAAGCGAGATACTAAGTACAGAACAATCTATCGTATTTCTCAGGAGCTGATCAATAAAACTATAGAGTCTGAATAGCCGTATCACTGAAATGATATGAAATAATGGCGAAAGACTGAAGTTAATAAAAGCGGTACCGTTCTCTACAAGGACTCAGGCTTGTACTATGTTAAAACGATGCTTGTACGTTTTTGTGACGGTTTACGACATATTTCCTACGATTTAAGGTTGGTTTTGGACGGTTTAAGATGGTTTTGAACGACTTTGGCGATCAGATGAAATAAACAATGAACTAAGATTATTTTTTACTGCCTGCTACAAAACCGTGCTTAGCCGTAAAGAATCGTCAATAAAAACTTGTAAATCGTTGAATTTTATTTCAAAGCAGATAAAAATCGTCTAAGATATCTTTTTTCAATAAAGAAAACTTTTCTACAGAAATAAAATAGCTCTATAGAAAAATATCCAATAGCGGCATGAAAAGTTAAGGCTTTAAAAATAAGGGGCTGAAAGCGTGAGGGTTTAAGCGGCGCATTGGATTAGGGCGCAAGTCGCAGGTCTAAGTGGCGTGCATGAACTCTCTCGGGTTCGAGACCGTTTTCTCTTCTGCTATTTTTATTTCTTTACTTTTTTCCTTTCTGCGGGTAATATCAGTTGAAATGTGTTTTCTTTTTCGCCGTAAAATGCTCTGGCAAAGGACGCCAGCGCACTGCCATTCACTCCATCTCCCTCACATTAATGAACCCTCCCTCCACGTAGACCGCATATTGCCACCTCCTCGTCAGAGGTGCCAAAAAATCAACCGTGTGAAAGTATCGATAAAGTACTTTTAAAAAAGGACCAAAATTCAAGGTTCAATTCTTAAAAACTAAGAAAGGGAGCTTAATCGGAGATGTGCAGCGTTTAATATTTTTCACGATTTCCCGCGCGCGCAACTGATCAACAATAAAAATATATTCGGATTGGTTAATTAAAGAAATAACTTCGGCTTTTTCGAGGCCTACACTTCAGCACGCATTTATGCATATTCAATTTTTATATCAATAAAGTACATGACACCAAAAATAAACTATGTTGTGATTTTATTTCAATTGTGTTTGAGTCACGCACAGAGATCATTAGATTTTAGTTCAACTAACGTTCTTTTAACTTGGTTATCGAACGTGCGACAACACACCAGATGTGTTCTGCATAGCAAACATAGCTTCTTGTAACGCCAGTGTCGTCCTCGGACAATCTTGGACAGTATAAAATGGAACAATTATCCCCCACCCCCCCCCAAAGCAATGATGAATGCGCGAAGAAGCCAAAAGCGCGCCATTTTGGCATCATTGAAATGGGGGGAGGGGTGGTCCAGATGTTCCATTTATTTTGTCCAAGATTGTATGCAGGGCTTCAACGTGACAAGACAAAGGGAGCCAGTAATTAGGAACTAATATGTCAACACATTTATCGGCAATGCAAGGAAGTGGTGTCTGTCGCAGTCACGCGCGTCAGAGCTCAAGGGTAACGCTGATATTCTAAGTTTAGGTACTACAGGTTGAGTGTATTTCGGTAACAATGAATAAATAAGAGCGTTATTCTAACCCCAACTTTCCAAAGCATATACTGGGATTAATAAGGATCCATATTAGTGTTCGAAAAGCTCAGTACAAACTACCATTGGCAAAAAAAGAACACCGGACGGAACACTAAGCTTCAATCCACATTCTAAAGACAACTTCAAATTTAACATTAAGCGAGATACTAAGTACAGAACAATCTATCGTATTTCTCAGGAGCTGATCAATAAAACTATAGAGTCTGAATAGCCGTATCACTGAAATGATATGAAATAATGGCGAAAGACTGAAGTTAATAAAAGCGGTACCGTTCTCTACAAGGACTCAGGCTTGTACTATGTTAAAACGATGCTTGTACGTTTTTGTGACGGTTTACGACATATTTCCTACGATTTAAGGTTGGTTTTGGACGGTTTAAGATGGTTTTGAACGACTTTGGCGATCAGATGAAATAAACAATGAACTAAGATTATTTTTTACTGCCTGCTACAAAACCGTGCTTAGCCGTAAAGAATCGTCAATAAAAACTTGTAAATCGTTGAATTTTATTTCAAAGCAGATAAAAATCGTCTAAGATATCTTTTTTCAATAAAGAAAACTTTTCTACAGAAATAAAATAGCTCTATAGAAAAATATCCAATAGCGGCATGAAAAGTTAAGGCTTTAAAAATAAGGGGCTGAAAGCGTGAGGGTTTAAGCGGCGCATTGGATTAGGGCGCAAGTCGCAGGTCTAAGTGGCGTGCATGAACTCTCTCGGGTTCGAGACCGTTTTCTCTTCTGCTATTTTTATTTCTTTACTTTTTTCCTTTCTGCGGGTAATATCAGTTGAAATGTGTTTTCTTTTTCGCCGTAAAATGCTCTGGCAAAGGACGCCAGCGCACTGCCATTCACTCCATCTCCCTCACATTAATGAACCCTCCCTCCACGTAGACCGCATATTGCCACCTCCTCGTCAGAGGTGCCAAAAAATCAACCGTGTGAAAGTATCGATAAAGTACTTTTAAAAAAGGACCAAAATTCAAGGTTCAATTCTTAAAAACTAAGAAAGGGAGCTTAATCGGAGATGTGCAGCGTTTAATATTTTTCACGATTTCCCGCGCGCGCAACTGATCAACAATAAAAATATATTCGGATTGGTTAATTAAAGAAATAACTTCGGCTTTTTCGAGGCCTACACTTCAGCACGCATTTATGCATATTCAATTTTTATATCAATAAAGTACATGACACCAAAAATAAACTATGTTGTGATTTTATTTCAATTGTGTTTGAGTCACGCACAGAGATCATTAGATTTTAGTTCAACTAACGTTCTTTTAACTTGGTTATCGAACGTGCGACAACACACCAGATGTGTTCTGCATAGCAAACATAGCTTCTTGTAACGCCAGTGTCGTCCTCGGACAATCTTGGACAGTATAAAATGGAACAATTATCCCCCACCCCCCCCAAAGCAATGATGAATGCGCGAAGAAGCCAAAAGCGCGCCATTTTGGCATCATTGAAATGGGGGGAGGGGTGGTCCAGATGTTCCATTTATTTTGTCCAAGATTGTATGCAGGGCTTCAACGTGACAAGACAAAGGGAGCCAGTAATTAGGAACTAATATGTCAACACATTTATCGGCAATGCAAGGAAGTGGTGTCTGTCGCAGTCACGCGCGTCAGAGCTCAAGGGTAACGCTGATATTCTAAGTTTAGGTACTACAGGTTGAGTGTATTTCGGTAACAATGAATAAATAAGAGCGTTATTCTAACCCCAACTTTCCAAAGCATATACTGGGATTAATAAGGATCCATATTAGTGTTCGAAAAGCTCAGTACAAACTACCATTGGCAAAAAAAGAACACCGGACGGAACACTAAGCTTCAATCCACATTCTAAAGACAACTTCAAATTTAACATTAAGCGAGATACTAAGTACAGAACAATCTATCGTATTTCTCAGGAGCTGATCAATAAAACTATAGAGTCTGAATAGCCGTATCACTGAAATGATATGAAATAATGGCGAAAGACTGAAGTTAATAAAAGCGGTACCGTTCTCTACAAGGACTCAGGCTTGTACTATGTTAAAACGATGCTTGTACGTTTTTGTGACGGTTTACGACATATTTCCTACGATTTAAGGTTGGTTTTGGACGGTTTAAGATGGTTTTGAACGACTTTGGCGATCAGATGAAATAAACAATGAACTAAGATTATTTTTTACTGCCTGCTACAAAACCGTGCTTAGCCGTAAAGAATCGTCAATAAAAACTTGTAAATCGTTGAATTTTATTTCAAAGCAGATAAAAATCGTCTAAGATATCTTTTTTCAATAAAGAAAACTTTTCTACAGAAATAAAATAGCTCTATAGAAAAATATCCAATAGCGGCATGAAAAGTTAAGGCTTTAAAAATAAGGGGCTGAAAGCGTGAGGGTTTAAGCGGCGCATTGGATTAGGGCGCAAGTCGCAGGTCTAAGTGGCGTGCATGAACTCTCTCGGGTTCGAGACCGTTTTCTCTTCTGCTATTTTTATTTCTTTACTTTTTTCCTTTCTGCGGGTAATATCAGTTGAAATGTGTTTTCTTTTTCGCCGTAAAATGCTCTGGCAAAGGACGCCAGCGCACTGCCATTCACTCCATCTCCCTCACATTAATGAACCCTCCCTCCACGTAGACCGCATATTGCCACCTCCTCGTCAGAGGTGCCAAAAAATCAACCGTGTGAAAGTATCGATAAAGTACTTTTAAAAAAGGACCAAAATTCAAGGTTCAATTCTTAAAAACTAAGAAAGGGAGCTTAATCGGAGATGTGCAGCGTTTAATATTTTTCACGATTTCCCGCGCGCGCAACTGATCAACAATAAAAATATATTCGGATTGGTTAATTAAAGAAATAACTTCGGCTTTTTCGAGGCCTACACTTCAGCACGCATTTATGCATATTCAATTTTTATATCAATAAAGTACATGACACCAAAAATAAACTATGTTGTGATTTTATTTCAATTGTGTTTGAGTCACGCACAGAGATCATTAGATTTTAGTTCAACTAACGTTCTTTTAACTTGGTTATCGAACGTGCGACAACACACCAGATGTGTTCTGCATAGCAAACATAGCTTCTTGTAACGCCAGTGTCGTCCTCGGACAATCTTGGACAGTATAAAATGGAACAATTATCCCCCACCCCCCCCAAAGCAATGATGAATGCGCGAAGAAGCCAAAAGCGCGCCATTTTGGCATCATTGAAATGGGGGGAGGGGTGGTCCAGATGTTCCATTTATTTTGTCCAAGATTGTAGTTTCGGATCCTATGTTTGAAGACCAAGCATAAGATTCTATATTTGGTTTTGTATTTGACCTTGACCTTGGATTCTGTGTTTTGATCTCGTATTTTTTGATCTCATATTTTAAATCCAACACAAATAATAAAATCAGGGAAACAAAATGGAAAATGTGCTGGTACCGCTAACTACTATACTACTTGTAGATGTTTGAATGTTTAACCGCCAATAGGAACATTAATGGAACATACCACAAATCAATCACACCTGGTCCCCAGAGTGCCCTTGTTAAACAAGTTAAATTTGTCTGAATTTGCCCCCTTGGGTCGAGATTGAGTGTCTGTTGTCTTTTTTTTAAAGATGGTTCATATTATAGAGGATTTTTAAGCCAAAGTACAAGAATTTTGTTGATACACAGGAAAATGTCCGTATGGAGAGTTACACTATACCTTGGATGAAGGAAAATTCTTTCTTTGCGCAATGCGTCACAATGATTTCCATGATTTTAGAGACCCCAAATTATGTTTGTTTTATCACATTTTATAATAGTACTCTTGCTTAAGTAGGCTGTCTTACAAAGATCAAAGACAGAGCATTTCATACAGAAAGCATGCATTTATTGGTGTCTTCATTCATTCAGCACTACAAAAATAATAATTCTTCTGCTTCCAGGGCTGCTGAAAGCACAAAATCAAGCACAAATTCGAGATCCCTCTCTACATCAGGTACGTCCATAAAGAATAATGTACATAAATGAAATTAAAAAATGCATTTCTTAACCTAGCCTTATTGTTCACTGATATTTTATTAAAATGTAGATCTATTTATATTTTTATAGAAACAACACTTAATAATTTAATGGAGTGCAACATCAAGTTATTGATGTCCACAATGGTCAAAAGTTCACACTGCTATTACACTGACAACATGATTAGTGTGCAGAGAATGTCGTTACTAATCAGAGCTAGTGGGATTTGCAACTGGTCTACAGGATTTTATTATTCGCTAGCGAGTTTTAGGAGGCAAAAATTTCAGATAAAAATTTTCAGATCACAAAATCACATAGGTAGAGCCAATGTATGCATTTTTGTTGGTGTCAGTCACTACAGGCAAAATAGAACAAGCTAATTTATACTACAAACAGGTATTTCATGAAACTCTAATGGTAATGAAGATTTCAAAACTCACTAAACACAACCAAATTAGGCACTTAATGACTGTAAATAATGAATGACAACAAGAGTTCTGCTATTTATAAGATAGGCAGTGACAATCTCTGAACAATGATGAATTACTACATGCATCTTCAACATCGGCTTTGTAAATGTGTACAACACTGAATTAGAGTGCAGGTGGTTCTCAATTAAAATGAAATTTAAAGTAGAATAATGGCAAAATTGAAATTTGTTCTTGCATTACCTGACCATCTCAGCGACTGGTATTGCTTATTATGGCTCTCAAATGTGCAATGTCATTTGTGTAAAGGTTCAAACCTGTTGATTTCCTTAGGTTTCTTTGGCACACCCTTCTACAGTGAGGGCACCAAAGGTAAAAACTCAATACCTTGTGTTTGTTATGTGGTAATTATGTGATACTCTCTTGCGTGTTCATTTACATGATTGTGTATTAATTACATTAATTAAGTACATTAATGTTTGCTTTTACTGTGACTCAATATTTAGATGCTTCTGTCAGGAAAAGCTCACATATCAATCTTGTCACCATCATGTCCTTTTATTATCTATTTAATACAACAAAACGTACAATACGTACAGAAATTGCAGTACCAACCATGCTTACATTACTTTGCCCTGTCTTTTCTAACATTTTCTATTGTTTCCCTGTAAAATGTAACTCTTAGGTTAATATCTTTTACTTTGTAAATCTGCTTTACAGTTTTAGCCCTGTTACCCAGCATTATATCGCATTATGTCATTATATCTCCAGAATCGTCCATATAATTAAATCTGCATACATGTACATGGTGGCATGTTTTTCTGGGGCGACTTTTCAACTTCAGTGATATCAATACTGATAACTTGGAAAGTAATGAGCAAACCTACCTCTGTGTAGACAACACTTTCAGCAGTTCAGTTGCCTTCTCCAATGCCTTCGCCAGCCTGTCTTCTACATTTGTTGCAATGATACTGCTTTCTACGTTAATATATACATTGCCAGAAATTTGGGACAAAATGGCGCACGCGCTTGCGCAGTACAACATGAATGGCGGCGAAAGTGTGCAAGGAAATGTATGGGAAATCGAACTTTTTTAAAAATAACACAATAACAAGCTTGCTGATACCTTAGCTCGACCTCGATATAAGTTTTTGATCGATTTTGCAATGCATCTAACTTGACAACAAGTAAAAAAACATTATTCTACTTACTTCCCGAGAGGTCTCTATTTTACACTTCATCTACGCTCTTTCCTCCATACATCTTCTCTAAATTTGGTAAAACCATGCCAACAACCTCGGTGATTTCAAGACCAACCTTCGAACAAGTCCCTTTACTTGACCTCGTTGTGATTAAAGCAGAGTTTGATGATTCTAAATCGTTCGTAAAATGAGTCAAATCACGAGAGCAAGATGGTTCCAAATTCGCTGTAAAACTGAAGAAAATACGTGGCTATTGGTAGCCATCTTGAGCCAATGGATAAGGTATGAAGGGACAAGAAGCGGGCGAAAAATTCCTCCTGAAGAAGGTCTGAAAGCAACAAAACGATCGCCATTTTGTTTTTATTCTCTCCCAGTCCTTTCGCTTAGAAATGCTAGTTTCAGGCCCTCACTGACGAAATGCCTGGCAAAAAATCTAGGCGCCAGAGAGCAAAAGGTTCAGCGAAGTACAGTTTCACTTACATCCGCGTCCTGTTTTCTTGCTATAAGGCGCTCTGCTTCGTAGACACCCAAAATTTTCTTTGAAGCTGTTTTTTTCTGTCTTTTTTCATCGTAAAAAAGATCTGCAGTGCTTAAACTGTTCAAAATAGCGTAAGGGACACGTTTTCCCTGCCTTCGATCTGTCTTGTCCGCCATTTTGAAAATGAGATACCGCTGACACTAAATCGCGGGCGCGAAATGTCCGCGATTTCTGGCAATGACAAATGTTCGTATTTCTGAAACTTTCATTTCTCATATTACTTAAAATTAAAATCTATAAATTGTTTTCGGGATTTTCCGAGGTTACAATGTCTTTAAAACCGACGTTTCAACCAGTTTTGCACATGACGTATCGTGATCACTACATGATGTGTCGTGATCACTACACGGCGTGTAAATGATGTTAAAACGCGCGGGAAATGCTGGCCTGTCAAGTATTTTTACATTTTGTGATAACTCATCGTCCCTTGCAGTTTCTTTCACGATCAAAGAAGGAGTTCAGGATTGGTTTCCATGTATCAACGTGGTCAAAATTGTCAAAATAAGATTCCTTGTGCTTGCCAGAATACTGTGTATGTAGGAGAAACTTGGCGCCTTTTCCAAACAAGGAAGAAAGAACACATGGACAAAGTCAGACTAACAATAGAAGACCTTCATAAAGGAAATACTATATCGGCCAAAAAACGGATGGGAAAAGAAGATGGAGGCCTAGCACGGCACACCACGGAGTGCCAAAGTGATGTGGCTGGGGGAACGCAGAGATCGTAGCAAGGGAGGGAGGATTAAAAGAGAGGAAAGTTCTTGAAGGAATTGATTCACTACGACAGAGATATTACGGAATGAGAGTACTTGATTTTAACATCATTTACACGTTGTGTAGTGATCACGATACGTCATCTACGGTATACATGTCATGTAGTGATCACGATACGTCATGTGCGGTTACAAAGTTGAACGTCACAAAAACGATCCGCCATTTTGATAACTTTTTAACATCCTGAAGAAGACCAGTAAAACTGGTCGAAACGTCGGTTTTAAAGACATTTTAACCTCGGATAGTCCCAAAAACAATTTATTGATTTTAATTTTTTATTCAAGTTTTGTTGTTTTATAATTATGAACTCCTTTTAGTCTATATTACACTGGCTGAAAATTTGTTTCGATTTACATCTTTAAGATACTGGCCGAGATTACTTTACACAGAGAAATCAAGTATGCAATTTATATTCAATTTTGTGTTACCTGAGCACCCTGCTTACCACCATTGCCAATTACTCTGACTTGAGATTATCGAAATACTGATTTCCGATTCGGCATGAACATCAAAATTTAACTGATAGATTAAAACAACGCAATAGAGTTGAGTTAACCAACATTTGAAAGAACAATGGTAGAAATGCTTTATGAACTCCTTGTATACTGTTTAGCAAGACTATGCATAAAACCATTTGTAAGGGTCTGTGCCTGCCAGCAAAGCTGAAAGGAATATAGAATACTTTTAAGTCATGCCTTTCAAAAAAGTATTTTTAGCTAATTTTATTAAAAGGTGCCAGTCAACTGGACTAGCATTTACTTTATGCATTTGTCATTGCTTTTGATGCTTTTGATTGGTCATGTGTATGAGTTTGTATGTGTGGTTGTTTTGGGTACAAAATAATAAAAAGCTTTTTTAGCTTTGCAGTGCATGGAAACCTATTTAGACTGTTTTCAGGTCTATCACGACTCCGCCTCCTTTTCTGCAACTACAAGGTGTGACTTCTATTACTTCTATTGCGCCAAAGATTCCTGAAACTGCGGTTGGAAGTCAAATGGACAGGATTGTTTCGGTTCCTTCCAATCGCAATATTCATGACCCTCTGGAAGTGGTCCACTTTGACCAGTCGGACCGGCCTGACCGAACTTCCCCTTTCAAATTTTTCACACTGGTCCGTTTCCCTACTTTTCTTTCCTTCTTTATAAAGGGAATTATGAAAGGGAATAAAAATGATTCGAGCCATTCCTTTTGGTTAGCCAGGTTTGGTAAAACAATGTGGGTCCCCAGGACAATGAAAGCACCCAGAGGTCCTTATGAGCTCTTTACGCAACTACCAGCAATCTTTGCGTGTGTATACTTTGATAAACTTCTAACAGCAACAGATGACTGATCACGAGTAATTTGTCGCCGGTGATATTGGAGAATCATTGGACAAGCGACTGCTGGCAAACCCTTGCTACCTACCTCGTCAAAAGAGTGAATTAGAAAACTTGTCAGGGAAGTGTTCTCTCCCCTGCACAAGGCCAACAAATGTAGGAAGGTTTGTACTGTATGTAAGCTTAATGTTTTTGTTAATCTGTGCATTGGAATATAAGCTTACAGCTGTACCTCCTAAGCCATGAGGTGACATATCTCCAACCACGGTTCCACCTATTTCACAAAATTAAAATCAATTAAAGTAAAACGCAACATAGATTTAACATTGGTTATACAAGTGTCATTTGTATGATCGTTGGGGTTTCCTTGTGTAATCATAGTATGTATAAACTGAATCCCAGCCTGTCAGCAATGTCTTTGTGGATCTTCTAAGAAGTCCATCCTTTTCTACAACCTTTTAAAGACTACAGTAACGTGATAACATGTACACTGTTAATAATAAATATTTGTATGTCTTTCAATGCTAAGAACTCATCCTGAATTTTTATCTATATCTGAGCTAACATAGTTCTATATTTGTTGTAAGGCTGAATTCCCTCAGCCCTCCAAATTTTTCAATACAGACCGCCAAGGTGGACCGCTCAGGAATTAACCTTGACAAAGTGCTTTTCCAATTCATTGGACAAAATAAAGTAATCAGTTTTTTTGTTAAGAAGACATCCTATTTGACAACATAAATAAATGCATACCATCCCCTAAGCCTGTACTGCGAATGCATCAAATTTTCAGCAGATTATAAAGAGACAATGAGCATGTTTTTGAATCCACACAGACACCTATTTACAAGTAAATAATATTTTCAAAACGAGCTTCACAGAATAAATCTGTGAAGCGCATGTTTAGTAATTGGTGATGTGGTGTTCCGGTTTTAAGTAAGAACATAAAATCTTCCGTTTCACGGTGGGTGTTTAATGTTAGCCTTCCTATCTGCAAGAGTGGTTTTCCCGTTCTAACACCATTCCATGTGCTACACTAAGTTCAATACTTTTTATCCTGAAACGATTTTGCTGAAAAGGTTTGTGAGTTATTGAATAGTTATCTGAAAATAGTTAAGAATTCCATGAGATGAATACACTGTAACTTGGGTGTCCTGTGTCTGCAGGCGTTAGTGAAACATTTACCTAAATTGACGAATACAATTCAGATGAAGAACTGTTGTAGTCAATAAATTTCAAGTTCTACAGCTTTTAATGCGCTTTATCTGAAGGCCACAGAATATCAAATCTTCAAAAACTGTGCTTTTATTTCTGGCGGAAACTATAATTAGCACAAAGCTAGTGTCTTTAGGGAAGCCTTATAAGTTGTTGGTCTTTTGGTCTGTTCTGGCACATTGCCTCGGGTAGCTCCAAAAACAGACAACGGCGAAATTAAAGTTTAGTTTAGTTTATTCACACTTATTCAAGCTTAATATTAATTTACACGAATAGAAAAGCTTACATATACACTAGGCATTAATTTGTGCGTAATGTCATTGATATTCATAACTTTGTATTTTCAAACAGAGAACAACAAAAAGAAACGAACGACAGAAAGGAAGGAGAAGAGAAGGAGAAAGAGAAGGCAGAAGAGGAACAAAATAAGAAAGAGGATAATGATGTATGTCTTTCTTAAATGAAGATTGTTGTGCGTTTGATATTATCCTTCCCATTGGCACTAGTGGTTCCTTTTAATTCACTTACTTGGTTTCAGTCAGACCTTAAAGCGGTTTCCTGCAGTTGTAACAACATTAGACATTTGCAGAATCAAGAGAAAGATGCAGTTAGGTCTGCAAGGAGAGCAGGGGTAATCGTGGAGCCGGTACTGGGCAATTTGATTCCAGTCGACCGACAGTCACTCTTTGCACTTATAACGTACAAGATGCGTCAGTGGTGCGTCGGTGGTGCGTCGGTGGCGTGTCGGTGACTTATTTGGGCCTTATTGAACTTAATGCTCTCTGTAGGCCTGGAGATGCTGTTCGTTCTGTCGGACTAAGTCTGCCATCTCGTCGGCGTCCTGTTGAGCCTGAGCAAGCTGTTCCTCAATAAAGAGTTTTAACATAAATAAACATGTGATCAATAATAAATAAACATGTGATTAACTGAAAGACGTAACAAAATAAGCGTTAAGACAGGTAAGTTTTTCGATGAATGCGTCGGTAGTGTGTCGGCCGACGTGTCGGTAGTGTGTTGGCCGACGTGTCGGTAGTTTCTTGGCCGACGTGTCGGTGGTGTGTCGGTGGTGTGTTGACCGACGCGTTGGCCGACGTGTTGGCCGACGCGTCGCTGGGATCGGATTCTTTACCTTTACCCGTTCAGTTTAGTTCTACTGAAGTTGACTACTCTAGACGGGAGCAACCTCATGACCAAGCTAAGTTTGTCACCTTGTTCCTCATGTTGCACAACCGATTTTATTCTGTATGTTACAGGAAGTCTACGACTGGGTAGGAGAAAATGAATCCTTCCCGCCCTATTGCACCCTGCACAGGGGTAGTATGCTAGTTTCGCATGAAGAAACAATAGAAAGGGATGAAACATTAAATGTTACAGAGAGGGTAAGTAGACAACAAGATTTGCAAAGATTTCAAGATAACATTTTTAAGCGTGATACAATAGACATGCTTGATCGTCACTGTAATGAATGGAGCTAGCCTACCCATCTTTGGAGACCCAGGCGCAGCTGGTCGGGACAATAAGCACTTAATGACTGACCCGAAGCGAAACAGTAAGTTTTGTTTCTCAAGGAACCTCGATATTTGAAAAACATTGAGGTCGAGGGAAAACAAAACTGTTTCCTGCGGGATCAGACTTTGAGTGTTTTGTTATACCTCCCAACTCAAAACATAAAAAACTGTGACGAAATTATTCCCTTTATGCCAGCTGGCTCATAAATCTTTCGTGGTTTCAAGGAGCGGCCTGATCACGTGTGAATCGAAAGTTCATGTTGTTGTTTCCCTGGCGAGTTAGTGAGTTTTGACACAGGACACGTGACACGTTCAAGTTTAATCGGGAAACGTATTTGAGTTGGGAGGTATAACAATACGATATTTCCCAGCAATGCGATAGTCTAGAAAAGTCCAGATAACCAAGATATTTAAGAAAACTGCAGCCGGCCGATCATTAACACCATCGATCAGAATAGTTGCGTGGCCCATGCAACCGAAATTCACACACCGTTTAAAGTTTCCGAAATGGAGAAATATAACAAGTTGCGTACAAGGCAAGCAAGCTTCGCCTGCCACCATCAACTGCGTAGAAATCGCGTATTGTACGATAGACCTTTGATAATTCCGTCGTGAAAATTGATCGATGGGCATTGTTTCCTTGCACCCATGTGACAGCTTGCGATTTCCTCTGCTTCGCTGAATATCTTTTTCTGAAACTCTCCGGTCATGAGAATATTTCCCGTTCTGGAAAGGCCGAAACCAGAATACCGGAATACTAAAACTCGGAACACAATATTGCTAAAAACCAACACTACTGCAAACAGGAGTAGATAAGAAACCCTACGAACACTTCAGATTATTTCAACCCCGGAACTTAAAAAACCTGTACTTCCGGGAATAGCTAAGCACTAGCTGCCCTGGGTTTCCGAGGATGTACCCTACCATACCCTTTTATAATGATACCCCTATGAAGTGGACTTCTGTTAAACGTTAGTATAATTTTAGTAGAGAACCTCCCGTAAGCGAACTCCCAATCTGTTAAGCTTGGGTGGCCACTAACAGGTGGTGGCCGCCTACGTGAGCTTAGACACTATTGGGTCAAAATTTGGCCACATAAGCGTCTGGGCTTTAATTGGGTCATTGAAGGTCGTCTCTTTTAAGACTGATACCCGGTACTTTCCAGGAATGCGATGTTACGCAACCTTAATATACAGTTTTCGCTCTACTATACTGCAAATAGTCGCTAAACAAAAAGAAAATTTCAAACTTAAGCTATGAAAGTGTTCGCTGTCCAATGTATACAAATGTAATCAATGGTGAAAAGGTTAACTTTTGTTTTTGCATTGTCTCCTGTATTTACTTCCTGCAGGAGGAAGAGGAAATGGAATCATTTTTTCAAAATAAGGTTAGCCTTCCCGGGGAAGTCAACGTGATAATGTCCAACATTTTAAAGAAAGCAAGTCTAATCTTGTAATCGAACTTATAACATTTGTAACCAAAATAGCCGAAGTTTTAACTAAAAGAAGATCATAATCGCCAAATTTCTTTAATATAAACCTCCATGCCGCCATTTGCTTGTAACTTCGCAGCGACTCATTATTATTGCTCTCATCGATGTAACTCAGTCTTAATTGTTAGGAACTTAACTTCAGTCCACATACTTACTGACTCATCTACGACACTTGAGACCAGCCTCTTTGTGAGGTTCTTAGGAAATTTGACCCCCAGAAGATAGCCTTCCTAATCGGGCCAGGACACTTGGGACCAGGCTCTTCTTGAGCCAGGACACTTGGAACCAGGCTTTTAGGAGCTTAACCTACGGACAAAGATAATTTTGTTTTGTCAACTAAGTTGATAATGTGAATTAGCCACTGTAAAGAGATTCGAAAGCTAATGTTTCGAGCGTTAACCCTTCGTCAGAGCAAACCTATTCGCTACGACTAAGGGCTAATGCTCGAAACGTCAGCTTTCAAATCTCTTTATGGTGGCCAATTCAGATTATCAACTTAGTTAATAAAACCAAATTATCTTGTAATACTCACCACTTACTCCGTTTATTCATAGACTTCCTAATCGAGCCAGGACACTTGGGACCAGGCTCTTAGGAGTTTAACCTAAGATAGTACAATTCATAATTGAGCCAAGACACTTGGGACCAGGCTCTTAAGATCTTAGCCTAAGGCAATACAATTCCTAATCGAACCAGGACACTTTCAACCAGGTACCTACAGATATGACAAGTTCTTAATGCATAATGAGGTATTCTACTCACATGTGTCAAACAGTTACCCTACCTTATGGTGGGTTAACTGTTTGAAACTTGTAGATAGGATACTTCCCTTCTATTTTCTTTTGATAGGTTTCCTTCAAGGCAAATTTCAGAGAATCTGTCAGGAACATTAAAAGGTAACAACTTTCTATTCACTTGAAATAAACAAATTTCTTTGCAAGCGAGATAATTATATACATTGCACTAATAAAAAAATTGATTTTGTTTCATATAAATAAATCCAAAACACTTTGCCAACTTAACGAAGACCCAGTTATTTCAAGCGCGGAAAAGGAAGATGCGTCAGATGGAGAAAAGGAAAAAGAGAAGAACGTGGAAGAAAAGAAAAAGAGAAAGAGAAAAGAAGACGGCAAAAGGACAACGGTGAAAAGGCTAAAACAGAAGAAAGACAAAAATTTGTAATTTGTATTTCGTAAGTTCACACAAATTACATCTGAAACACTAGTTAATTGACTAACACAAAATATGGAGAAAGTACTATTAATTAGAATTACTAGTAAGTTTGTCAGTATGTAGTTATGTTATGTTGAAACCAGTAAAAACTGTAACATTCATTCATTGACGAAAACGAAATATGCAGAAAGTATTTAACAATTAGATTATGAGCTTGAGACTTCTATGAGGTGATAGTTGATGAGGCCGAAGTCCGAATCAACTATCACCTCATAGAGATCGAGAGCTCATAATCTAATTGTTTTAGTAGAATTGATACTAAAATTTATTTCAAATAACAATTTCCAATTTTTTCTCGACGAATTATTAAACTTTGCGCCTTTTAAAAATAGCGCTTGGATTGAATTGTCATTGAACATTGAAGTTGTGTGCACGCACCTCATGTTTTTCAATAATCTCAACTTTCAAGAAACCACACAATGTAAATGTCCTTCGTTTAGTCTTCTTAGGAATTTAATTCTCCATTTACATCATAATGTTCCTCCAAAACTTGCACACTAACGGCTGATAGTGTGCAATGGCTCAGCCAATCAGATTACAGCATTTGCATTAGTATACTAGTAAAATACTACTAATTAACAATTAGATTATGAG
This sequence comes from Micromussa lordhowensis, assembly GCA_964020085.1. Classification (NCBI taxonomy): domain Eukaryota; kingdom Metazoa; phylum Cnidaria; class Anthozoa; order Scleractinia; family Lobophylliidae; genus Micromussa; species Micromussa lordhowensis. Next base: position 5,365 of record CAXHUQ010000055.1, on the reverse strand, counting down.
CTCGAGATTTCTATGAGGTGATAGTTGATGAGGCCAAAGGCCGAATACCTATCGCCTCATAGAAATCGGGAGCAAATAATCTAATTCTTTTAGTAGAATTCTAACTGAAATTTCCTTCAAATAACGACTCCAATTATTTCTGGTCGTAGTATTAAACTTCACGCTTTAAGGAGTTAACTCGCATGGACTGAATAAATTGTCAATTTGACATTTGCAGTTTTGTGTTTCTATCAAAACGTTCAGGCTTTTTTTTAATTCAAGAAACCGTAAATTGGCAATCAGATTACAGCATTTACATTGGTATACTAGCAGAATTCTACTCAATATTAGTAGAATTCTACTAGTATACTAATGCAAATGCTGTAATCTGATTTGCTGAGCCATTGCACGCTATCAGCCATGAGTGTTCAGTGGCTTGCTGTGGTCAACAAAAGTGTAACGTTTTCTCGTTTCCCTGAAGTTTTGAAAGAACATTTAGACACAAATGGATAAACAAAATTTTCGAGAAGACTAAGATGAGAGGATTTATGGTTTCTTGAATTAAAAGAAAGCCCGAACGTTTTGATATAAACACACAGCTGCAAATGTCAAATTGACAATTTATTCAGTCCATGCGAGTTAACTCGCTCAAGCGTGAAGTTTAATACTACGACCAGAAATAATTGGAATCGTTATTTGAAAACAATTTCAGTTAGAATTCTAATAACAGAATTAGATTATTCGCTCCCGATTTCTATCACCTCATAGAAATCTCGAGCTCATAATCTAATTGTTAATAAGAATTACCAGTAAGATTGTTAGAATGTAGTTATGTTATGTTGAAACAAGTAACAACTGATACACTGGTTCATTGAAGAGAACAAAATATGCGAAAGCATAACTGATTACTAGAAAGTTTGTTAGTATATATTTATGTTATGTTGAAACAAGTTACAAAATTGGTCAATTGACTAGAAGAGTCATGTATCGGCTGAAATAAAGAGAATTAGTGAAAAGAAAAGTCGAACGTCTATTTCGTATCCGCAGGGAAATAAGTATTATCAATTGCATGATAAACTAAACAGCATTATGTTCTTTTCTATGCACATCAAAAACTGACGAATTACAACATTTGGCAATAACCGAATTCATTAATTATTTTATTAAATCCATTTTGAAATCACTGGTTATCCTTGTAATGTGATTGGTTCTCAGTGGTGCGATTTATTCGGAAATCGAACTATCTTTTACTCTAAATCACATCTTCTCAGCCAATGAGAATCAGATTTTAAGGCTTTTTTAAACTCGCAAATCACATTGCAGGAGAATAAAAGACAAAAAAGCCATTGTTTGGCAAATTTGGCAACTTGGTTCAATAAATATTGGTCCTGACCAAAATCTTGTTCCTATATTTAGGCTATTAAATTGTGCGATTTAAAAATGGATCTAATAAAGTGGTAATTGAGGTGAGTGGAGTGCAATTTTGGTCTGAAATCATACTTGTGATTTTTGAAATCACGCGTATGACGTCAGACCTGATAATATACATGCAAAAAATTCATCATAATATCACTCCTTTGTGATATCGAGGGCTTTCCTATTTCGTAGGAATAATTTAAAGAGTTTATCAAAATTTCCGCCACATCATTCCAAAACACTTTGTAGAATTCACAGGGGAGACCATCGGTTCCTGGGGATTTATTTGGCACCATGCTTTTCAGCGCTTCTAAACATTCCTTAATGTTTAATCCTCCCTCGCAGAGAGATTGTTCATCGCTATTCAAAAACGTTCTGTCTTCTTGTTGTGGAAAGAAGAACGCCCTGTCTTGGTTGTCTGTAGCTACTTTAGAACTATAAAGATTTTGGTAAAATGATTCACATTCCTTTAAGATCTTTTGTCTGTACAAATGAGGTCGTTGTCATTAACTTTGAGCTGTGTTATTGTTCCTTGTTTACAATGTCTCTTCGAGATTGAGAAAGTATTGGTGTTTTTCTCACCTTCATTGTACCATTGAGATTAAATCTTAAAATTGCTCCTTTTGTTCGATGTTCTATTTATTTCCAGTTCACGTTTCTTTGTTTCAAGTTCTGATCACACTTTTTGTCTGTGAGTTTCATCACCTTTAAATTCCGAAAGACATTTTTCAAGAGATGCAATTGCTTGTTCTATTTCCTCCTCTTTTTTCGTTAGTTTCTTTTTCTTAGAAGTTCCATATTTCAAGGACTCCTCTCTCACTTTCATTTTAACCATTTCCCATAGTAAATTAGGGTTAACAGTATCATCTTGCACATATTCAGCCTTGGTTTGATTTATAATTAATTTTATCCGATTAACATACTCAATGTCATTTAATAAAGAGGTGTTAAGTTTCCAAAAACCCCGCCCTGTGTCAGTATATTCATTTACTAAGCAATTATACAAACAGTTTGTAACATCCGTGGTAGTTTTAGCTTTATATTGTTTTAGAGTAGTTTATTAATTATATTGTCAACGTTTTGTTATATTTTTTAATTTATGCGTATGTTTTCTTTAATTTGTCTGTAAAATATTTATATTTAACTTGTCTGCAAAATAAATAATAAAATTTAAAAAAACTGCCCTCTATTGTTGGAGTGCAGCGAGATTTGTAATGTAATCATGGAATGATCCGTTTTGTATCGTGGTGATATGTCCGCACTGGCGGTGTTACAAAAAGTAGTCTGATTCACTAGGGAAAAAACGAGTTTACAGTGAACTTCAGGTTTCTTTTGTCGCCACATGAATCTGGAACTCTCAGGGTTTAAAACTCTCCATGTATCTATTAAATCCAGGTTTTCAGAGAAATCGTTTATCACTTCCAGTGATTTTTTTGGGGGGTTCTGGCAAGACCACCTTTTTTATCCTTGTCAACATCAAGTACTAGGTTAAAGTCGCCACCCACAATTATCTCCTCGCATTTTATGTCGAGCAGCTGATTAAAAGTAGAGGCGAAGAAATTTGGATCATCTTCGTTTGGAGCGAAAATATTTGCCTACATGTAGGTTTATGTGTTTTCGCATACTATGAATCGTCCCTTGGGATCGGTATAAGCTTTCAAGAATTGAAAGCTGAAATTGTTGTTGAATAATATAACATATAATACTAGAACAACAGCTGAATAATGCTTGGTAACCCCACTCAGGTTTCCAATCATGTGTATTGTCCCGCATACAATGGGCTTCTTGGATAAAATATACCGACATTTTTTTGCATTTGAGCCAGTTTAAAATTTCTCGTCTCTTAAACCTGTCTCCCAGTCCCCGAGTATTAGTCAATCCTATTATGAGATGCATTTTTGTCATATATTTGTGCTATAACTTACTTGATAGCAGGTGCCCGAGTGCATTGCTGAAATAAAGTTTAACAGTATAAGCTGGAAAAATAAATCAAAAATACAAAAATATACACATACACACATAAGCCCACTTAAAAACAATAATATTAGAAGACTGACGAAGGAGTAAGATTGCATTTGTTACCTTGTTCGTGTTTTCCATTTATAGCCGCCTAATATTAAATCTAAATGTAGCGGGGGCCGAATCTATCAAACTTAATTTAGAAATCAAACAAACGACGATGGACAAATCATGCTTACAGTTCAAGTTCTTTGCCAACAGGCCCAGGCCAAAATTTATCTCTGATGAGCTTGTCGGGCTGTGCCTTGCTAAATGAAGCGGCGAATGTTGTTTCGTCCGAGGCGATGGACTCTTTGGATTCTTTTTTTGTGTTTGTTTTTTTTACAACGAAAAATATTAACATTTTCTCTTAAGTACACATCTCACTACTAGTTTTTAGTTACTAAAACCGAAAAAAAAACCTACATTACTTTTTACGATACATACCACTTTATGATAACTACCTTACTTTTACAATGCTAACGACTTCACAATGCATTCTACAGTGCACACAGCTTTACAATGACTACAATCCAAAGGGCTGACAAAAGAGTGTGAAACTTATTTCTTTGTGTATTTGTTTGTACTTACAGCGCTAACCTAACATAGGGGTAAAAAAAACAATAACAACAAACAAACGCAAAATAAACCGAGGCAAATGCGTCTATTGTAGTAAGATTAACGCAAAATGGAAAAGGAGCGAAACATAGGATTACAACAGATTGCCGTATATTGAAAAAAATTGATGTGATTTGTTTGCAGCTGTATAACTTTGTTTTAAAATCTCTAGGTGGTTTTGGAGGTGGAGAAGAAACCTTTCAAAAGATAGCTTGCCGTCGCATGAACTTGTAGCGAAAATGTGATATTTGGCGAGGAGGAGAGTGACATTTAGTGCCTGCTTGTTTTTGATGTTATTATGATATCCATAGAGGACGACACATTCCGTCAAAGTGATAACTTGTTGATATTTTAGGCACCACCAGCTGTTGAATTCTAACCAAAAAGCGTTAGATTCAGTACAGTGGAGAAATCTTGGTTCTTGGTTCAATCCGTGGAGTCGAAAAATGGAAAATTGTTAAGCTAAGCAACAGTAGCTGCGACAAATGGACATGGAAAGATTAGAAGGACGTACTTTACCATTTTTGTGCGGCAGCATAGCGTAACGCCGCAGGAGGACGGTTTTTAGTTCAGTTAGACCTTCGTAAAGTGGTAAAATGGAAAATTATCAATTTAAGGTCATTTAAGGATGACTAGCCTCGGCAATGGACATTGAAACCCTGAAAGCTACGATGCTCGCTTCGAAACCTTTAAAGCCACGATGCTAAAAAGCGACGATGTCACGATCGCGGACGAATCATTTAAAGTCTTTTAAAATGTCATCTGGAGGAGGAAACAATGCAACGGGGAATGAACGCTGTACGATCATCGGAAGCTAAGTTGCGCCGTATTTTTTACTATGCCTTTTATACGAGGGGGATTATTTCGTTCGGAAAGAAGCACTGGTACAGCTCTGTGTAGGCAGATACAAAAGTCGGACCGGATCAACTCAGATCGCTGATTTTGATAAGAATATATTCCAATCAGGGATCCGAGTTGATCCGGTCCGACTTTTGTACCTGCCTGATGAGCTTTCTATGGTTGGTAGTGGCATGTTCAACATTTGAACTTAAAGTGCCTATGAAGTGAAAAATAATTTGTGCTTATTTGGAAGGCCTTTCAAAATACAGAAGAATGGTGTTTTTCTTTTTGAAATATCTTTTTTCGTTTTAGAGATATTGAGGTTTTTCTAGTGATGATGTCATATTGTTTGCAACTGAAAATTTTGTTTTTTTTTTATGCACATTTGTGGTGCCAAGTTTCAAGAACACTGCTTCAATATTTCCAGAGATATCGTTTATTCAGTATTTTCCACTTTTTAGTTGCAAACAATATGACGTCGTCGCTGATCTAATTTGCATAATAGGAAAACCTC
>CAXHUQ010000054.1:0-24351 GCA_964020085.1 Micromussa lordhowensis | reverse complement strand
AATTCTGCAGTCAATAAGATGAATTCACGCATCAGATACTGTAATCGATATACCCTGAAACACGACTGTGTCTGGCGTGCAAATTTCAGGCTGAAACGTTCGTTGAACTTTACAGTATGAACTGATTCCACAAATTTTTATAACGGAAACTGTGGTAGTTTCCGTTCAGAAAACACAATCTTTCTGAAGACTTTAGTCTCCTTTGAGCAGATGTTTACAAATGGATTTCAAAACTAGAAACATAAATGACACGTCACAACATGGCCGCTCAATTTCGGCCCAGTTCCCACGCAAACGTCAAAAAATTCATTACACGTCACCTTGAGAAAATCCAGATAAGATTCCAACAGAGACTGACGTAGGAAGACGTCGGGTTGCAGTATCACACCAGGGCGAGACCTCAAGAATCCAAGAAAGCCTAAGGGCATGAAAAGGAAAATCAATTCGTTTGCACATCGTAAAATCGTTAAATTATTGAACAACACTGTGCGAGCGAAATAACTCAGACAATAAACTCACATAATATTCTTTCTGGGTTTTCTGGTATGTCGATGTTGCCAAAGGTCTTGCTTGTCTTTCCAGCTGGACTGGACGAGTGAAGAAGGTTTTCAGTTCGCGCAGAAATGTCTGCATTTCCAGCGGCAATTGTCCAATGTCCAATGCATATGACTGTTTGCGAAGTTTGAATTCGGTCATGGGTACGACGCAGTTGCTTTCTTCTTCTGTTGATTCTTCTGGTTTTTCTTCTGTTGATTCTTCTGGATTTTCTGGTGATTCTTCTGGTTTTTCTGGTGATTCTTCTGCTGTCGTTTCTTCTGTGCACGTGGTTGCTCCTTCTTCGATCAGATCGTCGCAATCAACGTCTGTTTCTGTCTGCAACATGAAATTGCTCGTGCGTGGCCTCTTAGAAGGCGTTTGGAGCTGAATATCGGATTCATCTGAGCTCGACTCGTCTGAAGAAGTCAGCCGGTAGGAAACGATGGACTGCATGGCGCCGAGGGAAGAGGTGAAAAAGATCGAAGTTCACAGAGTTTTTCGTGGTCATTCGGTCAAAACAGAGATCCATTGACGAAATGGCTGACGGGAATTTTTTCATTCTCGTTCCCATATCCCTTTTTGAGGCCTCTAACCCAGGAGAGCTGGAAACTAGCAAAGGATCCAGCTCTTGTGGAGTGGGAAGAATTCAATTGTCAGCTCTCAGGCAATAATTCTAGCTTTTTTTTTGACCGAAACGTCGCTTTCTGTTATGTAAGGCGGGTATTTTAAGCTTTCGAGTGCAAATATTTTGAAGCCAATATTGTCCACTTTTCATGCATTTCTCACTTTACCAAACAAAGCTTTAAAGCGCGAAAAAGGTACCCTTTTTTCAGGTTGAAGCGATCTCTTTAAAAGCGCGGAAAAGGTACCTTATTCTGCGGTTAAAAATCTTTTTTTTTTCTTAAAAGGTACCTTTTTTAACTTTTCAACTAATCGACTCGCATTAACAAATAAGGTAACAATTTTGCATTTGTTCTATGAGAAATAAATGCAGAAAGTTTATTTTTCTGCTCTTTTCAATTAGCAGAGTTGATCTTTTTGTAAAAAAAGCAGAATTGCCGGAATCATTCTATGACTGACCGCTGCGTATTTTGTTAGTCCACAAGGGAAGTCATAGTGGACTCACAAAAAAAATTCTAATTAACTCTGGTTTCGTTCGATTTTTCTGAAATTTTAACACAATAAAGATGGATTGCTAAGAAACATATTTAGTCTTTGCCGATGTATAGTAGCTATTAACTCTAAAGAGATATATCGCTTCGAAGTCGGTGATTTGAAGTCGTTGGATTCGAACGAAGAGAATACTAAATACGCTAAAAAGGTGTTGAGTGAGGGCTATGGACTCAGTGAAGGTTCCAGCAATTCTACTTTTCTAGAAAAAGATCAACTCTTCCACTTGAAAAGAGCAGAAAATTTAACTTTCCGCATTAATTTTTAGCGATCTCTTTAAAAGCGCGGAAAAGGTACCTTATTCTGCGGTTAAAACGTTCCTGGATGAAAAGCGGACAATATTGACGCTAAAATATTTTCATCCGAAAGCTTAAAATGCCCGCTTTTTTTTTCTTACCTTCGTACAGGTGACTAACAAGAAAACGTACAACAGAAGGTCCTAATACTGAAATGTTGAACAGCGATATTTAAACAAGTGCTCAGTTATAAGGTAAAGTTTCGCACTTGTGAAATGATGGTACACGTTCTGTCTGTGTGTCCTGTCCTTTGGATTGTTACTAGAAATCGCTCTGAATTCTTCTAAAGTATATAACTATGCGTTATATGACCGGTTTACAAAATTCAATTGGTAATTGTATCATAGAAAAAACGCGCTTCGAATAGTCATGTTTTGCTTATCATGGAATACGTCTAAGTGTCCTACTTTGAAACACGCGAGTAACTTTCCTTGTGAAATATTTAACTTAAGCACTTCATATTAGGCAGGCGATAACGATGAACAGTTCTAAACAAGTACTGGGAATTTTGTTGTCAAACTTTTAAAAAATGAGGAAGATAGAGCATTCTGAAAATGTCTTATGAAAACTTGACGATATTTAGGGCATGCGCAGTACTTTATCAAAGACAGTGACAACTTCTGCGTATATTGAATAGGTAAATATCATGCACAGTTTTTCTGTTTCAAAGCATTTGTCAATTGCTCTACGATTTTCAAAGTTACGACTATCGTAAAATAAGAAGAAATGTATGAAAAAATTCGGTACATGCGCAGTAACGACAAATTCAACGTACGCGCCTCAAATTGTGCACACTGTAAACTTAGACAGAAACAAACAACTTGTGTAAATTTTGTAGTAAAACGTTAAAAACACATGAAAAGGCAGTATTTTGAAATTTTAAGACAATGTATTGGAAAATTACGATGTTTAGAGCATGCGCAGTAACTACCAATTGAACGTACGAACATGAAATTGTGCACACTGTAAACTTAGACACAGGCAAACAACTTGTATAAATTTTGTGGTTAAAAAGTAAAAACACACGAAAATATAATACTTTGAAATTTGAAGAGAATGTATGGGGAAATGTTTATTGAAAAATGCAGCACATGCGCAGTAATGACCAATTGAACGTACGAAAATGACATTATACACACTGTAAACTTCGACACAGACAAACAACTTGTATAAATTTTGTGGCTAAAAGGTAAAAAGACACGGAAATATAATACTTTGAAATTTTAAGACAATCGATGGGGAAAGTGTTTGCGCGGGAACTGTTGTGTGCACATTCCACGTTCCGTTCTTATAGGATTTAAAATGCTTACAAGGGGGAACAAACTCTTAATTGTGCAAGGAATAAGTCTTACCCGTCCAAGGAGCGAATTTTCTGATTCAGAAGTGCAGCTTATGCGAAATAAATTGAAATCGAGTTCGGCAATTTCAAGTGTTCGCCGCGCGCGTGAATTTTGTAAAATGAGCATAGTTAACTCGAAGTGTAATATTTCCTCTAAAAAGCAGGTATACAACTATATTCTTCCGTATAAGCAAACCTACAGAATCTAGTACACTGAAAATCTGAATTCTCTTTTCAAGTATACACTATAACTGTGTACTGAAATGTTGAACAGCCATATTTAAACAAGTGCTCAGTTATAAGGTGAAGTTTCGCACTTGTGAAATGATGGTACACGTTCTGTCTGTGTGTCCTGTCCTTTGGATTGTTACTAGAAATCGCTCTGAATTCTTCTAAAGTATATAACTATGCGTTATATGACCGGTTTACAAAATTCAATTGGTAATTGTATCATAGAAAAAACGCGCTTCGAATAGTCATGTTTTGCTTATCATGGAATACGGCTAAGTGTCCTACTTTGAAACACGCGAGTAACTTTCCTTGTGAAATATTTAACTTAAGCACTTCATATTAGGCAGGCGATAACGATGAACAGTTCTAAACAAGTACTGGGAATTTTGTTGTCAAACTTTAAAAATGAGGAAACGCGGAAGCGCGGAAACGCGGAAACGCGGAAGCTCATAGACATAAATTCTCACCGGAGTGTACATTTTCGAAATCCGAGTAGATACATATACAGTCATACCTCTATCACACGTACACCGAAAGGACAGAGCGAGGTGTCCCTATTTGAGAGGTTTCTATTTTGCAGGTCATTATTATAATCACATCTCTTAAACGAAAATGGTGATCTATCATTTCAATTTTATTTTCCGAAACAGTGCTTGGTAGAGAACATTCAGGTAAATTTTCAAAAAACTCATCGCTAAATTTTATTTCTCAGGAATCACCTTAAATGGCGCCGAGTGGATCCCTTAGCAAAAGTTTTGACTAATTAACTCTGGTTTCGTTCGATTTTTCTGAAATTTTAACACAATAAAGATGGATTGCTAAGAAACATATTTAGTCTTTGCCGATGTATAGTAGCTATTAACTCTAAAGAGATATATCGCTTCGAAGTCGGTGATTTGAAGTCGTTGGATTCGAACGAAGAGAATACTAAATACGCTAAAAAGGTGTTGAGTGAGGGCTATGGACTCAGTGAAAGGTTCCAGCAATTCTACTTTTCTAGAAAAAGATCAACTCTTCCACTTGAAAAGAGCAGAAAATTTAACTTTCCGCATTAATTTTTAGCGATCTCTTTTAAGACAATCGATGGGAAAGTGTTTGCGCGGGAACTGTTGTGTGCACATTCCACGTTCCGTTCTTATAGGATTTAAAATGCTTACAAGGGGGAACAAACTCTTAATTGTGCAAGGAATAAGTCTTACCCGTCCAAGGAGCGAATTTTCTGATTCAGAAGTGCAGCTTATGCGAAATAAATTGAAATCGAGTTCGGCAATTTCAAGTGTACGGCCGCGCGCGTGAATTTTGTAAAATGAGCATAGTTAACTCGAAGTGTAATATTTCCTCTAAAAAGCAGGTATACAACTATATTCTTCCGTATAAGCAAACCCTAAAGAATCTAGTACACTGAAAATCTGAATTCTCTTTTCAAGTATACACTATAACTGTGTACTGAAATGTTGAACAGCGATATTTAAACAAGTACTCAGTTATAAGGTGAAGTTTCGCACTTGTGAAATGATGGTACACGTTCTGTCTGTGTGTCCTGTCCTTTGGATTGTTACTAGAAATCGCTCTGAATTCTTCTAAAGTATATAACTATGCGTTATATGACCGGTTTACAAAATTCAATTGGTAATTGTATCATAGAAAAAACGCGCTTCGAATAGTCATGTTTTGCTTATCATGGAATACGGCTAAGTGTCCTACTTTGAAACACGCGAGTAACTTTCCTTGTGAAATATTTAACTTAAGCACTTCATATTAGGCAGGCGATAACGATGAACAGTTCTAAACAAGTACTGGGAATTTTTGTTGTCAAACTTTAAAAAATGAGGAAACGCGGGAAGCGCGGAAACGCGGAAGCTCATAGACATAAATTCTCACCGGAGTGTACATTTTCGAAATCCGAGTAGATACATATACAGTCATACCTCTATCACACGTACACCGAAAGGACAGAGCGAGGTGTCCCTATTTGAGAGGTTTCTATTTTGCAGGTCATTATTATAATCACATCTCTTAAACGAAAATGGTGATCTATCATTTTAATTTTATTTTCCGAAACAGTGCTTGGTAGAGAACATTCAGGTAAATTTTCAAAAAAAATCATCGCTAAATTTTATTTCTCAGGAATCACCTTAAATGGCGCCGAGTGGATCCCTTAGGCAAAAGTTTTGACTAGATGATGGGATGCAAAAGAGAGAAAACACTTATTTGCGCTAATATTCAAGTCATTACTGCACTTTTCAATAACATGCGGACTCTAAAACATTTTTAGAGCATGGCATAATGGCTCATAGCCCATGATCGCTAAGCCAATGAAAACTCTTGAATATTAAATTATTTGCAGATAAAAAATACTAAAAAGGCAAACTGTCAGAATCAAACAAGACTCTTCAGGGGATTTAATGACAATAATATTCATAACCATGCTTTATATACTATAAAATTTACATAATTACCATTTGAAATGTCTAAATGGCAAGGTTTGGGCTAGAGGCTTAAGATAAAATTCGGTAAATGCTGAAAGGTTTTCAATGGCGGTGCGCAGCACGATGTAATGAGCCGAAGGGGATTCCCCTGGATGGGTTTTGATGGTTCCAAAAGCCTTGTCAGGCTTGGCATTGCCATTGACAACCCAATTAGCAATTTCTTCTTATATATATAGAAATATATAAAGGTAGAATAAACAGAAGAAGATGCGAACTTTTCTCTTTGTGGTCTTTAATACATGGACGTTTCGCCCGTTCGGGCTTCTTCAGCACTTACAAAATCGATACTTGGATGTTGGTTAACCAACATCGTTTACACATCTATAGAAAAATATAAATATAAAAATATAAAAACATATATGTATATACACACATATAACTTAACTTAACTTATTATATTAAATTATTTCCAGATAAAAAATAACTGTCAGAATCAAACTAGTTTGTTATTCAGTTGGAGCTAAAGAAAATTTTAAGCCCAACAGGGTTTTATGTTCTAATATCTATAGGAGTGTGGCTAATTTTGGATACCTATTTGGCGTTCCTGGCCCTTAATCCAAGGGAAGTTGATGGGGTGTGGTTTCTTTGTACTTGTATCCATAGTATCAAGTCAGTCTGACTTGTGCTGAGTGAAGAACATGCTATATACTTAGTAGAATTAGCATAGCTTTCAGGCATTGACTATGATTTTAAGGCAGTTTAGTGTCCAATGATTGAGGCAATATTTAAATAAACAATAAACTTATTTGATTGTACCATTACTACTTGGATAACCCAGTAACTCTAGAGCTGAGACAAAAGTCCCGACTTGTGGGAAGGGATGCCGCTTTCCGGTGGATGTCACAAATGATTCCCTGACAACTCAAGAACAGGATCCATCCACAAAGACCAAGTTCCGGAATCAACTTACTAACTCTTGGTTTAGATTTCCAGATCACCAGTAGGAGACCTTCTTTGTCAAGCTTCCATGCCACACCCTGTCAAAACAAGACCTCAAAACCAGAGAGATATCACAGTTGTCAGGATTTGACTATCATTATTGTACAACGAAATTTATTTAGTTGATAAAATCCTTTCAGACATCACATCAACTATAAATAAAAGCTAACATAAAAAATATATCTATATGTACATATGCATAACTTAAATAAAAGTAGCTGTATCAAGGTAACAAGATAAATGAATGAAAATTTATAATTAATATTTATTGAGGCAATTTCTTGCAAAGGGCTTTCATGTGATATGATGTCATCAGCCTGAATTTTTCCACAGAAGGGAGGACAAGAGATTCTATTGTCAATTTCTGCTTATGCTAGATCAAGTGTGGAGTGTAGAACCTTGAAGTAAGCACTGCTGAGTTACTCCATAAGACACTGGGCTTTACTGGGCCCGTTGGACATGGTTGGACCTGGTTTTCGAAACATATATAATAAGATAATGAATGATAAGATAATGAATTGAAGACTTCATCAAAGACTACACTTTCATCCCAACAAGCCTGTTAGGTGATCTCTCACTCTTCAGGGGGATTTTAGAGACAATAATATTCATAGCCATGCTTTATACACTATACAATTTACATACCGGTAATTACTGTTGCAGAGAATTTGAAATGTCTAAATATTTAAATAAACAATAAACTTATTTGATTGTACCATTACTACTTGGATAACCCAGTAACTCTAGAGCTGAGACATGCCAAAAGTCCCGACTTGCGGAAGGGATGCCGCTTTCCGGTGGAGGTCACAAATGATTCCCTGACAACTCAAGAACAGGATCCATCCACAAAGACCAAGTTCCGGAATCAACTTACCAACTCTTGGTTTACATTTCCAGATCACCAGTAGGAGACCTTCTTTGTCAAGCTTCCATACCACACCCTGTCAAAACAAGACCTCAAAACCAGAGAGATATCACAGTTGTCAGGATTTGACTATCATTATTGTACAACTAAATTTATTTAGTTGATAAAATCCTTTCAGACATCACATCAACTATAAATAAAAGCTAACATAAAAAATATATCTATATGTACATATGCATAACTTAAATAAAAGTAGCTGTATCAAGGTAACAAGATAAATGAATGAAAATTTATAATTAATATTTATTGAGGCAATTTCTTGCAAAGGGCTTTCATGTGATATGATGTCATCAGCCTGAATTTTTCCACAGAAGGGAGGACAAGAGATTCTATTGTCAATTTCTGCTTATGCTAGATCAAGTGTGGAGTGTAGAACTTGAAGTAAGCACTGCTGAGTTACTCCATAAGACACTGGGCTTTACTGGGCCCGTTGGACATGGTTGGACCTGGTTTTCGAAACATATATATAAGATAATGAATGATAAGATAATGAATTGAAGACTTCATCGAAGACTACACTTTCATCCCAACAAGCCTGTTAGGTGATCTCTCACTCTTCAGGGGGATTTTAAAGACAATAATATTCATAGCCATGCTTTGTACACTATACAATTGACATACCGGTAATTACTGCCGCAGAGAATTTGAAATGTCTAAATATTTAAATAAACAATAAACTCATTTGATTGTACCATTACTACTTGGATAACTTAGTAACTCTAGAGCTGATACATGCAAAAACTCCCGACTTGTGGAAGGGATACCGCTTTCCGGTGGATGTCACAAATGATTCCCTGACAACTCAAGAACAGGATCCATCCACGAAGACCAAGTTCCGGAATCAACTTCCCAACTCTTGGGTTAGATTTCCAGATCACCACTAGGAGGCCTTCTTTGTCAAGCTTCCTTGCCATACTCTGTCAAAACAAGACCTCAAAACCAGAGAGATAGCACAGTTGTCAGGATTTGACTATGATTAAGACAGTTTAGTGTGCTATTATTGTACAACTACATTTATTTAGTTGATAAAATCCTTTCAGACATCACATCAACAATAAATAAAAGCTAACATAAAAAATATATCTATACGTACATATGCATAACTTACATAAAAGTAAATATATCAAGGTAGCAAGATAAATGAATGAAAATTTATAATTAATATTATAATTATAATTATATTGAGGCAATTGATTGCAAAGGGCTTTCATGTGATATGATACCATGAGCCTGAATTTTTCCAAGACCAATAATTTCTATAAGACCAAGTGTCTTATAGAGTAACTTAAGCAGTGCTTACCTGAAGTTATACACTCCAAACTTTATATAGCATAACCAGGAAATGAAACTAGAATCTCTTGGCCACCTGTGGAAATATTTAGGCTCATGTCATCATATCACAGGAAAGCCCTTTGCAAGCAATTGCATCAATAATGGCACACTAGACAGCCTTTAAATCATAGTCAATGCCTGAAAACTGTGCTATCTCTACCTAGTATATAGCATGTTCTCCACTCAGCACAAGTCAAAGCCACTTGATACTAGGCATAAGAGTACAAAGAAACCACACCCAAACACCTTCACTTGGATTACGGGACAGGAACTCCAAATAGATATCCAAAATTAGGCACACTCCTGGAGATATTAGTACATAAAACCCTGTTGGGCTTAAAATTTTAATTTGGCTTCAACTTAATAACAAACTAGTTTGATTCTGACAGTTTTGCATATTTCTGATATACAACCCCAACCTCTGTCGAGAAAAGTCAAAGTCAAATTGAAATTGAAATCCAAAAAATCGAAATGGCTTAATCAAGTCAAGCTGGTTTGATAAAGTTTACAGACGAAAATAACTTAATAGCACCATATTAACAGACCCCATTTTCAAAACTCCAGGTAGATATAGATATATGTATTATAATAAGATAATGAATTGAAGACTTCATCAAAAACTACACTTTCATCCCAACAAGCCTGTTCCGTGATCTCTCACTCTTCAGGGGGATTTTAAAGACAATAATATTCATAGCCATGCTTTATACACTATAAAATTTACATACCACTAATTACTGTTGCAGAGAATTTGAAATGTCTAAATATTTAAATAAATGATAAACTAAGACATTTCTTAACTCTGGACTTAAAAATATTCTCATTTGTTCCATCAGGTGACATCTATAACAGCCTCAAGTGAGAAATCAGTCTTATAAAGTGTCATTTGGAGTGGCTCGACTAACAAAATGGCTATCAACTTGAAGTGCCAGCTTTCAAGCTGAAACGTTGCTTTCCAGTGGACGCCACAACTGATTCCCTGACCCGGATGCATCCACAAACAACCAAGTTCAGGCCAACTCTTAGATCAGATTTCCAGATCAACTAGGTGGCCTTGTCAAGTTTCCTCGCCTTGTTACCCTGCCAAAACAATTACCCCAGTTTGTCAACTCACCAAAATAAAATCATGTTTCACAATACAGTTTCCTCCTCTGACTTGCACCGCTGAACTATGAAAGGTTCATACCTGTAGAATGCAGAATCGGCTTAATTCAGCCTGTTTGGGCAGCCTTGAACTGAAAATGAAAAATGAAAGTCAAGGTAAATCCAGTCCAACAGACCCCAAAAGACGTTCCTGGATCAAATTTTGCAGGGTGATTGTATGGTGACTGTATGGTTTGCAAGAAAATTTTTTCACTAGGCGGGCTCGAGAACAAACGTATGTATGTTGGGCAGGTGTACGTGGCAGTAGTTCACCCCCCGTTGGGGGGAGAGGGGAGGGGCGTTTGACTCCAAAGTCAATTGCTTGGGGTGTGAATTTGGTGACTGTATGGTTTTGCAAGAAAATTGGCAGCAAGTCGAGAATAGTTGTGGAGAGGGTGTTTTTTCACTAGGCGGGCTCGAGAACAAACGTATGTATGTTGGGCAGGTGTACGTGGCAGTAGTTCACCCCCCAAACGTATGTATGTTGGGCAGGTGTAGTGGCAGTAGTTCACCCCCCGTTGGGGGGAGAGGGGAGGGGCGTTTGACTCCAAAGTCAATGCTTGGAGGTGTGAATTTGGTGACTGTATGGTTTGCAAGAAAATTGGCAGCAAGTAAACAAACGTATGTATGTTGGGCAGGTGTACGTGGCAGTAGTTCACCCCCCGTTGGGGGGAGAGGGGAGGGGCGTTTGACTCCAAAGTCAATTGCTTGGGGTGTGAATTTGGTGACTGTATGGTTTTGCAAGAAAATTGGCAGCAAGTCGAGAATAGTTGTGGAGAGGGTGTTTTTTCACTAGGCGGGCTCGAGAACAAACGTATGTATGTTGGGCAGGTGTACGTGGCAGTAGTTCACCCCCCGTTGGGGGGAGAGGGGAGGGGCGTTTGACTCCAAAGTCAATTGCTTGGGGTGTGAATTTGGTGACTGTATGGTTTTGCAAGAAAATTGGCAGCAAGTCGAGAATAGTTGTGGAGAGGGTGTTTTTTCACTAGGCGGGCTCGAGAACAAACGTATGTATGTTGGGCAGGTGTACGTGGCAGTAGTTCACCCCCCGTTGGGGGGAGAGGGGAGGGGCGTTTGACTCCAAAGTCAATTGCTTGGGGTGTGAATTTGGTGACTGTATGGTTTTGCAAGAAAATTGGCAGCAAGTCGAGAATAGTTGTGGAGAGGGTGTTTTTTCACTAGGCGGGCTCGAGAACAAACGTATGTATGTTGGGCAGGTGTACGTGGCAGTAGTTCACCCCCCGTTGGGGGGAGAGGGGAGGGGCGTTTGACTCCAAAGTCAATTGCTTGGGGTGTGAATTTGGTGACTGTATGGTTTTGCAAGAAAATTGGCAGCAAGTCGAGAATAGTTGTGGAGAGGGTGTTTTTTCACTAGGCGGGCTCGAGAACAAACGTATGTATGTTGGGCAGGTGTACGTGGCAGTAGTTCACCCCCCGTTGGGGGGAGAGGGGAGGGGCGTTTGACTCCAAAGTCAATTGCTTGGGGTGTGAATTTGGTGACTGTATGGTTTTGCAAGAAAATTGGCAGCAAGTCGAGAATAGTTGTGGAGAGGGTGTTTTTTCACTAGGCGGGCTCGAGAACAAACGTATGTATGTTGGGCAGGTGTACGTGGCAGTAGTTCACCCCCCGTTGGGGGGAGAGGGGAGGGGCGTTTGACTCCAAAGTCAATTGCTTGGGGTGAATTTGGTGACTGTATGGTTTTGCAAGAAAATTGGCAGCAAGTCGAGAATAGTTGTGGAGAGGGTGTTTTTTCACTAGGCGGGCTCGAGAACAAACGTATGTATGTTGGGCAGGTGTACGTGGCAGTAGTTCACCCCCCGTTGGGGGGAGAGGGGAGGGGCGTTTGACTCCAAAGTCAATTGCTTGGGGTGTGAATTTGGTGACTGTATGGTTTTGCAAGAAAATTGGCAGCAAGTCGAGAATAGTTGTGGAGAGGGTGTTTTTTCACTAGGCGGGCTCGAGAACAAACGTATGTATGTTGGGCAGGTGTACGTGGCAGTAGTTCACCCCCCGTTGGGGGGAGAGGGGAGGGGCGTTTGACTCCAAAGTCAATTGCTTGGGGTGTGAATTTGGTGACTGTATGGTTTTGCAAGAAAATTGGCAGCAAGTCGAGAATAGTTGTGGAGAGGGTGTTTTTTCACTAGGCGGGCTCGAGAACAAACGTATGTATGTTGGGCAGGTGTACGTGGCAGTAGTTCACCCCCCGTTGGGGGGAGAGGGGAGGGGCGTTTGACTCCAAAGTCAATTGCTTGGGGTGTGAATTTGGTGACTGTATGGTTTTGCAAGAAAATTGGCAGCAAGTCGAGAATAGTTGTGGAGAGGGTGTTTTTTCACTAGGCGGGCTCGAGAACAAACGTATGTATGTTGGGCAGGTGTACGTGGCAGTAGTTCACCCCCCGTTGGGGGGAGAGGGGAGGGGCGTTTGACTCCAAAGTCAATTGCTTGGGGTGTGAATTTGGTGACTGTATGGTTTTGCAAGAAAATTGGCAGCAAGTCGAGAATAGTTGTGGAGAGGGTGTTTTTTCACTAGGCGGGCTCGAGAACAAACGTATGTATGTTGGGCAGGTGTACGTGGCAGTAGTTCACCCCCCGTTGGGGGGAGAGGGGAGGGGCGTTTGACTCCAAAGTCAATTGCTTGGGGTGTGAATTTGGTGACTGTATGGTTTTGCAAGAAAATTGGCAGCAAGTCGAGAATAGTTGTGGAGAGGGTGTTTTTTCACTAGGCGGGCTCGAGAACAAACGTATGTATGTTGGGCAGGTGTACGTGGCAGTAGTTCACCCCCCGTTGGGGGGAGAGGGGAGGGGCGTTTGACTCCAAAGTCAATTGCTTGGGGTGTGAATTTGGTGACTGTATGGTTTTGCAATAATAACGAATAATGTATGGTTTTTATATTGCTACTATTGTGCTTTACCTTCCATATTTTTCTATTGTGATGTATGTGTGTCCGTCCGACCTAAATTATCCTAAACAAATTGTAATGCTGCCTGCCTGCCCCTTTTAAGTTTTCAGTTATTTCAGGCAGCCAGACCCCGTTATATTATTTTATCTCTATCTATTTGAATAATTTATCTGCATGTATGTAAGTTTATGGGGTAAATAAATTGTTGTTTTTGTTGTTACGAACCCTCGACTGTATGTGCCTCGGGTTTGCATAACTGTCTCGAATTCTCCCAGCCCTCCTCGTGTTTACATGAGGCTATATAAAGACGGAAAAAGTGCTCTATTGCTTAAATCGAAAGCAAATTATTACAGGACTATTAAATCTACCTTCCGATTGTGCTATATCATGCGATCCTGCGATGCTGGCATCAGGCAGGTCGTCAAATGGCGGCCAGCTTATCCATCGACGGCCCTCACGAACTTCTCTGCGACTCAAGACATTTTCCTCGGACAGCAAAAAGGGACATTTAGCGCTTTCAGGCGACTGAAATACTAACTAGCCAGCTTCCGTGATCTACAAGAAACACGTCCGCCATTTTGCTTATCAACCTCGTTCCCAGGCAGCGCTCGGAAATATTTGCCTGGAAATTTTTCCGGCCTGGAAAAATGAAATTACCAACTTCCTGATTTTTTATCACAAACTTAAATTGTGGCTTGCTACTGAAATCGATTGGCACAGATCTCAGTTTTTCAAGATTCTCTGACAAAATGATAGAATGCAAGACAGATCTCATCAAGTCACTAAACTGTTTATTGTGTCAATAAATTCTAAGAATGAAATAATACAATGCAATTACAATGCAACACACATCTTATGAGAATTGCCGACTTAATCGGACTTGAGAACCTGCATAACGAAGGCTTATCCCCGACTACCAGTAACGAGTATTATTCTCACGATATCATTCCTACGACTGATTAAACTATTCTGGGAGTACATGTAGTGACTTTCACCACTCAAAACATAAATTGTCGACGTTGGGAGAACATCGGCGTTGATCAAATTCCTTTTCACCTCTTCACACGTTGTTCCTCAGTTCCCACCATGCAATCCGAACGCTCCCTACCGGCTGACTTCGTCCGACGAGTCAAGCTCAGATGAATGAAAAATATTAGCTCGCAATAAAATTCCCTCAATAATATTGTTGCTACAACTGATCAGACTATTCTGGGAATAAAGATAAATTTACACCATAACATTACTGCCATTTTTCCTGCCGTGTATTTCGACCTTCAAATACGACGGGAATTTGCCAGTTAACCAAACTTGATTTGCACAGGTAATCACGCGGTTTCGAGTTCAATTTGGAATCAATTTCAGAAAAGCTGAAAGTGCAAATTAATTCCAAATTGAACGAGAAAAAACCCGTGAAAACACTTGCGCGAAGGATGTTTTGAACTCTCTTCTCAGTGTTTTCATGCGGAATGAGCTGAATTTCCGATGAATTCGAAAGATATATTTAATGCCAAAATTGTCAGAGAATTTGAGTCCTGATCGACAGAAAAAAGCAGTTTGACATCATTCATGATCAAGAAATCACAGCTAAAAACAGACTGGCTTCTCAGACAAAAAGCCAGTTCATAGCACATGTGAGTGACAATTATTCTAATACGTCAATGCAATTCTTCCCACCAGCTGACTTCACCAGAGCAATGCAGATCCGATGAATTCGAAAAGGTAATTTGAATGCCAAAATTGAGCCCGGGCCCCTAAAATTCCATCTCATCATTCCAGACATTTCGATTATTGTTTTCAAAAGACTAAAAACATGCAGACTCACCAGTCAATGTTGAGAGAATTTCAGTCCTGATCAACGGTCTTCCAATAAAATTCCTTCTCACTACTATGTCGACAGTGAATTTCAAGACCAAAAAAATGTTGTGAGGAACTGTCAGCTGGTAAGATAATTCTATTGAACTGCGATGAAGTTTAAAGTTAAAAGTACATGTCAGAGTCTCGTGGCTAGTCATTAATTCAAGTCATTAATTCAAGTTTCCTCAGACAACACGTCAATGCAATTTTTCCCACCAGCTGACTTCACCAGAGCAATGCAGATCCGATGAATTTCGAAAAGGTAATTTGAATGCCAAAATTGAGCCCGGGCCCCTAAAATTCCATCTCATCATTCCAGACATTTCGATTATTGTTTTCAAAAGACTAAAAACATGAGGACTCACCAGTCAATGTTGAGAGAATTTCAGTCCTGATCAACGGTCTTCCAATAAAATTCCTTCTCACTACTATGTTGACAGTGAATTTCAAGACCAAAAAAATGTTGTGAGGAACTGTCAGCTGGTAAGATAATTCTATTGAACTGCGATGAAGTTTAAAGTTAAAAGTACATGTCAGAGTCTCGTGGCTAGTCATTAATTCAAGTCATTAATTCAAGTTTCCTCAGACAACACGTCAATGCAATTTTTCCCACCAGCTGACTTCACCAGAGCAATGCAGATCCGATGAATTTCGAAAAGGTAATTTGAATGCCAAAATTGAGCCCGGGCCCCTAAAATTCCATCTCATCATTCCAGACATTTCGATTATTGTTTTCAAAAGACTAAAAACATGAGGACTCACCAGTCAATGTTGAGAGAATTTCAGTCCTGATCAACGGTCTTCCAATAAAATTCCTTCTCACTACTATTTCGACAAAAAAATGTTTTGAGGAACTGTCAGCTGGTAAGATAATTCTATTGAACTGCGATGAAGTTTAAAGTTAAAAGTACATGTCAGAGTCTAGTGGCTAGTCATCTGTGAGGGATTTGTGAATAGATCGCAAGCTGTTATTCAAACGATAAAGTCCCACTTTATTCCTGACAGGTGTCATTTCCACGGGTACGAGACAAGCGACATCTTCGATCCACTGTTCTCCATCTAATTCAAGTTTGAAATAGTTCTTGTAGGCTTTGTACCACAGCAGAGAAGCCTTACCATTTGCTAAGAAAGCATGGACCTGTCCAATCAAAATTTTGGGACTTCTCAGTGTGCTGTCTTCTTCAATCAGTCCTACAAATTGGGCCAGCTTTATGTTGGTAGTAGCTGGTGGCTGCACATGAGAAGTGTCAGTGGCTGTGGTTTCCATCACGCCTGGATTAGAGACAACGTCCTGGGCATATTCTCTTGCTACGCGAACAGCGCATTCTTTCCTTTCGTTGGCTGTTCGTCTATCGTATGTTTTCTCAGCCTGTTTCCTGGAATGACCTAAAGCAGAAGCCAGCGAAGCTTTGAGGGCATCTGAAGCGTCACTATTGAAAAAACAAAACACACCGCAATAAGCGTGGATGTTGCAGCTTGCATTTCTAGGAAATGTTTGTTCCATCATTTGTTTTTGACGCATCTGTCCTCTTACTGATGGTAGCTAAGTTCACTTTGACAATGTTGTGACGAAATTATCCGTCTATTACATTTGTATGAGCTACGCAGTTTTTCTCGTTCAATTTGAAGTTAATCTGCAGGAGTGAGTTTTTCAAAAGGGTGAGATTGCATGAGCCACTTAGGGTAATGCAAGTTCATTGCAAATTGAAAAAGACAAAGCATACGACTACTTAATAATGATATAAACATGCACGTGAAAACTTTCTCTTTTCTTTCAGCCAATAAGCGATAAACTCTAGTTCTGAAGCTTGTTGTGATGAAAATCTCCTAACCCTAAACAAAAGTGTACACTTTCTTCATGTTGGGCTTTCTACAAATAAAGAAGTCAACTATTCAATACTTACTCTCTGCCATAAGCCCAGGTCACAAATGAACTCCGAATCATGTTGATGGATACCACAGTCCCTGTCAGTTTCTGGAAAAGGTTCTTAATGTGGCTTGAAAAGGAGGAACTGCTAAACATTGCTCCATTTCTGTTCTGCAATGAAGCAAATAGAACCAAAGTTAGGGTGAATGTTGTTGTTTGTACATCTCAAGGAGAATGAGTGTAAGGAC
The DNA here is from genome assembly GCA_964020085.1 of Micromussa lordhowensis. Lineage (NCBI taxonomy): Eukaryota > Metazoa > Cnidaria > Anthozoa > Scleractinia > Lobophylliidae > Micromussa > Micromussa lordhowensis. The sequence continues at coordinate 7,080 of CAXHUQ010000054.1, read as the reverse complement.
AATTCACCCCCAAGTGGGGTTAAGAAATACTGACATTCACCCCTGAATTTTGAAAGATTCATTCCTGTGGAATGAAGAATCGGGTAAATTCACCCGTCTAGACTGCCGAGAATGCTAATTTGAACTAAACCACCCCACAACTGAAAATGAAAATGAAACTCCGAGGCAATGTACCCCAACACAACCCAAAAAACATTCCTGCATCAAATTTGGCAGGGTGATTGGCCTTTATTACAAGTCCCCAACTTTTATTTTGAGGGTGAATGCGTGGTTTTTGGAGGTGACTTCAGGATTCTTGAAGATAAATCCCAGAAACTTGGCCACAGTTGCTCCAATAGCAGGGTTAGGGTTTAGATTTCTAGTAGAATCGGGGGTGAATTTGCCCTTTTAATCACACCTAATGGATTGACAGCAAGTTACTGCATTATAGCTTGAGAATACTTACCAGAAGCAAGATGTCGCCACTTTCTTTGCCAACCAATTGGGGACGGTGATTGTTCACAAAGTCGAGGAGTATTTTGCACAGCTCATGATCTGTCTATGGTCAGAAGAAAATGGTATGGATGAGTTTCCCTTTAAGTGCAACATCTTAGGAAGTATCGTGATATCATTAGAAAAATAATCACAGCATATGGGACTATGAAACAACTACTGGTTTATCCCAGAGAGAGAGAGAAAAAGAAACAAAAAACAACTGAATATTCGTACTAAATATCTGCTGCATTGTCTTACCTTCAGAGTAAGCTCCTGGCGGCCAAAGAACTTTGCAGTCTTATAGTTGTGGAAGTAAAGCGTGACCTCTTCTGATCCCTTCACCAAGAGGACATTCTTATCTTTGACCTGCGCAGGATGAAATTGTTGCCAGTTGGTTTGAATCTCTAGCGTGCGAACTTCGACGCCGCGGCCCGGCGGAATGAAAACATACATTGCCAAGATAACCAAGTCGCAGCATTCCCGGGCCTTATCTCTTTTGTTGACAGCCATCTCAAAGTAATCTCTCTGCACGCTGCACGCATTCACAATCTGTTCCCTGCAAAATGTTGCATAGTGATATTAGGCTGCAGTTATTCATACATGTAGGTTTCAGACATGGATACACAGAGGGTAGAGAGGACTACTCTATCCTCTTTTAAAATTAAATGACAAAGAAGTGAAACGTTTTTCAACAAAGTCTCAAGAGTTGGTTAATTTTCAATTCACTAAATTCTAATTACCCTCTGATGACAATCAGTAAGGTTTATACTGTTTACAATGTCAAAAATAGCTTTTAGTTAGAAACACGCACTTCCAAGTTTACAAAACATGTTTCGGATAATCAACATCCGTCGTCAGTTGCGAATACAGTTGCAGTGTCAAAAAATTACAACGAAAGTGTTAAATTGACATGGCCTCCTTAATTTTCAGTTGAAAGGACGCAGAGGTACTGTCAAGGATGGAAAAGGCATTCTCTCAGCACAAAGTTCTGCATGTTTTTGAGTCATAACTGTGCGAGTTCTTATGTGTGTTTCTACCTAAAAGTTATTTCATGTCTGTTGCCATTTGGCTTGGCCGTACGTTTTCGCAGGACAGGTGACACGTTAAAACTGCATGACAAGCTCTCCTGTCACCCAACACAAAGCAGTAAAATAATATTACTAGCGCTTACCAGTCAAGCCAACGGTTCAGAAGCGTCAGCTCTTCCTTAGTTTGAGGACGTTCGACATCGCCTTGACGCTGTAGAAGTGTTGCCTGTGTTCTTAGCTGCTTAATGACAGGGATGTCCTGGTAAACGGGTGCGCTCTCCCGGTGAAGGAATTTCGCAGGATACAGAAGCGAAGAGCAGTGGTTGGATATGGTGGCAGCTGACAAATTTCGTTGGTCCTGCAAAAGGAGAGAGAGAGAGAGAGAGAGAAAAAAAGCATTACACTGTTTATCAAGATTCAGGAAGTAGCCCTGAACAGTCAGTCGAAAACAATAACTAACAAGCTTTAATGGAAGAGGACGATTATGTTGGCACATCTTTTCTAATCGATAAATTTCAAAATAAATACTCAAAATAGCTTTGTCTAATTGCGATTTCTATTTCATCCATTTATTCATTTACCTACTTATTTACCTACTTATTTATTTATTTATTTATTTATTTGCTAGACGTGCATTTGTTTCATCTCTTTACTGGTATGTAACACTAACATTTGATTTACTCTTTAAACAGTCTTACTCGCTACCCGCCTAGATTAGCCTCAGCTATTTGCGGGTTAGCGTTGTTTTTGTAAAATTTTGTTGATTTAATAATAAACTTGAACTTGAACTTGAAACTTGAAAATAACTATCAAGTACAGCAAAGAAAAAGGCCACAGCAGCAAAGCCAAGGTCCAAGATTTGGATGAAAAATTACAGAGCTGTACCAAAAATTGCGAAAATGACCCGTCGAAAGAAAACCTTGAAGAACTGGAATGTTTACAAGCAACAAGTATTTCTTAAATTTAGAAAAATCAAATAAGAAAAAAAAGCTGTGTACGGAAAATTGTTACAGGTGACGGAACAATTACAGCTAATCCCATGTTGTGCAAATCGAAATTGTAACAATGCAATAAGATTGTTTGGATTATTTCCCTGAGTAACAATAGGTTCCGGGTCTAAGTCGATATCACCTGAAGTAAATAACTTTGCCCTTGAAGCACAATAGCTATGATTTCATTTCTTACACTTCATATTGAACAACATGTACAAGTTCATCATCAAAGACAACTGACACTTGAGCGGCCCTTTTATGTTTCGCAGTTCTTGTTTTGAAAACAAACACAATCAAGAGCAAAATACAACTTTCACCCTTTTGCACGAGTGATTCCAACTGGTTTACATATACACATATTTCTGGTTTTGAGATAAAATTTTTTCTAATGCTGATCACTGTCAGTGGTAAATAAGTTCAGAATTTTCTTCCACGGTAATCTCGATGGTAGAATTGGGCATTCCGCAAAGTTTGGAAAAGTCAATATCAATTGGTTTACCGTCGACATATTGATTTGTTTACATCTGAGCGAGTGACACATATTCTGCCCCCTAACAATTAGTCGTTTCTACGCTCCGCGTATCCACGACTAAAAAAAAATATTTTTGTTCAGTAAACATGCCTTAAACTGTTACAAGCTCAATTTTGTGGTCAAAAAAATGCAGGGCTCGACTCGTACACCGGGAAGTACGGTTTTAACAAGAATAACAATAGTTGTAAATATCACTTTTTAGAAGTGAAATTTTGACCTCACGTACTTGCAGGAAAACAAATTCTGCAGTCAATAAGATGAATTCACGCATCAGATACTGTAATCGATATACCCTGAAACACGACTGTGTCTGGCGTGCAAATTTCAGGCTGAAACGTTCGTTGAACTTTACAGTATGAACTGATTCCACAAATTTTTATAACGGAAACTGTGGTAGTTTCCGTTCAGAAAACACAATCTTTCTGAAGACTTTAGTCTCCTTTGAGCAGATGTTTACAAATGGATTTCAAAACTAGAAACATAAATGACACGTCACAACATGGCCGCTCAATTTCGGCCCAGTTCCCACGCAAACGTCAAAAAATTCATTACACGTCACCTTGAGAAAATCCAGATAAGATTCCAACAGAGACTGACGTAGGAAGACGTCGGGTTGCAGTATCACACCAGGGCGAGACCTCAAGAATCCAAGAAAGCCTAAGGGCATGAAAAGGGAAAATCAATTCGTTTGCACATCGTAAAATCGTTAAATTATTGAACAACACTGTGCGAGCGAAATAACTCAGACAATAAACTCACATAATATTCTTTCCTGGGTTTTCTGGTATGTCGATGTTGCCAAAGGTCTTGCTTGTCTTTCCAGCTGGACTGGACGAGTGAAGAAGGTTTTCAGTTCGCGCAGAAATGTCTGCATTTCCAGCGGCAATTGTCCAATGTCCAATGCATATGACTGTTTGCGAAGTTTGAATTCGGTCATGGGTACGACGCAGTTGCTTTCTTCTTCTGTTGATTCTTCTGGTTTTTCTTCTGTTGATTCTTCTGGATTTTCTGGTGATTCTTCTGGTTTTTCTGGTGATTCTTCTGCTGTCGTTTCTTCTGTGCACGTGGTTGCTCCTTCTTCGATCAGATCGTCGCAATCAACGTCTGTTTCTGTCTGCAACATGAAATTGCTCGTGCGTGGCCTCTTAGAAGGCGTTTGGAGCTGAATATCGGATTCATCTGAGCTCGACTCGTCTGAAGAAGTCAGCCGGTAGGAAACGATGGACTGCATGGCGCCGAGGGAAGAGGTGAAAAAGATCGAAGTTCACAGAGTTTTTCGTGGTCATTCGGTCAAAACAGAGATCCATTGACGAAATGGCTGACGGGAATTTTTTCATTCTCGTTCCCATATCCCTTTTTGAGGCCTCTAACCCAGGAGAGCTGGAAACTAGCAAAGGATCCAGCTCTTGTGGAGTGGGAAGAATTCAATTGTCAGCTCTCAGGCAATAATTCTAGCTTTTTTTTTGACCGAAACGTCGCTTTCTGTTATGTAAGGCGGGTATTTTAAGCTTTCGAGTGCAAATATTTTGAAGCCAATATTGTCCACTTTTCATGCATTTCTCACTTTACCAAACAAAGCTTTAAAGCGCGAAAAAGGTACCCTTTTTTCAGGTTGAAGCGATCTCTTTAAAAGCGCGGAAAAGGTACCTTATTCTGCGGTTAAAAATCTTTTTTTTTTCTTAAAAGGTACCTTTTTTAACTTTTCAACTAATCGACTCGCATTAACAAATAAGGTAACAATTTTGCATTTGTTCTATGAGAAATAAATGCAGAAAGTTTATTTTTCTGCTCTTTTCAATTAGCAGAGTTGATCTTTTTGTAAAAAAAGCAGAATTGCCGGAATCATTCTATGACTGACCGCTGCGTATTTTGTTAGTCCACAAGGGAAGTCATAGTGGACTCACAAAAAAAATTCTAATTAACTCTGGTTTCGTTCGATTTTTCTGAAATTTTAACACAATAAAGATGGATTGCTAAGAAACATATTTAGTCTTTGCCGATGTATAGTAGCTATTAACTCTAAAGAGATATATCGCTTCGAAGTCGGTGATTTGAAGTCGTTGGATTCGAACGAAGAGAATACTAAATACGCTAAAAAGGTGTTGAGTGAGGGCTATGGACTCAGTGAAAGGTTCCAGCAATTCTACTTTTCTAGAAAAAGATCAACTCTTCCACTTGAAAAGAGCAGAAAATTTAACTTTCCGCATTAATTTTTAGCGATCTCTTTAAAAGCGCGGAAAAGGTACCTTATTCTGCGGTTAAAAACGTTCCTGGATGAAAAGCGGACAATATTGACGCTAAAATATTTTCATCCGAAAGCTTAAAATGCCCGCTTTTTTTTTCTTACCTTCGTACAGGTGACTAACAAGAAAACGTACAACAGAAGGTCCTAATACTGAAATGTTGAACAGCGATATTTAAACAAGTGCTCAGTTATAAGGTAAAGTTTCGCACTTGTGAAATGATGGTACACGTTCTGTCTGTGTGTCCTGTCCTTTGGATTGTTACTAGAAATCGCTCTGAATTCTTCTAAAGTATATAACTATGCGTTATATGACCGGTTTACAAAATTCAATTGGTAATTGTATCATAGAAAAAACGCGCTTCGAATAGTCATGTTTTGCTTATCATGGAATACGTCTAAGTGTCCTACTTTGAAACACGCGAGTAACTTTCCTTGTGAAATATTTAACTTAAGCACTTCATATTAGGCAGGCGATAACGATGAACAGTTCTAAACAAGTACTGGGAATTTTGTTGTCAAACTTTAAAAAATGAGGAAGATAGAGCATTCTGAAAATGTCTTATGAAAACTTGACGATATTTAGGGCATGCGCAGTACTTTATCAAAGACAGTGACAACTTCTGCGTATATTGAATAGGTAAATATCATGCACAGTTTTTCTGTTTCAAAGCATTTGTCAATTGCTCTACGATTTTCAAAGTTACGACTATCGTAAAATAAGAAGAAATGTATGAAAAAATTCGGTACATGCGCAGTAACGACAAATTCAACGTACGCGCCTCAAATTGTGCACACTGTAAACTTAGACAGAAACAAACAACTTGTGTAAATTTTGTAGTAAAACGTTAAAAACACATGAAAAGGCAGTATTTTGAAATTTTAAGACAATGTATTGGAAAATTACGATGTTTAGAGCATGCGCAGTAACTACCAATTGAACGTACGAACATGAAATTGTGCACACTGTAAACTTAGACACAGGCAAACAACTTGTATAAATTTTGTGGTTAAAAAGTAAAAACACACGAAAATATAATACTTTGAAATTTGAAGAGAATGTATGGGGAAATGTTTATTGAAAAATGCAGCACATGCGCAGTAATGACCAATTGAACGTACGAAAATGACATTATACACACTGTAAACTTCGACACAGACAAACAACTTGTATAAATTTTGTGGCTAAAAGGTAAAAAGACACGGAAATATAATACTTTGAAATTTTAAGACAATCGATGGGAAAGTGTTTGCGCGGGAACTGTTGTGTGCACATTCCACGTTCCGTTCTTATAGGATTTAAAATGCTTACAAGGGGGAACAAACTCTTAATTGTGCAAGGAATAAGTCTTACCCGTCCAAGGAGCGAATTTTCTGATTCAGAAGTGCAGCTTATGCGAAATAAATTGAAATCGAGTTCGGCAATTTCAAGTGTTCGCCGCGCGCGTGAATTTTGTAAAATGAGCATAGTTAACTCGAAGTGTAATATTTCCTCTAAAAAGCAGGTATACAACTATATTCTTCCGTATAAGCAAACCCTACAGAATCTAGTACACTGAAAATCTGAATTCTCTTTTCAAGTATACACTATAACTGTGTACTGAAATGTTGAACAGCCATATTTAAACAAGTGCTCAGTTATAAGGTGAAGTTTCGCACTTGTGAAATGATGGTACACGTTCTGTCTGTGTGTCCTGTCCTTTGGATTGTTACTAGAAATCGCTCTGAATTCTTCTAAAGTATATAACTATGCGTTATATGACCGGTTTACAAAATTCAATTGGTAATTGTATCATAGAAAAAACGCGCTTC
>CAXHUQ010000053.1:0-24933 GCA_964020085.1 Micromussa lordhowensis | reverse complement strand
GTACCGTCATCTGCTAAAGAGAACGGAAGGCTTGTTTCGTGTACGGTGACGGGAAAAGCTACAGTTCTGGAGTGCACCCCATTAATGGTAAGCTAGGAGATACAGTATGTGCCCTTGTCAGATACTGGAGCAGCAGTAACAATTATACTCAGGGATACCTCCCGCAAGATTAGAATTAACCCTCTCGTGGCCAAGAGGTCTCCCATTGACGAGTAAAATCGTCTGGCGTTAGCCAGAGTAAAATGCTAAAGGCACCACTGGCCACTAGAGGGTTACAACAACTACATGGCTACAACGAGCAAGTCGACTAATTGTTCGAGCTAATAAACAAACAACATGGCGTGTGTCGAACAACAACGCTGCAGATTAACGTCTGTGGAACTATAGACGAACACGTAGTATATGCGTGCAACGAATTAACGCAGGAACAATTCTTGAGCGCTGAATTTCTTAAAGCAAATAACGGTGTCATAGACTTCAATATGGACGCTTTGGCGGTGATGGACAGAGTATCGTCATGGCCCAAAAGCATGCATATGCTCCTATTGTCTGATGCGTTGGTGCTCCGATCCTATTATCTGTTGTGTTGGAGTTACGCCATCCACACTAATTCTGGCACGATCTATGATAAACAGAATGAGCAAAGTGGAAAATAGAAGTTACGTGGGACCAGCACTCTGTTGTCTACTTGTCTTAAAATCAGTGGAACAATTCGAAAGACGCTATTCTGTTGGAATAATCAAGGTTGCGGCTGCGGTAAATGTTGGTGTTATTCCAGTGAGAACGTTCGACCCGAAGTAGGGTTGGACAATAATGTTCTTCATATGACTTCGAAGATTGTACATCCCTGGTTAAAGACGAGGATCAAACCTGCTATTCGGTTTCTCACACATCATCGACTGGCATTGAGCCCGAACCTTCGAACGAAAGACAGAAAATCGGCCAACTCTTCACAATTAGAGAACCAAACATTTCCCTGGTTGAAAAAGATCAAGTTCATGAAATATTAGCGCGGCAGGAGAAATTGTTTGCTGCCGGGAAGGAGGATTTTTTGGGAATACACAACGTTAAGGATTTCATAGACACTGGAGATTCTCCTCCTCATAGACTTTCTCGTCAAAGAATCCACAGTTTTAACGAGAATCCGTGAGAAGAGAAATAGAAGAAATGATAAATTCGGATGTCATCAAACCGTTCAACTCACCATGCATGGACAACCGGTAGTGATCGTAGAGAAAAAAGTTGGGACAATGAGGTTTTGCATGGACTATCGAAATTTAAGCCAAGTCACGAGAGGAGATGCCTTCCGCTAGCCTGATGTGATAAAATATTAAGAGACTTGTGGAGAGCTCTATTCTTTACCATCTAGACCTTGTCCGATGCTTTATTGGGAAGTAGAGGTTCCCAAAGAACCAGGAGCGAAGACGGCGCTTTTCCGCATCTGAAGGACATTTCCAATTTATAGATCGAAGAATGTCTTTCGGACTAACATTTGTTAGTCCGAAAGACATTCTTTGCCCCCAGGGGGCATTTGCCCCCAGGGGGCTGGGGGCATTTGCCCCCAGCGACTTTTCTCCAGGCAATGAATACAGTCCTTAACGAACTGAACTGGAAAGACTGCTTGGTGAATTTGGACGAAGTTTTGTATTCGCAAAGAGTTTGGATGAACACAACTGCTAGTTAGTCGCCATTTAATGCACAGCGTCTCGAAGACGCTGGAGTGAAATTAAATAAATGCTTCTAAATGCCTCTTTCGTCAAGGAAAGGCTACTCTACTGGAACGTGGTGAGTCGCGAAACGTTGTTTACCCAATCCCAAGAAAGTCTGAAAGTAAAAGCACTTTTAGAGTCTACAGTTACTAACGATGTGTCATGTTTGAGCGCTTTCCTTGGTTGTGCAGGTTATCAAAAACATGTTTTTTTCCTCTCCTTTGTACAACTTGTAGCGAAATGGCGCAATCTTTCAGTAAACAAACGAACGTGAAAAAGACTTAAATTTCCTGAAGCACCACATCACCAAGTCACCAGTTATAATTATAGCCTACAGTACCTCAGTTTGGATTACCATTCATAGTAGACACCGATGGAAGCGAAACTTGTCTTTGAACCGTTCCTCCACAAATGCAGCTGTCGAGGAGCTACAGTATATGTTCTGGTGTGGGCATTAGAATACTTTGAACTCTACCTATACTTGGAAAACTGTTCCAAGCACGTACCGATCATAGTGCTCTCAGATGGTCACAACTTCAGCGCAGTGAATGGAGAGACTGGCCAAAATCGACCTTCCGTTTCAACGTTGACTTGAACGACTTAGTTAGAATGGAAGCGCGTTTATTATCAAGATTTCCACACCCTGCAGCGACTGATGATATATTAGACAGTACATACTGTAACAAGAAACAACATGCAGCATTGAAAGGGTCAGAGCTAATGAGGACCCGAGCAGTTGGAAGGGTAGATCTACATACAGTAGTTTATTTGCAAAATCCTAATGGACATCTATCGACGATGGCTGAAGTTGCTTTATATGAAAGAGAGGACCCAGATATTAATCATTCAATTAAGTGGGTGCAAGCAAGAAGAAGACTAAACTGGAACGAGGTTCTTAGTGTGAACCCTTCAAGTTGTAGATTATGGTCTCGATTCCAGAGTGAACCTTGAAAGATGGTCCTCTCTTTTGTTCGTACGAATTCGAAGATGGAAAAGCAAGCCGCCTTCAACTTTGTACTGTATATCTCAAAAAATGGTCAAGGATGTGTTGGAGCTTTTGAATGAAGCACCAACCGAAGCCATTGCAAACTAGGTTTGAACTGAGAAGAACAAAATACACCAGACCTGAGATGCCACGAGTGGAGTTAGTGAGTGCCTACGATATGTTGTTAGTGAGTACCCACAGGATAATGTAGAACCTACTGTATGAACGTGATCGGATCACTTCCGAAAACTATGCGTTAAAATCCATTCATTGCACTACAGAATTTAGTGATTATTTTAGCAAATGGCCAGAGGCGTATAAGCATTGCCCGGACGTTTGTTGATCAGAGGATTGCAAGGTATGTGATCATGCAACACCAACATTCAGAGAATTTGAACTCGGGTCTTTCCAACATAAGACTGACATGTTGGGTGTAAATATAGAGCGCGTACAACACCATACTCTCCGCAGAGTGATGAACTAGAGCAATGATGTAACCCTATTGTGAAAGTCAGGTTGTCATCAGCTACAGTCAGAAGGATTGGCACCACTGGATTCCACATGTCCTACTGGCATACAGAGCTGCTGTTGCATACAACAAATATAGGAATGACTACATGTCGTTTACTCTTGCAGGAACACAAAACCAAAAACAAAACACCAAAAAAACACCAGTCGCTCGGTTGTTGGAAGGGTTAGATTCCAAAGATGGCGAGCCAAGTAAAGCAACGTCTTATGTCGAGGAAAAAGGAAAGTTTCCTCCATCAAGCCCATTAATTACTGTAGCTCAATCAAGCTTGTAGAAAATGACAAATTGTTACCGGGATTATTACGACAGCAAATCCTCGGGAACCTCATAACAGGTTGGTAAAACAATATGGCTATATTTAATCCATTTGCACAGAAAGGTACGTGAAGGAAGCGATCAGGACATTGGGATGGAAATACATGGTTGTGAGGGCATTATCCTATGCGGTTTACTGCATCCAAAAAAAACAGGACAGGGCGCAAACAAGTGATCATTCACTTCAACAGGATGGTTGAAACCTTGTTTCTGTAAGTGTACCATGCGACAACTAAACATGATATCCATCTCATGTAGCGAGCCCTTCCTGCTTTCCGCGCCATAACCGGCTGCGACTCAACTAGTTCTCTTGCGGGCATCGGTAAAACGAAGGAATGGCAAGGACTATTGCAAAGCGAAAAACATCAAGACAGTCTAGGTTTCCTTGGTGCCCAACGGAACCTGAGCGAAAATGTCGTTGCCAAATGTGAAGCCTTCATCTTGCGATCTTTACCCAAGCACTAGATCGAAACGACGCACTACGGATGAACTGAGGTATGTCCTTTTTTGTCAGAAAAAGAAAAAGAACGAGTTACTGCCACCTTCATCAGACAGCTTCCTCCAACACTTAAAACGTGTACACTACCAGACATTTATTTGGAGAATGACTTTAACCGCAATTCAGGATGTTCCGCAGCCCGAAAGTTTTGGGTTGGTTCGAGACGGCCGCTTTCTGAAACCGGTTTACATGGCGAAAGCACCAGCACCGAGTAGTCTGTAATTGGAACTGACAACGTGCACATGCAAACCTGGGTGTCAGCACAACTGCTCGTGTAACAGTATAGGATTATCATGCTCAGAAGCATGTCATTGCATGAGCAGTGTTGATATCTGTAAGAATCCACATGGAGTTAGCAATTCCGAAGACTCGGATTCTGAGTGTGAAAACTTGAAGAAAAATTTCTTAAAGCTAATGCCAAATGCGTTATACCACTTGGAACAGTAGACTGAAGTGATCCTTGCGTAAACGTTTAAGTCTAACTTAACTACCATAGTACATACAGTATTTGTCACGATTAGTATTGCTTTCAAAACGCCTTTCAGGACTAATTATCAACTATTTAAAATACCAGGATTTCCTTTCAACGGATGTTAAAGAAGCAGTCGTTGAAATTCAATAAGTTTTATCTAATTGTGTTTGTTCCTAAAAATCGAAAAAAGCACTTTATGTAGCTGTTTTTGGTCACGTGAGCAGTCACATGACACCACGTTTTCGTCAACTTATCATTTACATATCTGGCTACAAGGTCTCAATCAACTTTTGATCGCATTCGCATTAAAATTTCCGGTGGAAAGACCAAATAGGCCACTTTAGGTCTCAGCCTCGTCTCCATGCTGGGCTTTGGGTAACATGGGGAAAAAGCTCCTGTATCTTGAAACGTACGCCACATTCAAACACTGCGACCTACCCAGCGTTAATCAGTAGGTCTTTCCCTACTAAAAATCAAGTGTCAAACATTTTCTGTGGCGAGGGTTGAACGAAACTTACGATTTCCGTCACCTGCTACCTGACTATAAACAAAAACCTAGTAAAAAGCATTGATGATGAGACATTGCCATTTTCACCTCATACCGTCAGTACTAGGGTGAATCAAACTTTTGCATGGACTAGCGACTACGAGTTTTTTAAGCAGTTTGTCCTTGGGAATTTGAAACTAGCATGTTCCTGTATTGTCTCAACCTGGGTGTGATGGAAATAGAGATTACTTCATGGTGGTGAATGCGTACGATTCTTATGCACGACTTGTGAAAGATTGCAAATGAACGAGTGAGCGTGGCGAACGATTGTGTCTAGCAATCTTTCAGCACAAGTGCATAATAAAAATCGTACAAGCAAACCAAGCATGAAGTTATTTGTTTATTTTATACGTACAGAGATGAGAGATAAATATTTGACACTGACAGTGACAGCCTCTCAGAGTCAAACGAACAACCTGGAAGCGAAATATTCAAGCCTCAAAACGGATTTCTTACCATTTGTTTCTTGCTTATTTTTCTTAAATACTGAGTAAATGTGTTCTTATTTTCCTTTTGACGTTTTTCTTTCGAAGACAGTCTCTTTATAGTCAAAACATACCATAAATATTCCTTTCTCGCCTCCTCAAAAGAGGCGCCATGCATCTCGTTGGGGAGAAAAACCGCATGGTCAATCAAAATGCCGGTTCGATAGTATTCCACCAGTGAGAAAAACCGTATAGCCAATCAAAACGCTTAAAGGGATATGGCAATAAGTTTTTTTCATTAGTGGAAGGAACGTTGAAAATCAGTTAGAAACGCCTTTTACATTTCTTCATTATCTTCCCTACTTTTTGAGTTATTTGCGTACGAAAATGCCCACTCCCCTGGATATGCATATCTATCTTCCAATATGCATGACGTCACAACCAGGGTAAAATCAGATTTTATATTTTCCAATTCCGAGCGATTGTGATACAAATTCTCAAAGCGTCTTGATCTAACCATATCACAAATGAAAACATTAGCAATGCACAGCTTCCAACCGATATTTTGGCTCTTAATTGTGATTTTGATCAATGTCTCCCAGGTTGTGACGTCACTTAATTAGATCTCATTATAAAGCAAATCTGTAAATCTGTAAAAGGCATTAGTAACTGATTTTCAACGTTCCTTCCAATAACGAAAAAATGTTTTTTATTGCCATATCCCTTTAAATGTTTCGTCCAGGCAGTGAAATTCGACTTCTATTTTACCCGTCTACCGCACTAAATCTCTATACGTATATAAAAAAAAATTAGCTCAGAAGATATATCCATAGTTTAGCGAAAGAATAAGTAATTGTTGTTGATGTACTGTGAAAATGTAGGTGAGATTGTAAAAGAGCGTGTCAGCTGGTTGAGGCAAAGTTTGCAGAAGAGTATCCCTAACGATCAGCCACAAGCACTGAAATTGTCTGAAGTTAGCGAAGCCGCTGAAAATGTTCGCATTGGCCAGCTCGGTGAATATACAGAAGCTATCCAAACACTGGCAGAACGTCTGTAATATCTCAGTTGAAAGAGATTACGAGCAATGAGAAATGTGAAGCAAGTAAAATTGAGTTTGAGGTGTTTCGAGATATAGGAAAATTGCGCCAAGCCGATGTCAGTTGTCAGACGTTGTGAGGCGTTATGCCTATATAATCCCACGGGAATGGTGGGGCTGTTAATATTTTACCCGGGCTCTTGGTTTTGAACAGCTGCAGTTGAGGACGGTGAAAAGCGTTACATTGTTCTCAACGAGCATGAGTCAAGTATCCTTTCCCTCTTGGGCCAATCCTGGCCAATACTGGTCATGTAGACATAAAGACATTAGAGAACATGCGTTAGCGATAAGTCATTGCAATGATTGCATAAGAACATGTCCCGATCCACGGTAGATATGGGCAGTATTTGACGTTATCCGAACATTCGACACAACACGTGATAATTATATAGTATTAAGTTTAATTCTTTTTAGTATGTTTCGACAATTAACATGATAGTTTCGTAACAACATGCGTAACAAAGGGCATTAGTGAGATCGGCGTTTAATGTAGATAAAGTATTTTATGCAAATATACTCAACGAGTCACTTTATTCCTCCATAAATTAATACTAGGAGTTACTATCGCAAGAAAAATGCTGCCGATATGTCCAGCCCAGACATCATAACATATTTATTCCGCTGACGTATCAAACTGTTGCATTCACTGCATATTCGGAGCCGCTTTCTTTCGGTATTTTATAAAAATTAAAAATGCTATAGTAGCTAGTGAGCTCGGGAAGTTCACTGACTTTTTATCGCATGGGCATAAGATAAGAGCATTGGCTGCATTGCCATAAGTTTGTTTCGTTGTAATTAATTTTAAACGTTGTGATCTCCAGCACTGGGATGAATCATGATATCAAAATACTGAATAATCGGCGCGACAGTTTTGTTTATTGAATTCACTGAGACAGTCGAGTATGTGCAGCGCGTATAAAGTTAAACATACATTTTGAGAAACGAGAATATGTAAATTCAAGCACCGATATTTAAAATTATAGGCTATCAACATATTTTGTCGGGCAAATTGGCAAAAGTCAGTGTGAGCTGTGTGGCAGAGTGTCAAATGCGATGTATACCTAATACCTATATTCTGCTATATTTTATACAAGGAATGCTTCATGCTTTTTGCTTACATGCAGTTACACTGTTGTTCACTTCCCGAAGCACAAGATTGATCCGATTTGGATATTATGTTGATATTTTAAGGAATGCAAGCCTGCTGAAGCCGATATGTTCTAGTACAATGTCGTTCACTCCCCCACATTTCAAAAATGACTTGAAGTCCGACCTTTTGCCCCGGAGAATGGACAAACTGACGCGAGTCGACTTATCGACTATACATAGTTCCGCGGAAGACTGGGTACGAAAGTCGAAAAAGCAAAAACTTCATGTTGTGTCAAGAATAGTGTGCTGCCTCGCTACGCTCGGCAGCAATAAAATAAGAATTAATGTAAAACCGATACCGTCGTAATGTACGAAATTAAGTACTACTGCTAAATTCTAACCAAATTGCAAATTTCAACACGTTATAATGACCTTTCCTGACCATCAGATTTCTATCAAATCTTGGCCCAAAGTCGAGGAAATGGCATTTTAGAGATTCTAAATTTAAAAATTTTTCGGGGGACTATGCCCCGGAGCCCCCTAGAAAGACCGAGCGCCGTAGGCGCTTCGGGCCTTCGTTCAAGAAGTGTTACATTCTAGGGCCGCATTACTAGTTATTAGCCCAGCATGTCACTGCTCCATTGACAATCTTGTTTCAAGCGCTTTAATTTTGCTAATCAAATATATTTGAATCAAGAGCTCGATAGCGATTTGAGACGAATGTTTTTGACCGTGCAAATCAGAAATCATCCATACCACTCGAAGTCCCCAGATATACACTTGCTGCATTTACGTAAACGATAAAACCCAAATGTCGGCGGTCGCTGGAAAACCCCAGTTTCCCTAACCAAACGGTCCCAGTAGGTATTTATTAGCATGCGGTTCTGGGTTGGACTCTAGATCGAAGAGTACGCGAAACATAACGATATCACAGAAATTGTTAAGCAATCACCGGAAGTTACGCATCCTTAAGCCACTCGGAATCAATGGCAGACGGCAACTCTATAACCCAATTAACCCTTTACTTGCCAGGAGGTCTCCCATTGACGAGTAAAATCGTCTGGCGTTAGCCAGAGTAAAATGCTAAAGGCAACACTGCCAAATAAAGGGTTAATCGACATTAAAAGATATAGCAATCTAACGATCGAAGCTACTACAAAGCGGCACATGGTCTTCGGTTCACGGTCAAGTGAAAACGATAGCGAAAGAGGTCACAGCAATGGAGATGAGCGACCGTAAAGAGAAATGAATTCAAATCTGTACAGCGTGATGTTTTCCAACAGAACACAAGCTTCTAACCAAAAATCTGAAACATGTTCCGAACACGACCTACAGTACCTTACGGCATATTACTCGGTTTCGCCTCTTTTGCGAAGTAAAACATGTTATTCACTGCAAGGGACCTATTAACAATGAACCTCTATCAACTAATTGCAAGAAACAAGTTTTTACGCCATCGAACAATCATTACTTAGATTTGTTTATCCTGAACGGGAACAATTCTGCGAACACAGCAGCATGCGAGATACTGTACATCGACTTCAATTTATTTTTAGCGGAACGCATCTGGTTCTTACGAGGACGAGAAAGTGTGAAATGAGTCCTAAGAAAGTGTTTGGTGTGTAGGACATACGAAGGTGTTCCGTAGTGTAAACCACCATTGCCTGATCTACCTGGATTCCGAGTCGCGGATGATCCGCCTTTTCCCCAGCATGCTGTTTTGGATTTTGCGAGATCCCTCAATGTTTTCGATCATCACCGAATAGAGAAATGCGATCGAGGACCGAATAATAATAAAACTAATTCGAGGTGTTAGTGTTTACACTCACCAGCATACGTGTTTTCGCGCAACTATCCTTTCAGAGAACGCTCAAAACTTTTAAGTCAGCTGACAAAGCTACAACATGGAATTTTATCGTAGGCAGAGCCTCTAGGTGGGTTGGATTTCCGAAGAAATTAGTCCTTTCAATCGGGAGACCGTTTAAGAAGATGACTGGTAGGACCACTCTATCTGTTGACGGGCTTCAAAGCATTCTTATCGAAATTAGCGCGATTGCCAACGCGAGGGCAGCAACGTACGTGTACAGTGACTATGAAGCGATCACTTATCCTTTATCCCGCTCAGACCACATGTATGGACAGCGAATAACTACCGAACACAACAATTTCCACCACGAAAAATGAGTACCAGTCACTCGTTGACAACACTTAACATCTCACTGTGGGGACGGGAGTATCTAATGAGTTTGCGCGAACATGTGAAAGCGAAAACGATTAATTCTAAAGCGAAGGGAGCTATTATCGGGATGACGTAAAGTGAGAATCGCCATGGGCGTCGCGGGCGGGGGGGGGGGCGCCGCCACCCCGAAAACAAGGCCAGTCGGGCAATATTCGCACAACCATTCACTTACCAACATGGTTAGTTATAAAATTGAAATCGGAAATTACAACCTTCGAGGTATCTCGAAAAGAAATTACAATCTTCGAAATATTTCGAGTTATTCGAAATATTTCGATTTTCCTGAAGGATAGTTTTATGTACGATTGTACAATTAATTATTAATTCATTCAGTCATTCGTTCATTCAGCCATTAGCATAAGGGCTAGGCGGGCAATGTTTAGCAAAACTCTGGCAAGTGACTGACGACCTCCCCCCAAAAAAATTGGCCGTTACGCCCATGGAATCGTAAAGAACTACATGACACCAAGACCGTTTCGAGGCTAGCAAAGGTGGATAAATTGCGTAAATTGGGCAGGTATTACCAATGTTCCACCTACAACGACACGAACTGTTCCACTCCTGATACCACTGGAGATGAACTCCGCAAAACCGACCAATAAAGCGGAAGCAAGTTAACTAGGATCAGAAAGATTGAACCCACCCGTGAATGATGGAGGGCAAAGACGAACAGAGGACGTAGTTAGAGAATTTGAGCATACAAAATCAACTTTTGAAATATTGTCATTCACGTAAGTAAGATAGAAATGAGTGTAAGGACGATCAATTTACTAATTTCTCTTTCATGTAGAAACTCGATAAAATTTAAATTCGTATCATAAATGGTGATCAATATTCTTGTTTAATTAGCAGCAACGGGGTCGCATGATTCAGAACGCTATAGCGAGTTCATGTACATTGCCTATTTTATTAGTGTGTTTGTTCTCTGTTTGTGTAAATCGCAAAATTTCAATTTTGATTGCAACCCATCATAAATAATCCCGGTGGAGACAAAGGCTGGTATTAGAAACACTGAGTTGCAACGAAGATGCAGTCAAGAAAAAATATACATTGAAGTGAATATGGTGGAATAGCAAAAACACATTATAAATTAATGAACTGCAAGTATTCCAGAAAAGTACTTGATGCCTAATGGAATGCAAAAGAGAAATTTTCGTGGGACCCTGAGTGATTTTTGTTACCTGCTCCCTAAGTAATCTGAACATAACAGCCACCTGCACGAAAAAACAATAATTATACTTGACATTGCCGACTTCTAGGAGACAGCAGAGTTATTCAGTTCAATAAAGGAAATTGGGAAATATTGTTCAACAAATATCACGATTCAAACAAGAAATTCGGAGCAGGTGATCCCAAAATTTTCCCCAGGGGAGCATGCACCCGGACCCCCTTGTTCTCACTCACCTTCGGTGCTCGAGGACACGGTCAGATTTTTGGCTGGATCCGCCCCGGGGCGCGAGAAAACTAGGGGGTCCAGGGGCATGCTCCCCCGGGGAAAATTTTAAAATATAGAACCCCGGAAACGCCATTTGCCGCGATTTAGGCATCGAATTTTAAGATATAATTAAATGGAATAATAAGTATTTCACCCACTTAGTCTTATGTAGTATGTATTAATACTTACCTAGAGGCTATAGTATAATGGCCGCTAGGTAAAGCATTGATTCGAACTGTTTTGACAAAGGCACAGTGACACAGAGTTCTGCCGCTCCAAACAATTCAGCATGATTCACCAAGGCAATTACGTTATAAAGTATAGGATGACAATACTATATCACGCTGTATTATCAGTACGTACTGTGTGCTGTTGTCTCTTAGCTAATTTACACACACACAATTATACATTATGAATGAGAAACAGGTTACGCATACTATATATATTAATTTAGTAAATGTTTCTCACCATAAGGGTAAGCAAAGTGCACATCATTCCAACTAGCTCGTTGGCCGAATTGAAACTGTCGTTGAAATTCGCAAGTTCGCACAGACTAAGAGTAGGTTCGGGTTGCTTTGGACGACCAAGACGCGCCACGGTACAGCAGTGACAGAGCTAAGACAGCGCGCAGTTGTATGTAAATTTCAAAATAATGCAAAATGTAACGAGACGTTTCCGTGCATTTACGAACACAATGCGTCCCCTAACCATTGCATGCGCAATAATTTCAGTGAAGCCACAATCAGCTGATCGAAACTGTCGCTCTTCATTGGCTGGACACCCTCTACCCACACGTGACCGTGGCCAAAAATGATAAATTTAGTAACAAAAAGCCTGCTGACCGTGTCCAGAATTGCAGTCGCGTTTCTTTACGAAATCTCTCCGACTCACGAACTGGAGTTCGGTTCGTAATCGCATAATCACATTATACTGATATTTGCGGTGGTTTCCTGTGGGTTTCCCCCTGTTAAATCAATATTTCAAGCACGATTTTAACAATCTCAAATAGCCAGGTCCATTTACGTAATTCATTTTGAGGGCCGACAAACCTCAAACGCGAAGCTTGAACAATACGCGTCGCTCGCTTTTTGCTGTTTGTGCTTTATATTTGAAAGTTTTAACAATTAATGGATAATATAATATATTATTCTATCAAAATCTGATCACGTGTCTTTTTTGGCAAAATCTGCCCGTGGCCAGGGCCACGCTGGATACCCCCTGGATCCACCCCTGTAGTTCTCTGGAAAAGATATAGGTAAATCCCGTGGCAGTTTAAGCCCTGGGCGCAATAAGCACAGCATGCGAAGCTTAAACATTGAATTAAAAGTCAGAACAAGTTGAGCAAGTTCATCAAATGACATCACTGAAAACAGCAGGGATAATGAGAAGTGTTCTCGGAAGCTAAGTTAGTTCTGACAGCCTGTGGTTTGGCCTCACTCTGGCATTTATGTCTTTATAGCAATTACAAAGTTTTGCTTTGAGATTTGAAATGGCGCATCTAAATGACATAATAAATACTTTTGACATAAAGATATTCAGTTAAATATATACTTATAGACAAAAGCAAATGCTTAATCGGCCCCTGCCTAATAAAAAACTTGCGGGATACAAATATATGTATATTACCTATATATATGTCACTGCAGAACATTTTTAGCGATCAGTCAAACTATAATTGTTACATTCTATTTCATTTTACTCGAAACAGCCTCAGACGTAAATAATATTGAAAGGAAAAACTTAGTATACTGGCGTGTAGATGGCATACAATAGTACAGTAAGTTATAGCAAGTTTTATGGAAGTACAGTACGTATACTGTATATACTGCAGCAAATTATTTCTACGCTTTATTAAATTTCGAAAATATGTTTTCAATTCTAATCATTCATTTTTTTAACGAAATACACTGTTTAATCTCCAAGGGGCCGATTACATGGATCCGGGCTTTGTCGTTTTCCCAAAAATCTTTCCTTTTTGGTAAAATAGGACTTTTACTTTAATCACATGTTTACATATTATCTTAACAAAATATTTTTGTAAACTTTGTTTGAGAAAAGGCGCTGTAAGACATGAAAAAAATTAGTCTGCCCGGTTAGCCGGGTTAGCCCGCTCGATGTAATCTGCCTCCAAGAATTCAATTTCCTTAGAATAATGCTAAACTTACCCTTCATTGGGAACCACGGCCAAAGTGAGAATCCAGGTATCATGGGTCAGCAATCTTCTCTTAAATTTGAGATCTAAAGACCCCACATAGATCTCACGATGACGAGGAGTATAATAATACACCCAGAACAAACGTCGTCCAATCCCATCAAATGCAAATGTTCGAATACCATCCTGGCTTGGAATGATTTCCATATTGGTGCCATCAAAATTTGCTCGCGCGATTCTCCAGCGATGATTGAAATATAATTTCTTATCAGCATAGTCCACAGCCAAATTACTGTACCAGACAACATCTTTTAGGTCACTGAGGACGACTGTTGTATGAAGAGTCGCCAAGTCAATGGCCTGGATCGTACCATCCCTTATTAAAGCTACCAAGTAAGGTTCAGGGAAGGAGCCTGTGAACAATATAACATGAAGTTTCAAACTTGTGCTCACATCAGTAGCACAGTATAGACAGAGGAGCAGTAGGGTCGCTCAGGGGAGGCAAAACTGTGAATTTTTACGGTCTAGGTCCCAGACGTCTTCCACGGACAAAACATCGACCGCCATATGGCAGTTTGCTATAGAATTGCGGAGGGCAGATTCCAAGCAGTAAATCTCTTTTTTTTCTCAAACATGCAGCCATAGTTATGGCTAGAATTTTACAGTAACAAGAGCGTGTAAGGAAGGAACGTTTATGATCGAAATACTTGAAATTCGCAAGCTTCGAAAGTTGAATTTTAAAAATGTGATGTTCCTGCTCTAAACCATTACTCTGTAATACAATTTCATGTGTGACAGGCTGTCGATGACTGGCTGCAGATGCTTTCATCGTGTGAGACGTCTGGGACCGCTAGACCGAAAAAAATCTCACTTCCTGACGCAAAGTGGCCTTGTTGGTCCTCCTTCTATACTGTGTGCAGTAGGTTGATCACAAGGCTTGCTTACTATACTAATGGACCCATTGCATAATAGACAAAATTTTGATCTAAACAAGTCCAGACAAAAATATCATCATAACTTAAAAGATCATCGCAAAATTAGTAATAATGCAAAGTTTCTTTGCGAAATGTTGTAAAATGCTGAAAATACATCCCCGCGAAATTTGCAAATTTTGTATATTAATTTTTGTATTGCACGGCCAAATTTGATACAAATATCTGAAAAATGGTACCAATTTTGGCCAAGTAATACAAAAATATACAAAATTTGCAAACTTCGCAGAGAATAGTTTTACTAATTATGTGGCGCTCTTTTAAGCTGTGGTGATATTTTTGTTTATACTTGAATAAATCAAAATTTTGTTTATTATGCAATGGGTCCATTGTCCATATGCAAATTTATAAAATAACATTGTACAATCGCGAGCCGTGATTGGTTCAAAGCCGTGTTTCTATAACGCGATAGAAACACGCGGCATACTTACGATCTTTGCCAAGCTTAAAAATGTGAAAAAACGTTTGCTTTACAGAAAATGAATAATAAAACCAATGCAGTGAAAATGAAAACGTTTAACCCTTTGGTGGCCAGGAGGTCTCTCATTGACGAGTAAAATCGTCTGGCGTTAACCAGAGTAAAATGCTTGAGGCAGCACTGGCCACTCTTTTATTTTTTTCTAGTAGTAGTAGTAGTAGCAGTAGTAGTAGTAGTAGCAAAACTTTATTTAAAAGTCACACGCTAGCCTCGTCAACTTCAAGCTGGTTTCCACGAGGGGCGTGTGAATTACATTTAAAAACGTACACAATTAACTAAATACTACATAGATATATACAAGACAATTTACCACGTCTATATACAATATACGTATACACCACGCTACAATACGCTACGTAAACAACAATATGTGTCAAGAAAAGCATGCAAAATATTTAAAAAATAGGAAAGTTAAGATTTATGCCTGAAAGAGTTTAGTGGGTTCGTAATATTTCTCTTGTGTTCAAACAGTTCCGTAAGCGAACTCGGGGCCAAATTGTTTAAAACCTTGTACATTGTTTTAGCTTTAAACTTGGCTCGTCGAGTTATTTTATAAAAGAGATACAAAATCATGTTATTTTATAAAAGAAATACAAAAGAATTTTCTTGTGTCTTTACTCTTTATCGCGCGTCATTGGAGTATACAATTATAATTGTGGAAGTTTGAGAGAAACTCGAAATTACCCACTCATCAATTTCTCGTTTCTCCCAAACTTCCACTCGTATTTCTATAACGGCATAGAAACGCGGAAACCGTTTTCCATTTGTTCTATGGGGGACAGTAATTCATAATTGAAAACCAGTCGTACGAGGCAAATATTCATTTTATTTTAAGATGTCAACAAGAAGTGACGCAGGAAATGTAAAGAATGTGAATTCTAATGGAAAAACTCACTGACTCAACTTCTCTGTTTTCGCAATAGCTCTAAAAGTACGTCGTAAAACAGAGCTTAATTCAGTCATTTAGCCGTTCAGTCATTCAGTCATTTTAAGAATTATTTTACATTTAATCACCAGATTTATGACAGGATCACTAGGCAAAGTTGTAAAATTCACACACCAAGGGCGAGAACAGAAATACCAAAGCATTCTTTTTATTATAATGGATGCCTAACTTATAATAAAGCTATTTAAATAACATTTTTAACTTTTAGCTCATTGCTAAAATAGATTTTAAATGTAAATTTTTTTATGGTAATTATAGCTAGAACATGTATATAATTTTACTCTAAATAATACTTTAATATTTGTAATTTAGGTTAGAATTTGGGCATCTATTGATAACAGGTGCATCTACCACCTGACAGAGCTACCCTGTTTTAAATAAAGATTTTCATCATCATCATCATAACAGTGATTTATAAATGTAAATGCTTTGCATCACAGGGCCAGCCGCAAGCCTGATCTGAAATACAAGAGTCAAGACTTTCGATTGTCATTCTATCATTAAGAGAATGTTTACATGAGCCCGGCTACCGGGCTGGCCCGTTTAACCGGGCTAATCGCGTGTCTAGCCAGGCTAGGCGAGGCGTCCGGCATTATACTGATTTCTTATACAAATGGAATTGAGTTTACTTAATTGGAAGCCGGGCCAGCCTGGTTAGCCGGTAAACCGGGCTGAAAAATGTATCGTCGTAGCAACCGATTGCTTTCTGACCCTATAGCAAAACCATAGAATGTTGCATATTGCATATTTTGACAATTAAAAGACTTCATAGTTGTGTTAGCAAAATCATGAAGTTGTGAAACAGACTAAAACGATACTAAAAGAAAGGAAATAAACCCGGGCGGAATTTCAGCCCAGTTAAACGAGTCAGCCCGGTTAACCGGGCTCATGTACATTGTAACAGCCCCTAATTCAGTGATTTTTGCTGTTAAATTTAAGATATTTCCGTTTCGTTTACGAAAATTTGTTATAATACAGTTAGTATCAAATTAATGTAAGTTTAGTGGATGTTTTCACAATTTAAGTGAGGTCTGCGGAAAAAGTATTCATAAGTGGCAAGAAGCATGCAAGTGGAAATTCTTTTAATCTCTTATCTTACATGTAGTCTTTTCTCGCTCAAGTAAGAGATGAGACAAAAAGAATTTGTTTCAGACAGCTACGTCAGTGACATAAAGAAGTGTCAATCTCGTTGATCACTTACTGTATAATCAACACAATTCACTGATGTACAGGTACTTGAATAATAGTTGATGCTGTAATGACAACAGCACACAAGAGAAACTTATTACACGTATTGCACGATTTGTCGCATGATGAGCAATTTGGACAGAAAAACGGGATGTTTAACAGTGTCAAATACTCTTATGAAATCAATAAAAATTTGTGCCACAAGTAAATTTCTTGATCTTATCTATATCTCTATATATTTTGTCACTTATGTTAATAATAACGAGCTGTATGAATAGACTGGTTTTTCTTTTCTAAACCCATACTGAGCAGGAGAAAGTCTCTAAGGCAAATTAGTCTATGACAACACGGATGACACATAACCTATTCCAAAATTCGGTTTGAAACAGACAGAAGGAGAATAGGCGTATAGTTACAAGGGTTCACATCGTGGCAGAAAGATTTTTTGTCGACTTTTCCAACAACTGGACAATGACACGCATTTATATACGGACCCTATCGTTGCGCTTCTTCAATGTTTTAGAGCTCGCTTGAACGACAGAAGATAGTTGCGAAGACAGGCAACGAATGATGCGTTCCGTTATCTCTGACACATTTTGTTTCTCTTTTTCATTGACTCTACTTCCTGAATGTCTCTCTTCTCGCAGTATCTACATGGTGCTTCATCACATACTCTTCTTGATATTGCTTCTGCGTTTTCGTGCATCTACCCCTTTCGGTGTAAAATTTCGAAATCATACATGCAGTCCCAGCCTCTGCATACATCTCGCCAGCTGTACCTCTGAATCTCTAAAATTGAGAGCCATTGGTTGTAACGATGAGGGGTCAGAGCACACTGAGAATAGAATAGATTCGGACAAAGATACGAACAGTCAGACCTGGAAATAATTCTAGCCTTTCTTGGATCCTAGGCCGGGAGAAAATATTTTCTTTGAAAACACTGTCATCAAATTAAGCGGGAGGCGGTCGTAGTTTCTTTGAAAACACTGTCATAAATTTTGGTTTAACAGCACTTAAATTTTATCTCTTACAGCTGTTAGGCATTAACCGTGCTACTATGTATTTTCATGTCTGCAAAGATTGAAACTTCATCCTAAAGGCTTTAAACTACAAATTTTAAACCTCATTTCATCAACTTTCAAACCTTATTTCGAATTCCCCAACAAGGCATATAACCAGTGATTTTGAGAGTTCTAATCATTTTAAAAGGGATTTGAAGAACATTGTTGTGTCATAAAGAAATTTAATTTTAAAGAATATTTTTATGTATGATCAAGACAAAAATCCTTCTTGAGACCCATTTGTGCATCAGGTAGAAAATTTCTTTAAGCTGATAAATTTTTAAACACTTTGTTGATTTTTGCGGCTATTTTTTAGGAAATATTTTTTTAAGAAATTTCAAAACTTTCTGCCAAGGAAAATTAGAAATCTTTTCTTGCAATCAAAAAATTTCTAGGAACGTCGTTTCCAGGATCCACCACTGCTCCATATTTTGAAAAACAAACGGCAGCTCGTGTCTGGTCACGCAATACTGTCTCTCTGCTCGGCTAATTAAGAGTTCTCCTGAAATAGGCAACTGGGTGTTCAATTCCGCCTGTAACTTTCGACAAGACTGCCCCGTTCAAGACATCGCTAGCGTGCGCAAAGAGAATGAAATGTCGATTTACATCACGATAAAAAGATGTAGGAGACCGAGAACGGCGTTCTTTCTGCGACTGCAACGTGTACGCACATATCTCATTCCATAGTCACGTCGATTACTGTGGAGCTTGTTAAAGAGTGCGGCAGCATAGCAATCTTTGAGAAATCTGGAACAAAACACCTATATAATATGTGCACAATCCCAGAAACTTCGAAGTTCGTTCACGTTTCTCGGAGCTGCAATGATCCGATCACTCAGTCTCACACCATTCTGGATTACTTTCAATTCCATTTGTCATACTCCGGATCTCAAGAAAGTAACTTAAAAAATTACACTTTTAATTGGGATTTAATTTCAAATTAGCACTTCGCAATCGTCCAAATACCCCTCGTAGACTTTCCACATGCTGATTAAAATCATTTCTAATAACGATTATATCGTCAAGATACACAAAACAGGTTTGCCAAAGTACCTTCGCAAGTACTGTTCCATAAGTCTCACAAGATGTCAAATGGCATAATCGTGAATTGCCAGATGGCCTCCCAGAAGGAAAACGCTCTCTTCTTTGTTGCATATGGGTTGACGCGCACCTGCCAATAACCGCTTGTTAAGACGAAAGTAGCTATAGAACCAGATGGTTCAATTTAGGGCATTGAGGGTAGTGTCGATACGAGGCAAGGGAAACGAGTCTCACCGTGTTACCCGTCATTCGTCCGTACTTGCACAATTGGTGAGCTCCAAGAACTCGTAGACGGTTCCATGATTCAGTTTCTCCATCTCTTCAACAGGTTTATCAACTTCTTCTATATCTTCTCTAGATGGGAATTCGTCTACGTGCTTCCATTAAGGTTCCTCAATACACTTTCATTTAACGTGGAGTGGAAACGAGTTATAATCGCGCGCGTAATAATCCACATGAGTAGTGTAATGTCGAAGGCGAAAAACAGTTGACCGCCGTGATAAATAAAAGTAATAAACATGAAATATCTCCCAAACATGTTCGGAAAGGCAACTTTAAAATTGGCACACCAGTCATACATTCTGAGACAAAATACACATTTTTACAAAATTATAACTTCTTGAAAGTTCTGACTTATGAAAGTTTTTAAACTTACGTATTAAACTTGTTAAAGTAAGTGTAGCTCATGATTCAACAACAAATAATGGGGTAATCCAACTACTTCTCTCTGAAATTAAAGAACACCGGTCGTCTCTTGCACACTTTGATTTGTTATAGTTGCCATGGAAAGGCAACTTTATTTAGCCTTTCTCACGCTATGCGACCAGGCCTTAAAATCCGCCATTTTTTGGTGGCAAAATCATGGTTTTCGCAATTTAATAAATTGCGAAATTTTTCAACGTAAATACGCGCTGAAAATATGCATTTTTCATCGCGTATTTTCTCGGCGAAATTTCAAAATTCAGTGCTAAAATTTGACACAGAGTTAGCGACACTCGCATGTTTGATCAAAATTTGCTCAATTCAATGATTTTGCCACCTAAAAATGGCGGATTTAAGGCCTACATACGGCACACAAAATATAATAATATCTGTTGTTTCCACAAAGAAAATTGCGTAGAAAATTATCTTAATTAGCTATTCTGCCGGATGGTATAAATACGATTCATTTTATGATGTTGAGACATTTTTGTGAGTCTATTTCTGGCGTTCTGGTCTATCTTATGAAATTAGTCAACGTGGCTTTCTCCTCTACGCGATGAACTCTTTGAACGGAAACTAAGGCCGAGGTCAAACGTCGCTCTTTTCATGCGCCGAACCTAATGCAAATGACTTAAAGTCTTTGTTTGAGCTCATTAGCATTAGGTTCGGCGCATGAGAAGAGCGACGTTTGACCTAGGCTTAAGTCTTTGAACCGTGCAAATAAAGAGTTTAAAATGAGTTCGAGGATCAATGTTCCGGGAGTACGAAATCAATAATATCAATTGGGTGTTTTAAATTCAGGAAGTGAATGCACTAGTTCAACCAATTTAATTACGTCTCCATCATTAATTATTATTTTTGCTGAACGCCTTTTGGACGTCCAATGTTTTCTGAGCCCTTCGTGAATACGTCATAGTAGTAAACAAGGAATGCCGCCACTCTTCATGCTGTTCTTTGGCCAAGCCTTCCACAGTTTTCTCGAATAAAGGTCTTAATTGGAACGGTGATCCAGCAATGATGCCACACATTGATTCCTGAAGTTCAATTCTGCCTATCGGAGACAAGGTTGACTACCCACACGGGAACGTATTCCTTTTTGAAGTCAACCAAAGTCCGCCAAACCATGATACCTTTTCTTCTTTCACGAAGTCAGGAGACCCTACATTACAGCAAGAAAAGTTTCCCTTGTGTCCCTTCATTTTTGCCAGAATAGCGATATGTCTGTGTAGTCAGACATTTTCAACGATTTATACACAATCAACTGCAGACATCTCGCTTTGTCAACATTTAAGTTTAATTTCTTGGCCGGTAAATCTGTCTCCTCCACAGGCAGAACTCAACAGCTTAAGTATTTTCCCTGGTTGAGAGTTCACTTGACAGGTTGATACTCTTTTACATCGTGCGAGATTATCACCTGTCCGGATCTTTCCCTGCCAATAATAAAACATAATGTAACGTTTATACGTTTTTTGTATTTGTGCTTCTGTCAGTATAGGAATGACCCAAACGCACCAGTGCATGACAGATATACATTTTTAAAGCTGCACAATTTCTAACACTTTACTTTGTCAATCCTCCTTTCTCATCACTCATGGCCAAAGACAAAATATAAAAGTACTGAAAAAGTAACTACAAGCAATGCCCTATAAAAATGGAAATAATAACAATGAAGTATGAATTTTGCTTGAACTTTATAAACAATTAGAACAGCGAAAATTGTCAAATTTACGTCAGACTTTAAATAAACTTGAACTTACCAGAAAAGATAGATAGTTTCCCCATTTCGTCACGAATAAGTCGTGGCATCCATAAGGAAAAAAGTTATTTCTTCCCACGTTGTCAAACAAAAAGGAAAGCGGGCAAAAAAACTGAATTTTAGCTTTGAAATAAAAATATTTTCAATAAAACGGCGTGTTCTACCTTTGTTTTTTTTTTTGCTAGGATCGAGGTTGCACAGCACATGGGTATCTAAATACACTTAAAAGTATGCATGAAATGGTAAAAAATCTGGAATTATTTGCCAAATTTTATTTTTTCTGATGTCTGTAGTTTGCTAAATACCAAAAATAAAAACGAATCAGGCAAAAAGAGATTTTGAGATGAACTTTTCTGTACGATGAGATTTGAAGGAGAGCACTTCTTCTCTCGTTGTATGAATTTTATTTGATTACACGCACCGCCGCTTACACCCATTTTATGTAAATGAATATATCCTACGCAGGTTGCATTCTCTCATGATCATGCAGAGACATGACTTAATGGTATGACTTAATGGTTTGTTATTTTCTAATATTATCTAGATCTGCTTAATATTTCTAAGATTTTCTAATGTTATCTTTAATTATTTTGTAATGTTTAACAGTTATAATCATAGACCTTTCACTTTGGGTATTCCAGAAAACATAGTAAAAGGTCTATAAATGGTATTTTCAACCGAACCCACTCACCGAACCTATGATAGTCTACGTGTCTACGAAAACAAATACTCTTAATTTCATTATCTTAGTAAAATTGAAAGGAATGAACATGTCTTTTATTACAGCAGAAAGAAAGAAATACATATTCAGCAATTAAACATTTATCGAACAAGTTGGCATGCATAAGTTAATCTTCGTTGTACATACATGAAAATTGTTTGAATTTCGCTATTTATTTCCTTTTCGTTGAATTTGTCCGCCATATTTACGCTAATGAAATCATCAAATCATGCACGCTGACTGGGCTTGAAGTCGAATATCCCGCTCAAGCGTGGTATTTGACTGAATACCATGCCCCGGGCAAAGAAAACTAGCGAACGATTTTCCATGGTATTCACTGAAAATACCATGTTCATGTGGTACAAATGTCGTTCTCTGATTAGACAAAATTATTGTGAGGTATAATATATAATGACATTATCCGAGGTGCTATCCTTATTACCCTCCCCAACCAATGCCCTTGGAGAGATAACATTGGAAATACCTGGGCAGAGGTATGAGTAAGGTTTGCGTCTTTATGAAATTACGATGTTCTTACATTTAACTTTAAGAAAAAATGAAATTTTATTTCACAGCTATAGCATCATGCTTCGAGACAATTTCTTTCGTATTGCAATCTAATCTTGTACAAGACTTGGTAAAGTTCTTGTGAGTAGTCATAATTTTATAACGCTGCCCATTATCTGGCCTATTACGTCAAAATATGAAGAATATTTTGTGTCGAATAGTCTGAAAAATCCTTGGCAATGCCTTGACCAATGTTGGGACGCCTAATTTCTATGCTTCCTTATGTGTCAATATTTTCATCGAAATTTCGCCACTGTGCGAAAGTTTGCTGCGAGTTTGTAAATTTATTTCTTGAATCCAACTCTACTGGTAAGAGACGAATTACTTTTTCTTACCTTCATAAAAACACATTTGTCCGTGTGCCTGTCTTCTTTCCTCAAAATAATCCTCCTCTGCTTTGCAACATGAGCAATTCATTACGCCGTGGCTGTTATTCCAACATCGTTGACGCCAGTCTTCCAAATCCATTCCAAATTCTTCCCATTGCTGGTCACAAATTGGAATTCCGCAACAAGGGGAATGACCAACAACAAGATTACCACCGAAATACACCAATATCAGTGAGGTAAAGAGGAGTTTCGCTGCCAAAACAACTGATCTTTTGACGTCGTCGCGGCTGATTCCTTCCAATATCTTCAACATCTGAAATTAGAACAATCCGAATTAGTTGTTATAAAAAAGATCATAAAACCTGGCTGGATCACAGGGACATCCTGCAATCCAAATTTGAAACCTCAACTAAGTACTGTACATAATAAGAGAATTGTTATGAGGATAAATATCAAAGCCCAACATAGTGCTATTAGTAGAGCCTTTCAAACAAGTTCAACAGTTTAGAAGTACCAAAAATTTTAACAGGGACGTTTCGTCTTAACTGAAGACATCTTCAGATAGAGTGATAAAATGACATGCACATTTGAATATATACTGTAGACTAGTAAAACGTCGCACAATATATTCCTGCTTGGCTGATGAAAGAAAGTGTGTCTAAAATTCAAGGATCTGGAGTCCAGAGTCTAATACGTCCAGTGTCGAGACTAAAGTCGAGAGTCTACGTCGAATGTCGAGACTAAGAGTGGCGACTAAAAGTCGAGAGTCGAAACTAAAATTCGAGAGTCGAGTCTAAAAGTCGAGAGTCGAAACAAAAAGTCGAGAGTCGAGTCTAAAAGTCGAGAGTGGCAACTGTAGGTCGAGAGTGGCGACTAAAAGTCGAGAGCCGAGACTAAAAGTCGAAGGTCTGCGTCAAGAGTCGAGGCTAAAAGTCGCGAGGGACTCTAAAATTCGAGACTAAAATTCGAGAGTCGAGACTAAAAGTCGAGAGTCGAGTCTAAAAGTCGAGAGTGGCAACTGAAGGAAGAGAGTGGAGACTAAAAGTCAAAAGGTGAAACTAAAAGTAGAACGCAACACTATAACATTCCTCAGCGCCTATTTAAGCCAAATTGGTGGAACCTCAATAGCTAGTTTGTATAGGGAGACATGTATCAATTTCACTACGTAAAAATATCCTGGCACATGCATTCATTAAATACTAGGAGTAGAAGTTGTGGGAGAAAATTCTAATTGCATGTTAATCTTGATATCCACAGGTTACATCAGAGCAACATTAACTGTACAATGTATGTCACTCATCAACTTTATCAACTTCATTCACTTCATTAACAGTATACATGCAATGTGACAATTTATTTGCTCATATCCGTCTTTGAGCTAAAATACTGATTTCTCGTGGTTCAGTAAGACTGGTTTGACATTACGCTAGAGAATTTTTTATTAAAAATATAATTGAACTACAGTACTGTAGAAGAGTCTTAGGCACCCTGTCAAAATGTCACTTATTAGTAAAATTCGCGATATTGCAACATAACCTAGGGAGAAAGAGTTGCAGTAGTCTTGTAGTTGGTGTAACCACCACGAGAAGCAATTACTACGGCACAATGCTGCGTCATTGATCCAAAAAGCTTGTTTGTTACTGTACATCTGGATCAACTG
>CAXHUQ010000052.1:0-15177 GCA_964020085.1 Micromussa lordhowensis | reverse complement strand
CAGCAGCATACAATACAAAGCTGTTGTTCAAAAATGTTCTCTCTCTATAGGTGATAGCGGCAGTCAAACTTCTTGCGGCTAGATCTGTAAGTGAATATTCATCTACAAGTTTGTTGATCAGGCACCTCGACAGGTTTCTTTTTCATGATGGTTTAAGAACAGAAAATGCATTTCTACACCAGGTTCTATATCACTAATACATAAGCAAAAAGACAGCTCTCTTCAAAACTGAGAACTTAACTAATAATCATATTCCATTGCTAATCTAGAAACGCACCATAGGAGTTGTTAAAAAATTTTTGACATCAAAAAATAAATATTTCATACCAAGAATAATAAAAAAAATCAAAAACATTAAAAATGAAGAGAGTAGGGATGGTCAAATCACCAAAAAGCATGCATACTATATCATGCAAACAAATGCATCCTTGCTAAGCAGTTCATACAGACTCGGCCATCCCTACCTCATAACAGCACCCTAATACTTTTTTGAATAGCAGCTATAGCTGTACTGACATGTTAAATGGTGAGCCTATAATTAATCCCATATTTGGACATGCAGTTTGATGTATTAGAAGTGATAAGTTGAAGTCATAGTTAACACTGTGCAGCTAGGGGTACAATATCACCATAGTATGGGTACAAGGATATTCGATTCTGTACATGGCTGGTACATATTCGCTAGCTTGATACATCATCGACATTTTGTTATGAGGTAGGGATGGCCGAGTCTGTATGAACTGCTTAGCAAGGATGCATTTGTTTGCATGATCTAGTATGCATGCTTTTTGGTGATTTGACCATCCCTACTCTCTTCATTTTTAATGTTTTTGATTTTTTTTATTCATACAGTTTTTGCAGAGTATAATATTTGCTCTAGTTCAGTACAGCGAGCGTGGCCATTGGTCAGGAACCCAGAGTCATGCTACAACCTACTACATGATCCCAGGGCATGTTCTCATGCCACACTGGCCCACAGTTGGACCGAGCTAAGGATCTGTTAGACTAATAGTAGTATATTAGCTGGGACTGTATTCATGTTTTGTTTGTGAAAGTAATAGCTAATGATGTATGCTTGTACCATAGCAATCATGTGTTAAAAGTCTAGTGGATGTAGACCAAGCTGGTATAGTGACTTGCCCTCACTAGTCTGCTCACCATGTACCAGTTGTTGTCTGACAGCTAAAAAAGTAGTCCAAGTTGGTACAGCTACTTGTCTCATCAGTGCTGACAGTTGCCAGTTGCCTGACAGCTAAAAAAAACTTGCCAATTTGACCCAGTGCAGTGCCAGTACCTCCCAAGTTGCCTCTCATCAGCTCAGTTAAGGTGTCGGTTGCCTGGCCTGACAACTGAAAAAGCTGCAGTCAGTAGGTAGCGCTGCTAGACTGTAACTGAGCAATACTGCTCGAGAAAGATCACAAGCTAGCTCTTATTAACCAAGGTCAAAGGACGGGAAGCCCTACAAGTTAAAATGAGCATGCGCGTGCTCATTATTTAGAAACTATGGAGACAACACTGCAGATAGTAGCAGCTGATGTTCTGTTCAAGAACGGCACCCTACAGACGCGATCACTAAACAGAGAAAAATGCCCATGCCCAGAGTATCGAAGATTGTTCTGGTAAGATCGTCTTTCCTTAGAAGTGTACAGAGAGTGAGAAAACCCGTCTGAAGAAAGTGAGTTAGTTAGTTAGTTAGTTAGTTAGTCAGAACAAAATGCGGTAAAGTGCGGTTTGTTCAAACCCTCGCTGTAGTGTGCAGGAATGATTTGGCAGGCTGTATTTATAGTCAGGAAGAGAGTAAAGATCATAAAAGAAGGTGGTGAAGTTGGTTTGTAGCAATCTGGTCCTGAAGTTGAGGTAGGATGCTTGAAAGTTGACCACTCATTTGGCCTGTACACTGAAACCCCCTGACCATCCCTAGATAACCACTCCCGTGGTTATCAATATACTACAAAGAACTGTTCACCAAATAAAATAAAGACCTAATCAATCAAAAAATAACGAAAATTAGTTATTAAATTTCCCCTAATTGTGACCAGTTTGCTGGCATTAACTAAAAATTTAGGTGTAGGAGGAGCTGTAATCAGATCAATAAATTTTATTGGGCATTTTGTAATTGGAGGAGCTGTAATTGGATTAAAGGGTGATTGTTACCATGGGGACCTAACAGTAGACCCACAAGTGTAATAAAAAACAAACAAACAAAAATAATATCATCTCTGCATGCGTTGTATATATGTACAATATAGTACAGTCTTAGAGCGAGTTCTACCTACTTAGTGAGAAAGGCGTTGATTTTTGAAACTGCAGGCTAGCTGTCAAGGTTTCTTGTTTTAGTTCCAGAGTCCACTAGAGATAGCCATTTTCAAACTTAGAAGTCTGCTGTCAAGTTGACAATTATTAAAGTAACTGAGAAATACATTTGCAGCTGGCTCTGACAATGTTATGTGAGCCTTGTAGGCCACCAGATGTATATAACTTTCACACAGGAGACTATGCCTGTAATCAAAAAAAAAATCTCATGATGGAAGAATTTGTTTTATAAGTCGAAGTATGTATGCTTGAAGCCAATGACATTCATATTTGACAAGTGGAGTAGGACTCAAAGATGTCCTCCTTTTTTCACAGGAGCAGATGCTTTCCTACCGATCGGGTGGGATCGTCCTCCAAGGCTCTTGTTTGACCATGAAGCCACATCTTAAGATGGTGAGAGGTGTGGGGGCAATGATGGTGTATGTTACAGCTAGCCTTGGAGGTTACATAGCATTATCTGAGCGAAATCTCCATACTGTGATAATGGTTTTTTTTTGTCTGGTTTACAGGTGCTGCTACTCAGACTCCATGTACCTCTGCTTGACTTAATTCATACACATGCTATAGAATATCCAAGGCCCTGGCATTCATACTCCGATGTTTTGAAGCCAAATCCTGGTATGTCATACTTTTTTTTTCACACTTATTCATATACTACTGTGTGACAGTGATAGCTATGTAGCAATGTTAGTGACTTCAATATTATCATCAATTTCAGCTCTACTAATAGGTTATCAACAAAAAAGTAACTATCCCATATTATTTTCCATCCAAACTGTATATAGACAAGAAGTATGTGCTATATATACCTTACTTAATGTTAGTTATCCCTTATCCTTTTTTTATCACCATGCTTGTACTAGCTACTCATCCAGCTACTCCTTAAACGGTTTAGTCTGTCAGCTGACAAACTGTCTCTGTTCTACACCACTGAAATAATTAGCTCACTTTTATTCTTTGTCATGCTGTAAAGCTCATAATAATAATAATAATGATAATAATAATAAAGTATGGGGAAGGAGCAGCCAAATGCTCTAATAAGGCAGATTAGTGCAACCAGAAACATGTTGCTAACTAGAAGCTAAAGATAAAGAATCGACAAACATAAAAACATAATGGAAAGGACAGATGCTAAAATAGAAGAAATGAGATTGCCGAGAAACACTCTCAGGAAATCTCCAAATCTCTGCAGAAAGCCAACAACAGACTACCCATGTATTCAGAGTGGGACCTTTTGGTCAGCCCACAAAAGGTTGTGGGATGCAAGGTTGCTGGTGTGACGCTTGAGCTTAATGAATGCTGCCTGTTAATGGAAACCATTGAGTGAATGAACTCATTTCAGAGATGTCTCTCAGCAGTCTGGCAGGCATCAACTTACCAATTCAAGCTACCTCACAGCACTACCAATGCTGCAACCATCTGTACAATCAACCTTACCTCCGTACCAGACATGCTCTAGCTCTAAGGAACCACCTGCTAGAACTTATCTCCAGTCCATCACACAAAGTGCACAGTTTTCTTCAGTGAGGTCATTGTCGAGGTTGAACCTGACTTACATCAAAGACAACAATGCCGACGCAAGATTAGACATTAACATTGATGTCGATGGATATCTGAAACCCCAACCAAGCCTCTGTAAATGGGGCACTTGTACCACCTCGAGTACAAAACCCATGCTATTGGTGCCATTGGGTGCTTTGCTGGGAATAAAACTAACTGGCTCCTTCTGATACACATCTCTCTGTCAGCTTATACGTCGCACCACCCCCCCCCCCCCCCCTCCCAACCTAAAAAATCAACTCAGGGTAAACAGTCAGCAATGAATGTACAGCCCCCCACAGAACAACCTATTAACATACACTCAGACTCCACCTCAGAGCTCTGGGATCAAACTCCTGAGTTCCACAACATACAAACTCAAGCTAGGTGTAAGAAGATTTTACTGTCCAGGTCACCCTCTCTTGGAACAACGACAAATTCATGTTCGTCGCAAAGCTGACCTCTCTAGAAAAACACAACATGGCTGCTGCCTTTGAGCAGGCCCTTTTGAGAGAATGCTCCAAAGCTGCACAAATACATGAGAAGCCACATGTTGAGTCATTGCAAAGAGTTTGGTGTTGATCTCATGAATGTATAGAAAAATTGAAGATTTAGACGATATTCTAACGGCACTGCTCCCTCGTGCTGTTGTATGGTATAAGTTGCTCTCATTTGAGACACACACTACCCACATATATATTGTGGAAAACTATGAAGATTACGAAGACTTGGACTCCAATGTTGGAGAAAGAGGGGACCCTGATCATGTTTTCGATTTGCAGGATGAGGATTTTATATGGATCAACAATGATTCATTTGAAGTAATATATAATCATCAGATGTTTTTATTGAGTTTTACTGATACAGGATGAGCCTGACATTACAGAGCTATTGTCTTTACTTTGCTCAAACTTGCACCATAGCAGGCAATTTTGAAGGTACATCCTCTGCATGGCACAGGGAAGTGCTTCTTGTGCCAGTGTTGTTGCAAACAGGTGACACCCATTAATTAAAGCAGACAACAATTGTGATAATAATTAACACATATTGAATTCCAAAGATTGCCTGCTACACTGTATGTAGCTGCATAAACTACAGGTTAGAAAATTTTGACTATATCCACATTTAACAAAGTACACCAACACTGACTTTAGCAATGACAATGAAAATTACATAAGTACATACATTGAGTCCGTATTCAAAGTAGTCCTTTAGTAGCCAGTTGCTCTTCCTTGGCACTGGATTACAGCCGGTAGAACCTTCTTTAGGTGATCAATGTACTTGGAGCTTAATCGGATGTTATGGCCGTGGTTTGAGTCGAGGCTTCTCTCCTTCTTTTCTATAGCAGAATCTCTTGTGTGTTTCAATCTGCACTGTTGTCTCATCACTCCAGATGACATCATCGAAGTTGTCATGAAGTAAGCTTGAGCGAACAGCAGTCTCTTTGCAGCATTACGAGGGCGAATTAGCTGACAATACGTTTTGCATATTTAATATACAGTACACACAATAGGATGTCAGAATGGTTATTCTTTCCTCGAACATGTATTTTTTCAGTCATCCAAGCTCCCTCCATCTGTACAGCACCTAATTGCTTCTTTACAGAGTGTACAGTAGGATATCCATCAATCTTTTACACTTTGCAGGTATCACCCGCAGTTACCAAGGCGAGCTAGCTAGCTGAACATAGAAAACACACCCTCTGAGAGAAACACACCACTTGAGAAAAACAAACCGAACAGAGGGAAAGATAAATCCCATTCCCATCATTACAAGAAGAAACAGGGGAAAGTTTTGTTCTAAGGAGTCCATAAAGATACTTGCAAAGGCTGGGGCCATTTTTTGTGCCCATGGCTGTACCTTTAATTTGTCTGCATGTGTTGTTATAGAATTTGAAGATATTATATTGTGGGACGATTTGGAAGAAACGTGTCAAGAGAGCTAGAGAATAGAGAAGATCAAGAACGATGGGATGAATGCCTTTGAGAGTAAGAGCGAGAGTGGTTATCATGTGGAAAGCTATATTCACTGTCAACAAGATTCAAGCCATCTTGTGAGAGGAGGGAACGATCGTCAGCAAGACATCCCTCTCACTTCTCATTAAGAAGTTTAGTGCCACTGGCTCCGTGGAGGACAACAGGACTGCCCAGGGTTCAAGAAAGCTCACCCACGAGATGATTCACTTTATTGATGATGCCATGGCTAGAGAAAATGAGCTGAGTGCCAAGAAACTCCACAACTTGCTGAAGGCAAAGTTCCCTAGCACTGATGTGAGTGAAAGCACCATCAAACGGACAAGGAGAGAACTTGGTTGGGTTGCTAAGAGAACCCGATACTGTGCCCTCATTTCTGAAAAGAACAAAGAGGTTTGAGCCACATGGTGCAACCAGCAAGTACGTAGCTAAAGGGGATTTGTTGTTTGAAAATGTACTGTGGTCAGATGAGTGTACAGTTCAATTGGAGTCCTATCGTCACATCACTTTTAGAAAGAAAGATCACCCAGTAGTGTACCAGATGAGGCCAAAACGCCCCACAAAAGTCCATGTATGGGCAGGAATTTCGAGACGAGGAGCGACACAAGTGGTAGTGTTTACAGGCACTATGAATGCCATAGAAAATGTTTGGCACGCCATGAAAAGTATTTGAGAAGTGAATACAAGACACATAATGCAACTAAGTTGAAGGCAGGGGGCAGGGATCCAAGCTTTCTAGCAAACGATAACACCTGAAGTGTGTTCAAGATATATCGGCCATCTAAGGAAATTCATACCCAAATTGAGGTAAATGGTGGATCTATAGGGTATTGAAGTTTTAGTGTATATTGTTTTGTGTGGCTATTTGTTACTTTCTCTCTATAATATTCATTCACATCGTTTTTTGCACACTTGGCACAATTGTCTGAACTTTGAACCTGTTGGCATGCATCATGCTTCTGAACTTTGTACTTACTGACAGTTTGTGATTGATAGCTAGCTAGCTATAGTGCAGCTATAAAATGGCTCTTAATAGGTTCTCTCTTTATGGAAAGCAGCACTGAAGATGACGGAATGGCAAGCAATCAAGATTTCCACCACTCCAGCTTACTTCGTAGTACGATTTCACGTCTATCAACTAATCGGTTCTCTGCCATCAAAGAACATACTAAAGCCTCCTCCAGCTTCCCTCTCGAGCAGTGATGACTGCAAAGTAAAATGGTCAGATGGCTTGCGATACGAAGCGACAGTGCTAGGGCGGTCTATTGCTGTACCAAGTCATTCTCTAGCTGTTCAGTTTGTTGTGTACACTGTGTTCTCTGGTAAGTTAAGGGTTTGTGTGTCTCTTGTATCATTTGTGAAGGGATTCGATACAGCGAAGAATTGTTTATACCAAGGTTCAGTAATTAGTTTGATCATAACGAATGAATATGCATGCTACTCTAAGCAATCACTCAAGAAAGGAAAATCAGTGAAAGGTAAAAAAAAAGAAAAAAAAAAAAAAACTTGGACTTTGTGCTTAAAAAACGACTAAATAGCTTTATAGTACTCATGGTAACAGGAAGACTAATGTTTATACAGTAATCATTTGCGGAATGTGTGAAAAACATGTACAACTTGGTTGCTAGGGCAACATGCTACTACACTGTAACTATGTATTAAAGCCTTTGTACCACCTTACATGGAGCAGCTTCAGCAGTTGTCAGATTATTGTCTTGACCAGTCACCCACACAAATAAAAATGCTCAATACTATAGAGACGTTGACCTAGATCATGTGACCAGCCACCCACGAGTACATAAGCGAGCCAGCCACACCCCCCAAACCAGTCTACCTACTGCAACTTATCAAGCTAGAACTACCCCTGTAGCTTCTGAACAGGCAACTATATACTACCAAGCCACTACTGCAAACGGCTGAAGAAGACGAAAGTCGAAACCGGTCCAGCAAAGCAGTGACCACCACAATATGCAAAGAAGATCACCAATCAGAACATGCAAGACAGAAGTCTATAGGCAATCCCTAACCACATCAACTCCAAACCCAAGCAACCACAGAATTGCTCCCCAAACAACACACATTGTCAAGATGAACTGTTCTTACATTGACACCAAACCCAGACCCCAGAGGTTTCACAGATTGACCTGCAAACCCCAACGAGCCAAATTGAACATTTCAGCCTTTCAGGTGTCCTCAACCAGACAGTCGAGGGAACGACTGAGTGGTCGGAATCCCTACAAATCCAACCAATGCAAACATACAAAGAGGGCAACACCTTCCCCTATGAAGATGAAATCAAACGACTTAAGGCATAATCTAACCATACTAGCAAAAGCCAGTCACCATAAGACATTTATGGAAACATGTCTCAGCAAAGGTGAAGCACCAAGAACAATGGTCCCCGTAGCCAAACCCCACATCTACCATACTAACCCAACAACCTAAAGACTATGGAGACAAGCCCTGCAGAAAGCCTCCCTCAACCTGGTCTTGATCCTAATCACCCACCATACGACCATTATAAGAGAAACAACAACTGAGTTTAGAACCCTCGAAACCAAAATGCGAGAGAAGTTCCAAGAAAACAATGAGCACAAAGACACCTGGGACAAAAAAGCCCAAGAGGCACTCGAGGCAGCAAACAAACTCTCCTCAGCGCTGAAAGCCTCAAGAGAGTCAAAACTTAGACAAAACAGAAAAACAAACCTCCCAAGAAAGTGGATTAGACGAACCTTCCACATCCAAAAGACTGAGGGAAAACTCCAATATTGAAGACATCGTCAGACAGGTCCTCAGACACTCAAAAAAAAAAAAAAAAAAAAAAAAAACTGCCCCCCACGAAAGTGGAGAAGGGAAAAAAGACAGAGGACAAAGACCCTAAAGAAACAAACATTCCTACCCCCTTCAACCCAAGCCCCAAACCACACACCCCCAAACCCCAACCCCCTCCCCAACTATAACCCCAACCCCTGCCACACAAGGAGAATCATATCCATACGGCCTCTTCAAATCAAGCTAGCAACTGTTCAGAAATCCAATCAAACATTGCAAAATGAACTGTCTAGTATGCAAACACCTATCAACCCAAACATTTGCAATAAGCACACTGAAGGAATGGCTCAGACAACAAGAATACCATTGGATTTGCAAATTAGCAACCTTAACCAAGATAAACCCAAAAGGACACAACAAAACAATCTATGATAGCCACAGCAGATGTACAGTTTAACTGTACAAGCTAGCTACCAACGATCAGAAGGTGCGAGAGTGATCCCCACCCACCACTGACCTTAAACTGTATCATTTGTGAAGGGATTCAATATGGCAAAGAATTGTTTACACCAAGGTTCAGTAATTAGTTTGGTCATGAATGAATATGCATGCTACTCTAAGCAATCACTCAAGAAAGGAAAATCTGTGAAAAAAAAAAAAAAAAAAAAAAAAAAAAAATTAGGCCACGATCAGGAGTTTTGTGCTTAAAAAGGACTAAATTGCATTATAGTACTCATGGTAACAGAAAGACTAATGTTTATACAGTAATCATTTGTGGAATGTGTGAAAACATGTACAACTTGGTTGCTAGGGCAACATTCTACTACACTGTAATTATGTTTTAAAGCCTTTGTACTATGTTACATGGAGCAGCTTCAGCAGTTGTCAGATTATTGTCGTATGATGGTGCAAGTCTAAGAAATATACCCAACACTGAATAATTACGGAAAAACAACTTATCACAAATTAAGAACTCCTAGATTGAACACTTGTGAAAAAAGTTTTACTGCTGCAATTGTTTGACTACATAATTTGATTCCTCTAGGTAGAATACACCAGTTTCAACTTGCAAGCAGTGAACTGCTTTCAAACTGATTTCTATTCACATGTGTGTGTGTACACGTGTAGCTCCTCGCCCAATGGCTAAGTCTTTTCAATTCCCATATACAGAGGTTCACATGTTATGTCTACAAAAGTTGTGTTCCTGTTCGCTATAATATTATAGTGATTAATATTGTCTCTTAGGGAGAGATGCAGAGGAATCTACGAGAAAGCTGATAAATGATATTGAGTATTTTAGGGGGTTCAACATCATCTCTCGATTTATAATTAGGAATAAAACCATACCAGCAAAGGTTGTGGTAACTAACATTTGCTGATGCATTGAAAGTGGCTAGTAACCGTCTACATTGCCAAAGTAACTGGCACACAGGGAACAAGAAGAACCGTGAAGTTCCCTGCAGTCAACCGACCCAGTGGGTAGTACCTTCTCTTGGAGGCTGAACTAGCAACATAAATACACATAATGTACAGCAACCTAGCATTACTATAAGAACAACAGATATTTGAAACCTGCAAAGAATAATAGACCCCATGCCATTACAATCAGAATGTTGTCAGAAGGTCTATGTCAAACAAAAACTGTATGGACTAGAGATGAAAACATTTAAAAATGTAACTTGCTAGGAATGGCCCAATGAAGCACCAAAAAGTCGAGAAACAAGAGAATGGCTTACACTCATCATAACGACGCCATGACAAGTGCACTTGAGACATTTACATGTATTGATTGTACATTATTAGGTGCACTAGTCATGGCGTCATTATGAGTGTAAGCTATTCTCTTGTTTCTTGACTTTTGGGTGCTTCACTGGGCCATTCCTAGCAAGTTACATTTTTAAACGCTTTTATCTCTGGTATTAATTAAGGTAGTGTATATGCCACACATAAACTGTAATTACATGTGCTACTGTCTGTTGAAAACTATTAACATGTACACAGATACATTTATTTTTTAAAAATCTCATTACCGTATAGCTAGAAATTTTCGAAGCATAAAATTTTCGCAGAAAGCCT
Organism: Micromussa lordhowensis; assembly: GCA_964020085.1. Lineage (NCBI taxonomy): Eukaryota > Metazoa > Cnidaria > Anthozoa > Scleractinia > Lobophylliidae > Micromussa > Micromussa lordhowensis. The sequence continues at coordinate 4,504 of CAXHUQ010000052.1, read as the reverse complement.
CTCATGAAACTTTTTGCGATTATATTTTCGAGGATGAGGCCTGCTATAGAGACTGCACATGCTCAATCACGCGAGATTAAAAATTTCGTGGACCAAAATTTTCGTGATGCCTGTCTAATCCTCGAAAATAGCGAAAAGTTTATGCCTTGAAAATTTTGAGCTATACGGTATTCACTAACAAAGGAGGCAACAAAAAAAAATGGTAAGTAAACTGACCACATGGTAACCTTAGTGATCCTGACGTTCCCCCAGTTGAACCACGTCAGACTTGAGGAGGGTGGTGTAGCGTGGGGAGATTAGGTCAATCACCTGTGAGGGTGTGTACGAGTGGATGGACGTGGGTGGCTGGGTATAGATCCAAACGAGAATGGACAATACTTGCATACATGCCTAACTGCAATATCACACCACTGCTAACCCCCCAACAGCTTATGCCTTAAGAATGACCTTTGACCTTTTGCTCCTAGCCCCACCCACCTTCTTGTTACAGGACCAGTTTGTCCCACTCCATCATGACGATGGCACGAGAGGACCCCTGTGTGACAATGAACTGCTTTAGTCCCTCCACCGTCATCCCGTGTTGTAACACACCCCACACCCTGGGGAACCGAGGGTCATTCCTGAGGAGGTAGGCATTAATAAGCAAAATAAGACTTACAACATGTACCCCTCAAAAGCTGATACAATTAAACCGTTTATTCAACACCCCCCCTCCCATAAGACACACTAGACTCTACATGTAACTACTGTAACAGTGCCTGCATACAAACAAAATACATTTACATTACAGGACTTTGCACAATCTTTGAAACAGAGGAGGGTTTTTGCCACAAAGTAAAAACTGTGGTCAAAACCGTAGTATGCATGTACAAATGACTAGTGGAATGCAAGCATTGTGGGGCGAGCCCGAGCAAGCATGTGCAATGGTACTGACAGTGCATGTGCGTATCCCTCTGTGCTGAACTCATTGATAGGTGTTCCACCAATATTGGGCCACATGAGGGTGCTGGTGGATCCACTCTGTCACTCTTGGATCGACTGGCGAACTTGCTCTGTCTGCTGTTGCACAGCATTGGGAACAAATGAACTTGGAAGGTGTGCTCTATATAGATCTTCTTGAGATGGTTGGGTGTGGTCCTCTGCTGTTGATTCTTGCAGCTGGAGTGATGTTAGTTCAGAGATGTCACCATTCTCTGGCAGTTGCTGGAGCACATCCTCATTGAGGTGTACCTGGTTTGCTCGGTAGTACTTGTTGTTTTCCAGCAACCACTCAAGAGCTGCTTGTACAGAGGCATGTCTGACTCTGAAATCACGAGATTGATCTTGTTCTTTCCTCACAACCAGAACATCTAGCTCAGATGGCAGCCTTGGAAGACTGTGAGCAAACGAACTCACATCCTGAGGTAGATTAATGACATGACCAGTGTAGCCATACTGGCCAAGAGGCAGTCGGTAGATAGACATTATTGGCATGACAGCAGAAACAAACATTCCCTCCACTTGCGATAATCCCTATAGAATACAGTGTTTGAAGTAGCATGTACAGCACATTACAAGTTGCTCACATACCTGTAACTCCAGGGTTCATGTTATTGGCAGTAGAATACAGCTTGGGGATATGCTTGTCTTGATTGCAACGTCTATGCTCAGTCGAGCCAGCAGCTGCCATGGTCAGGTTAGGGAAAGACTCTAGGCATGTGCTACATCAGTGGAACTCCAATGACATCAGCTTACAGCGAAAAGAAGACATCTTTTGTTGAACAGCATGTTGCTCAAACAGTGGAGTACCTTTAGCAAATATAAAGCCTCATAATCAATATTTTTAAGAAGAGTCCATGGCTAAAGTAAAAAGGTTAACACATTGCAAGCTTATATCTAGATTTTACCATTGGCTTGATGTTGTTATCTTTGCCTTGCCAACCTCTGACCTCTTTGCTCTTCAGTTTCTTCTGCTCGAACTGCAGCTCGACGCTCCCTGGTCTGTTCCCTTTCCCTCGCCAGCCTCTCGCCTCTTTGCTCGGTTGTTTCTCTTGCCCTAGCTGTAGCTCGATGTTCCCTGGCTCGTTCCCTTTGCCTCGTCAGTCTCTCGCCTCGTTGCTCAGCTGTTTCTCTTGCCCTAAGCCTAGCTGTAGCTCGACGCTCTCTGGCCCGTTCCCTTTGCCTTGCCAGCCTCTCCTCCCTCTGCTCGGCCGTTTTTTCAGCTCTAACTTCTGCTCGACGTTCTCTTTGTTGCTCTCTACTTCTAGCTAGCCTCCTCTCTCTCTTTGTTCGGGTGTTTCCTCGACTCTTGGTCTTGCCCGCGACAATTTCCTTGTTGTTCCATGCTAGCGTGATACGGCTCCTGTTTGCATATGACCTTGGTCATCCATATCATGATAATTTTGTTGTTTCTTTCGATTATCAACACGTGAATCTGAGAATGGTAAATCTATAATCGCGCATGCGCATATAGGCGCACCCACGCACACGTGGCACGGTGTCATCTTCAATTCATCATGGCGGCGACGTGTGTTGCTTGCTCCAGCTCTACTGTCTCTATAGAGAGGTCTGTGAGTACTGTTCCAGCCTCCGCTAGGAAAGCACAGGTTCTGGTTCCGATCTAAACGACGACATTTTTCTTGAGGTACGGTCTCTGTAGAGTTGATACAGCTGAACTTGCCAACCCCCGAGTTCTTGTACAATCATACTCACTTTCTGTCACGATACAGCTGTCTTGTGGTGTATGGTGTACTATGGTCACACAACCTGATTGTTATGCAACAGTGAGTTGTTAATCACCTACGTAGGTGTGGTTGAGTTATGTAATTGTCACATAATGTGACAATTACATAACTCAACCACTCTAATTTAGAGTACAACTGTGTTGTGACTGTTAGTGATCCTAGCAAGGTGACTTTCCTATCACTGGATTGGCTTGGTTTTAGCTCTTTAATTCTCACTGACAGCCTTGACATAGGGCTCAGCCTGACACGGATACTTTATGACTGTTAAACGAAATTCCTGCCAACTAGAGTATTACTATCACTGAACTAATGACTTTGTTGAATGTCAGACCAACCACTAATTCCTAGGTTGAGCCCTGCTTGAAGTTGTGTTCTCCAGTACATTGCACCATAGACTCATTGTTATAGCCAGAGGGAATGCTACAGAGCAGTGCTGTACCAAGGATCAAATGTTATTTTGTGGTGTTAATAACCACATCAAAGCAAACTCTCTAAAAAGAAGAGCGGTGGAGCATCGCTCTTCCACTCTTTAGCTACAAGCCTGATTATTAGATATAGAATTGAGTACCTGAACTAGAATAGTGCCATAGACGGTGCCAATGTAACAGTAACTCGAGTTAGAAATGTCTAATTTTGAAAAGAAGTTGCATTCTGTAGCTCATAGTGAGCTCTTTCGCTAAGCTTGCTACTTATTTTCCAGCCTAAATTTGCCCTTGTATATTTGTGCATATAGTTGTGTTTCTATAATGTCCAGGCCTTGTTTACATGTAGATTCCAGTCACTATATTAATTTTGAAGCTTTGCAGTTTCCACATCTTATACTATAATGTTGTTTTCACCTGTTCTTGTAGTCTTGACCTCTCCAGCCCCCCCAAATAAGTGTGAAGCTTTCTTCTGTGGGGGGGGGGGGGGGGGGGGTGGGAGTAGGGGCTGCCCGTCGACATCCATAGGACAAACGTCCCCAACAATGGAGTTTTGAATGACAAAGGCTTTCTTGCGATAGAAGACTAAATATGGGCGTGAGATGTGGGATGACGGTGGAGGGACTTGAACAGGTCATCGTCACCCAAGGATCCTCTCGTGCTATCGTCATAATGGAGTGGGACAAACTGTGGTCCTGTGAGCAAGAAGGTAGGTAGGGCTATGAGCAAAATAAAGTAGTGGAGTGCCACTTTTTAGCTCTTAAATTTAGCTAGAGCCCTACATACACACACTCACCTCTTCTCCCACACACACACACATGTACCCGTGTATAGAACCCAGCTGTCAGAGAGAAGGAGGTGTGGTACTCGTCCAGTCTGTGGGTGGAGGGAGAGGATGCTGCCACTAGGTGGGAACGTCAGGATCACCAAGGTTACCAGGTGAAGGGGTGTAGTCAGTTTTTATTTGTTGCCTCCTTTGGTTTGTGAATAATGAGCTTTTTATATGTGTACTAGCTTGTAAAAGACAGTAGCACATGCAATTACAGTTTATGTGTGGCATGTACAAGTTAATACTTTCTATTACTTTAATAACATAACAATAACAATACAATTAAAGTATGTATCTGATAACCTTTACTCTGTTCCTATAGTGATGCTAGGTTGCACAGTGTGCTATACCCACCTGTATCGTGTATTCTAGGGAGTGTATGTGGTTAAATAGACCTTTTTGTTATAAGCAATGGAATGTACCACGCGTATCTAAATTACTTCCGGAGTAGATTTAAGCCCCACCCCCTAGCTTTTTACATTGATTGTAATGTAAATCAGCAACCACATGGCCTTGCCGTATTGTTCATT
>CAXHUQ010000051.1:0-12500 GCA_964020085.1 Micromussa lordhowensis | reverse complement strand
TTGCGTTGGGAGGATCCGAATCAGGATTTATGATCCAAGATCATTCGGATCATGGTGTACCAAAGGAATGGGACTTTGGTTCGTAGGATCAGTTGTCATTACAGTAGGCGCGAAATATTGCCGAGCGCGTGTCAGCGGAATGCTAAGGCGCGCAAAAGCGCTAAATTTGTAAATAAAACCAAGATGGCCGCCGCCTGTAGTGCAGCTGTTGTCTCATCATTAGAGGAACTTGCGGATGATTCAGTGCTACAAGAAGCGAGCAGTTGTGAAGATAAATGAATTTCTATTTTACCTGTTGATAGACAGTTAGGAAAGAAAAACCCATGTCCGTATTCCTGATTACTTCGAACGCATTATACCACTCTATAGAAAAATATTGGAAAATATACTGCGATGATCATTCTTCACTTTCATCTACAACCGCCGCGTTCATATATGAATTATTTCGTATATAAATTACATTATACCACTCTGTAGTGTTTCAGATTTTCGAAGTCATTTTTGGATGTCAAGAGCTAGAGTCTGCTGTTTGGAACGCCTCGTAACAAATTGGCCAGGTCTGCTTCGTGAACGAAGGAATGGAGGTAGACCTCTCAACGGACTTACACAGGCAGGTATTGATTACGATGTGGATACTTGGGAACCCTGAATGTCTCCGATCACTGACCGATCGATTTAATGTTACACAATCGAGTGCATTTCGTGTTTATCGCAGAATTTGTTGAGCGATTTCCAGGTTCCCTTCAGGGCAACGATCAATAGACGTAGTTCAAAGATTTGAGGGAAAACGGGCATTTCCTGGTGGTTTTGCACTATCGATGGATGATCTGCGAAGAAAAGTGCAACGAATCATCAGCCTTTGAGAATCAGGAGGAGCTTGAAATGTTGAAAATGAAATATGATTCTTTTTACGAACAGCTCGCAAAAGGCGCCATTATCCGATCAAAAGCCACTTGGTACGATAAAGGTGAAAAAAGCAATAAGTATTTTTTAAACCTACGCTAAAATTTCTGTTCGCAAGGTTTTTAACAATGAAGGACTGCTAATCACAGATCCTGAAGACATTCTGAAGGAGATTCAAAATTATATTCCAATCTCTGTAAACGTGATCCTCTTAGACCACCCATCAGAGGATATGTTGAACTCCTTTTTGAACAATTCTGGAATCCCGAAACTCACTAATAATGAGGTTCGAACCTGTGATGGAAAATTAACAGTTGACGAGTGTTACAAGAGTCTTCAGCGGCTATTTGAAAGCAACATACTCACTTTGGAGGTTGGTTGGCTGCATCTTGATATGCTTTAATGTGACAGCGCGATGCTGTTAGTGAGTTTCACATGTGCTAGTCAATACTTGGCTGTGTAGCCGCGCGATGCAGTTCCATTCGACACCCACAAATTGACCCTTGCTCCTCATAGAGTCTCCAGTAGCTCAGTGGTTAGAACATCCGACTAGATCACGGAGGATCGTGGGTTCAAATGCCATCTGGGACTCGGATTTTTTTCGGAGTCCACATTTCTCCTTACATTTAATAATTTATATTATAATCAATGCGCAACGTTAAGGAAAGAATCTCTTTTAATGCAGTCAGAACGATTGAAGATGTCAGAATTCTCTAAAAGGAATAGTCTTGAGGGAAGAATGATTTTTAGTATCACCCAACTAGTGGACTAATCCAAATCCTGCATTTTAATTGGCTACGCTACTCGAGGACTATTAGCAATAGTCCTCGAGTACCATCGAGCGTGACGCTTTCTTTCGTTTAAGTCCCAAATAAATATTTCTTCAACTTACATTTGCTAACTTTCTTATTGCTATTTTTGTCCGACTAGTTGGGTGATACTAAAACAATTAGACCCTTCGCCCTCATAGGCTACGTGTCGGCTTCGCCTCATAGGCTATTGACCCGTAGCCCAAAAGGGCTACGGGTCATTGTTAAGTATAGATTTTCTTTTTCGCACTCTAGCCTCCTTTGGGTTTGGTCCATCATTTCTGCAATGGATTCGTCCTTTTTTCAATAATATGTCAAGTAGTGTCATAAACAATGGTTTTTCTTCTTAGCCCTTTGCAGTTGAAAGGGGAGTGAGACAAGGACACGCCCTCTCTGCTCACTTGTTCATCATAGTGCTAGAAATTTTCTATATTAGTATGTGCAATAGTACAGATATCTGTGGTATTAAGAGATCAGATTAAGCCTTTTTGCAGATGACCTTACTGGTTTTCTGAAAGACGATCTTTCGCTCAAACTTTCTTAGGCTTATAGAAGATTACGGAAGTTGCTCAGACCTGAAGATTAACCACGAAAAATCGGAAATAATGCTCTTAGGAAATCGCGCCTATACTAACATGAAAAGCCATTGCAGGCAACTTAGAAATTAAAAAGGCTGTTAAAATCTTGGGAGTGCACTTCACCGATGTCCTTCGAGATAAACAAAACTTAAATGTCGATGAATAAATCAGTTCAATTCAACAGAATTACGAATCTGGAGGTGGAGGAATCTGACCCGGCATTATAAGTGTTATACCGACAAGTGTCGTTAAACTCCTGTTAATAAACTTTGTTTGGGACACTTGCAAGTCTTCTCGTAAAGTATTGGAGGCCAGCCAAAGTAGCCTTGAACTGATCTCTGTGTTGGGCCTCTAAATTGCTATTTCTTGGTTTCTCGAGTGAATGAACAATAGAATAATTGTCGCTCTGCATACCACTGTGCCAGAGCCTATAATTAACAGTTATTCTTTGAAGCGAGGTAAGTATTCTGCCGCTATACACCGAGATTGAGAAGAATAATTGTCTGAGTATATACACACGAATTATCTCAAAACATGAAACTCCTCAACGAAGAGGAAACCATTAAAAGTCGATTTAATTGACCTCTCAATTCATGCGTGGGACACGTGCAAACAACACGAAGCATGCGGAAAACTGTTTGCAGAATTTTCAAACATGGCAAATCTAGTCAATCTTCGAGAAAATCCTCGTCACAACTTAACAAAAGGGTCTTTTAACGGCGGCGTTCTAATCAGCAATATAATCTAAAATCTGCTTGTAAAACAAATTCAATGTTCAATCAAAGTAAGGCCATTTCTTCGATGTCTATTCTGATCAAGTGAACGAAAATGCAAATACCTCTACCCCCGTAGTTTGTTTATTTTTTTTGTGATTATTACTCAACCGCGAAAGTAAAATAAGTAGTAAAGCAGCTGCTTGAGTATATATAATGGTAATTGAACTGAGTGGAGTGCAATTTGGTCTGAAATCATACGCGTCATTTCAAAATCGAACGAGCGTGCAGCGCGAGTTCGATTTGAAATCACAAGTATGATTTCAGACCAAAATTTGCACGTCCCGAATAATAATATAATAATAATAATAATATAGCTTTATTTAACCACGGGATCCTTTCACTACAAAGTGGTCTTCTAAAGAGCCGTGCATATTAAACCTAGTATAAAAAGCTAAGACTTAAAAATTACAAACATTATTAACAAATCCTATAATAAATACTAGAAAAAAAAAAGGAGAATTCTAATGTATAATAGCGGAATAAAAACTATTTTAAGTAGTGGCCTGCTTAGCCTGCGCTGACAGACTGTTCCATGTTACCGCGCCCCTATAACGAAAACTTTTCTTGAGGGCCTCAGTGTTCGGTCGCGGAATAAACAGGTTAAGTTGTGCACCTCGAAGATTATGCCTGTGGATGGAATTAACCTTGGCGAATTTGTCAGACAGGTATTCGGGTACAAGGTTATTTACAGTTTTAAACATTAGAGATTTTAGCTGTTTTGCACGTCTGTCAGCGAGGCTATTCCATTTAAGGGCATGAAGAATCGGGGCGGATCTGGCATCCCAACTAGACCCTGTTATTATTCGTGCAGCCCTGTTTTGCAGTTTCTCTAGTTTTTGGCTGAGGCCATTTCCGATACAGCCCCAGACAGCACTGCAATAATCGAGATCAGTGCGGAAGAACCAATGACTTGTAAATTGTGAGAAGAGTACTCTGGTGACATATCGGTCTTAGCCTTCTCAAGGCAGCTAGTATTTTGGCAACTTTGCCGATGACTTCGGAGATGTGGGCCTCCCACGAGAGTATCTCATCAACATGAACGCCTAGGCATTTGTAACTATTGACTCTTTCAATTAAGTGCCCGTCAAGGCATATGTGTGGTTCACTAGCGAGCAAAGAGATTTTTTGCCTTGTGCCTGTAAACAGACATTTAGTCTTGAGGACATTTAGACTTAAACGGTTAGAATCAAACCATTGCTTCAAATTGCCTAAATCATGAGTCAGGGATGAAAACAACTCGTTAGGGTCTTTGGAGGCAAACGTGAGATTCGTGTCATCGGCGTACATTCTCACATCTGATAGAAGGTTACAGTTTGGGAGATCATTAATGTACAATAGGAATAGTAGGGGGCCGAGGATTGAACCCTGAGGCACCCCACAACTTATAAAGCTAGTTTCAGAATTTACATTGTTTATAACTGTAACCTGAGTTCTATCAGAGAGGTAGTCACTGAAAAGATTAAGACTTGTACCTTTAAACCCATACAGCTCCAATTTTGACAAAAGGATCTCATGGTCAATGGTATCAAAAGCCTTTTTTAAGTCAATAAACAGAATGGCATTTGTCAAACCATCGTCGACGTTGAGATACCAGTTGTCAGTGATATCAATAAGAGCTGTAAGAGTAGAGTGCAAAGGTCTAAAGCCAGACTGATATTTTGAAAGTAGCTTATTGACAGTTAGATATGCATATACCTGGTTAAAGATGGTTTTTTCAAAGAGCTTGGCAATTACAGAAAGCACAGAGATTGGCCTGTAATTGACTGGGTCAACCTTCGAGTCAGCTTTAAAAATTGGAGTTACTCTAGCACTCTTCCAGTCTTTGGGGATGATTCCAGTGGAAATAACTAGATTAAAAATATGCGTCAGAGAAGACGCAATGAATGTAAATGACATTTTTAGGAGGCAAGTTGGGATACCATCGAGGCCATCAGCCTTGCCCACAGGAATGTCATTCACAAGTTTACGCAGTCCGTCAATAGTAAGTAATTCAAGCTCGAAGGTGCTCTCACAAGATTCAATAAAGTCACGGAAACTGACTCGAGGGGGATTTATGTTAGCCGCTAAGTTAGGGCCAATATCGGTAAAATGCCTGTTGAAAGCGTTGCTTAGCTCCTGGGGGTCTGTTATCACCGTGTCACCAATAATCAATTTTGAGGCCGGTGTAAAATTTTTCTTTCGCGATAATAATGTATTGATTCCATTCCAAGTCGCTTTAGCTTTCCCAACATTATCCTCGAAGTAGGAATGATAGTAATTCTTCTTGGAGGCCTTAATAGAATGGTTTACACGATTCTTAAGACGCCTGTACTCTGCCCATTTTAACTGATCACCGGTGACGGTTGCGATTCGCTTTATTTTGTCTCTTTCCCACATTAATCGTTTGATTTCCGGGATGAGCCAGGGAGCCTTAGAGTTTCTAACTCTCCTTTTCTTAACAGGTGCATGAAGGTTTGCTACCGCTAAAAATGATTGCTTCCACACCTCCCATGCTTTGATAGGGTTATCAATCTGCTCAATTTTGTCCCAAGGAACCAGCGCCATGTCATTCATTAAGTCAGCAGGCATAAAATTTTTGTATTGTTCAATTACCACTTTATTAGATCCATTTTTAAATCGCACAATTTAGTAGCCTAAATACAGGAACAAGACTTTGGTCAGGACCAATATTTATTGAACAAAGTTGCCAAAGATGCCAAACAATGGCTTTTTTTGCCTTTTATTTTCCTGCAATGTGATTGGTAAGTTTTAAAAAGCCTTAAAATCTGATTGGTTGTTTTGTTTTACTGTCCCATTCTCATTGGCTGAGAAAAAGATGTGATATAGAACAAAAGATAGTGCGATTCGTGAATAAATCGCACTGCTGAGAACCAACCGTATTACAAGGATAACCAGTGATTTCAAAATGGATTTAATAAAGCTAATTAATCTGTCTTTCCAAATCGTCAATGGTACATATATTAGTGTTCCAAGAAATATAGAACTTCTAAGATGTTCGTAATTTGTTAAGAAACGCAGCTTCGTAAATTTGCAACGATTACAAGTTCCGTCGAAAGTGATAGTTAAGAACTAGGCGTCATTTCCGAGTTGTGTTTTGCCTCTGTTTCAAAACGAGCCATTGTGCGAAAACATTTATATGAAAATGTGTTCTGCCTACAAATACAGACTCGCTTTCATAAACATCAAACTAATTTCCATATGAATGGTTCTGCATTAGGACTTGTTTTCAGAGAGAGGCAGAAGCTCACTCGAAATTACCTATTTTGATCAAGATAGATTACATCGTGCGAATAGCAACCCTGTAGGCTATCGCCTGATGCTTTACTTTCTTGTTCTTCCAAAATTCGCATCAATGATACAATTCTTCTATACATTATTTACAACTGAAAGCAGCGAATAACGAAAAGTTAGTTCTTAAACTGAAATAAACGTTTTAAACAACTGTTTGATTTTATAGAGCAATTCAAATGTTACTTATAAATTGCCTTATACTTTGTATAACAACAAGATCAGTGCTCGCTGGCTTGGGAAATTTCTGGTGTAGTGATAAAATCGCTATATATAATTCTCATTTCAGTCAAAAGATCATTGCAATCGACCTTTGATTCAAAGGGATGTCTCTTCAAATTCTGGCTGCGTTGCTATTTCGCCTCCACAGGGAGGTTCAATGTCGTCTTCATTTCTCTTCCAAGCCGAATTCTTTCTCAATTGCACATATTCAATATTCAATTCCTTTTTCACGGGTTCAACTTGATGCTGTGAATATATTTCTGTCAATTTGGTTTTGTTGTTCTCATTTAAAGGGATACTCCACACCTCAGAACAACATTTAATAAAAAGATAGCTTATAACCCAAATAAGAGGTATTGCACAGATATAAGTGGTCAATCTTCGTATTTTTTGTGTAAATCAGGAACATTTCTTGACTTCCTGTTCGACCTCTGGATCGCAGGTCAAAACCGGAAGTGACGTAGAAAGGAGAACTCGCAAAACCTCTTCAATATTATTTCACACTGAGGAAAAACCGGCTGTGCTACGAGAAAGCTGTCTTCGTGTCGCGTGTAGCACGAAAATATAGTGCAGGCATCGCGCTTAAAATACCATATAAAAGCTACTTTCTCTCTGAGTAATTTTAGCGTTAAATTTTTCACCTAATGACTAGTTTATTTTTAACAACATTAGAGCTATAAGGTGCGGAAATCTCTGAAATTGCAGCTATGTTATCTACTGAGGAAACTTCAAAGATTCTTTGTACCAATAATCACGTGTAAAAGTTTGCTTTCGTATATCAAGAAGTTAATTCAAGTAATTAAGTGTAAGAGGGCTTTTTAAACAGCAGTTGAGCTGTGTCCATATTCTGTGTGCATTTATACCAGCTCACGTAAACAGTCATACGCGACCGCAACCCCGGCGTGCATAACACTCTTCTCAGGGCAACCACGTATTATAATGCCACATCGCTGTATAGCTGGTGGTTGTTCGAACACTCGCAAAGATGGAGTAAGCCTGCACAAATGGCCTGAAGATGCCCACTTCGCTAGGCTATGGACTAATGCTGTGAAGAATACCCGTTCTGATGTTTTTAACCAGTTGACTAGCCGACTTTGCAGCGCTCACTTCACTGAGGATTCCTTTGAAGAACAGTCGGTGATAGCAAAATCTCTGGGATTGAAGATGAAAAATATTTTGAAGCCCAATGCTATTCCTACAATTTTTAAAAATGGTCCTCCACAAGCAAAGAAGCTAAAACGACATGACAAAAACGTATCTCAAGAAGCTGGCGCCGGACCATCAAAACACGCACAGAGGCCGCCTCGAGGAGCTTATAGAAAACGAGAAGCTGCTAGGGTATGTTAAGGAGGAAATTAAAGCTTATGTTAATCAATTGAAAGTGAGGAGAACAGGTTCAGAAAATTAGAATTATACTTACTTGTGTTCTGCTATTTCAAGATCCTCGCGGAACATGAGAGGGAGGAGTTGCAGTCAACTTCCGGTGAAAATAGCGAGCAGTTAACTATAAATGCAGAGGAAACCTTGCCTGCAGTTGTAGAGGTCGCTACCCAAACCCAGAATACGGGGAAAAACGTTTCTGTACAGTTTCGAAGCAGCCGCACTGCTAAAGGCAAGTTTGGATTCTCTACTCAGAGATGCGTATTAATAATAGTAACGCGAAACTCCAATCATGATAATTTCCCCTGCATATCATCCAGTCAGAGGAAAAACAACTCTGTGCCAAAATATCTTTTCAGGTTGTCAAACGTCCATCGCCCGAAAAAGTCAAGAAATTCAATGCACTCTTCTCAAGGAATTTTTCACGACTTCCACCCCAGTCCAGAGTGACGAGGAGTTGTCAGACAATGATGACGTAATGGAGCAAGACGATGACCCTTCATATGTCCCTGACCCCGAAGAGATTGGTGTAGATGCCAATGATGATGATATTGGTTTTGACGACTTTGATGATTGCTTATACGAGTAAGTTATGCGAACCATCTGTCACAACCCCCTAACATTATGCACCCAATGCACTGTACTCAAACAAAAATGTTTCAAGAGAAAAAGCCTACTAAAAATTCACTATATTATTCACAGGGAATCTCCCAAAAATGCACCTCCCCACCAAGAACACCTGTTCCTAGTGGCAGAGTCGTCACTTCTTGGACTCTTTCGATTTTGTCCTGTTTGCCGGTCGGAATGTGAAAGGAAGGTTGATTCAAGACTTGGTACAAAAATAACAGTGACGCAAAAATGTTTCTCCTGTACGTTTTTTACAAGTTGGGATTCTCAGCCCTCAGTTGGAGACATTCCTGTTGGGAACATCATGCTGTCTTCCTCTATCCTCTTTGGTGGTGGAAGCCCAACAAAGGTGCTAAGGATACTGAAACATATGAATGTTCCAACCATATGTTACTCTACGTTTATGAATCACCAAAAGAAGTATCTCCATACTGCTGTACAGAGGACATACCAACAGCAACAGTCCACTCTGCTGAACAACATCAAAACTGAAGGGAGGGAATTGATTGTGGGAGGTGATGGCCGCTGTGACAGCCCTGGTCATTCGGCTAAGTATGGAACCTACTCCCTTATGGATGCTGAGCAAAATAAAATCCTAGTTTCCCAATTGGTACAGGTTTGTACTAGAGTAAATTGCAAATGGGTTCTTGTAAGTCTTTTTGTGCTAAGGAAAACTGCATTTTGATTAACACTTATCTTTAGAGCAACGAAGTGAAAAACTCAGGAGCTATGGAAAAAGAGGGGCTTGCAAGATCACTAACATTCTTAACTGGAGAGGGATTGTCCATAAACACCTTAATAACAGACAGGCATGTACAAATAAGAAAATACATGAGGGAGGGATGGCCTGGAGTTAAGCACAGGTTGGATGGTTGGCATGTTGGAAAAGGTGAATATTTGCAAGAACGATAATTTGGATTGTTATTATCTGGCACAATTTTCGGCAACTAACAATTGTAATTTTGTTAAGGAACTGGTAAGAAGATTGATGCCCTTGCTAAAAAAAAGGATTGTTCTGTGGTTCAGAAATGGAAGAAGAGCATTGTCAACCACATGTTCTGGTGCGCCTCATCAACAGATGATGATGACCCTGACCTCAAGGAGGCAAAATGGCTGTCCATAACAAACCACCTCATGAACAGGCATTCTGGACATGAAAATCCACTGTTTCCCAAGTGCGCTCATGGGAGGTTGCATGGGAGAGAAAGGAAGAAAAAATGGCTCAAGCCAGGTACATAATAAACCCTAAAAGTCTCAATATCAACATTAATGTCTCATTAATAGCCCCCATATATAAATGCATCTTCAGGGGAATGCTTGGCATACAGTTATTTCATATGTATAATGACCTTTCATAGTGCTAGGAGGGATTACATGCTTATCACTAAAAGGGAAATAATTTATTTTTGCAGGTACACCACCCTATGAAAATCTCACAGAGCTGCTGACCAAGGGGACGCTCTTGAAAGATATAAGGCAAATTTCTGGACAACATGCCACATCTTCTCTGGAGGCCTTCCATTCTGTCTACAACCACTTTGCTCCGAAAATGATGGCCTTTTCATACCATGGAATGACAAGCAGGTATGAATCCTTAAACACATGATTATCATTATCATAACATCATAATGCACACTACAGTAACCTTGGTTACAAATGTGAGAATTTCAGGTTGCAAAAACAAAAGAAAACACTCTGAATTTATGTCACATTGAATGGAACACAAAACCAAACCAAAAATATCGTTGTTTTTTTTTTAATAGATTGCAGATTGCAATCCTGCATTTCAATGAAAACAGTGACCGGGAGCAGGCGACATTGCAAGATGGCAGTGAACGGTTTAACATTGCTTTCCCAAAGTACAAAAAAGGAGAGTATACAGTAAAGAAGATTTTAGTGAAATGTACATATGGTGAGTTAAGAATGAAAAAAATTTAGAAAATTGACATTTAAAACTTCTTCATTTACATATTTCTATTACATGTGCATGGTTATACCTCACATACAGTTAAATTTTTCTTGCAGAGTATGTTGCTGACCTGAAAGAGAGTGTTGTACAAATTCTCCAAGGCATTGAAAGTCCAGTTTTAGAGAGAGCTGATGCCCCCCGATCACTCTCATCAAATTATGGCCGCCCTGACAAACAGGCTGCAGTCAATACATTAAAATCAAGATTCAGGAAGTGACTTTCTTCACAAGGATCCTCCTCATCCTAAAAATCTTTATTGCAATATAGTGATAAGCGTATAAAGATGCTGAATTTTAAGCTCAGTTATTCAATGTGAATGGTGAACTGATCAACATGGCATGAGCATGGAACTCTTGGAGAGTAAGGTCATTTAACTGAGTTCTTATGTGACAGGCGTCCTGCATACTGCAAGGATCAGCACTGCCAAAGTCATCACGAACAATGATAAGTAAATAGAGATGGTAAATTAAATAATGACGACTTTGATCAAGTCGCCTTTCCTTGACAAACATTGCTAAACAGCCATACAAATTGTGGAAGCTAGTCATAGTGAAAATTAATTTCATTAGGATTATATTCCACCGATCAGATAAATTAAATGGAAGGAGTCGATCAGTCTTCGAAATCACAAAGATAAGATTAGATAAATAAGTGACTCAAATTCAGTGACACAGACAAAGGGAAATCGAAAATACACTTTAAATGAGGATTTTATGTTATGTTCACAATCTAAATATGTTATTCAAAGTACGTATATATATACTGTACGTCAAGTTATGGTAGATGCAATGGCAATTATTTCGTCAAATATAATCTCAAGGAAGTCCCAATAGACTAGTAAAACAGGCTCAATTTAAATAATTCAAAAGTATTACAACTATTACTCGTCTGGAAAGTGAAATCCTTCAAATATGAAGTCTTCTTCGCGCCCTGGAGGCGGGAAGTGAGCTCGTATGCAACACACGGCACATGATGGCAGAACCACTCGAACTTCCTTTCCCAAAAGACCCCAGCACCACCTCGCCAGCTGCCTGTAGGCTATGTGTCTATTTTGTTTGTGAGATGGCCCTTCGTAAGAATCTTGGTATTGTTGCTTATACTGGTACCATGCCGTCTGCAGAACCCAGCGATTCAAACAAACGGCATGGAAGCCTGGATGCTGTGTTATGCAAACAGGGGGTTCGGCCAGTCCTTCTGCCTCGACAGCCTCATTGTTTTTGGCCACGACACAGTCAATTTCGGCACAACAAACGCACTCCACAACTCGATTTAGTCTCTGGCAACTTCCACACTCACACCTAGAATTTCCAATCGAGATTTTACTTTTGACTTCTGCATTTGAACGAAACCATATGAACACAAAAACACATTCCAGCCGAGAAACATTTCACACATAGATATTGTGGATGTCTGCACACGAAAATACAGGTAAAACAATTCCATCACAAAGACTATGACAAGAAACCTTTGTTGTCATGTTGACCTCATTTATTCGCTTAAGAAATCAAGTTACAAAATTACGGCTTGTAAAGGGAACGCGCCACAAGAAGTAAATTAATCGCTTACCAGTCTGTATTTTGCAGTCGTTCGAATTGTTCTTCATCGGACTCATTTGTGGAGTCCGTGTCTGAGCTAGCCTCGCTGTCGTAAGGTTCAAAGAGGTACGGCTGCGTTCCTTGACAGTCTTCCCATGTTGTGGCTTCTGTAGAATTTTCTTGAGACGACACAGAAGAAGAACTACACGAATCCCCCGATTCCATGTTAAATAACTCTGAGATAAACACACAATGGAGCTAAAGCGAGTTCTCCTTTCTACGTCATTGATCACGTGGCTAAGAAATCGTCAGTTTCACTTCCGGTCCTTGAATTGGGCGAAATTTCGCTCCTCTAGCGCAATTTTCAGCCGTTAATTTTTTTTTCTCCCGTTTTTTTGTCTCTCATACGTTTT
>CAXHUQ010000049.1:0-18000 GCA_964020085.1 Micromussa lordhowensis | reverse complement strand
GTTGCATTGACAGCAGCAAAACACTGAGGTGTGGTACTAGGAGCAGGGACCTTCCGGGCCGGGTAGCATGTTGTCTTGATTCCTTGAAAATTTCACTTTTTCTCCCCTGTTCCCTGCGCGGCTGCTGGTCCTATTCACTTCCACCCCGCAGTCCGCAAATAATTGTTAACCATTCCAAAGTTCTCATAGTTGAAGACTTAGGGTTAGACACTGATTAGGTGTCCCGCTGCTTTTAATATTCAATGCCTTCCTTTATTTTCGCTTCTTACCTGAATGATAAATTCTTTGGAAGTAGGAAAATTAGCCTTACTAACCTCGTTTTTAAGTTCTTAATCTAAATCTAAATATCATTACGTCGGCAACATCCAGAGGACATGCCAACTCTGAAACATTAAAATGATAACAAAAATTAAAATTACAAATAAAACTAATACAAATGGCAATTAAAAATAACCTAACAGTTTACTTTCAAAAATAAAAAGAGATTGACTGGTAACAGTTTTTTTCGTCATTGGCTGAAATCGATATTGAAAGCGGTCTAGATTTTCCCATCTAGACCAGCATCTAGACCGGTAATGTTTGCAGTGAAAAAGTTGCAAACTAAAATTCAAAATCATTGAATATTTTCGTGTAACAATATTTATTTATGGCAGTGCCAAAAAGCCTGATGAGAAAAAAGAGTAAAGAGAAAGAGCAAACTTTGGCAGAATTAAATTCAGCTCATCGCCATTATTTGCAAGCAAAATGTCAGTTAGGACAAACCAGTTACATTGAACGGATTAAATTGTTCTTGTTTGCGCCATATAATAAACATCTTATTAACCGAGCTCAGTCGGTCTGTATGGGAGAATCTTGACCTCGGTCGTTGTGTACAGACCTCACTGCGTTCGGTCTGTACTCACGACCTCGGTCAAGATTCTCCCATACAGACCGACTGAGCTCGGTTAATAGGTGCTAATTACTATTCATTCAAAATATTTCCCCGTTTCTGATTCATATTGAATCAATGACGTCAAAAGTGCAGCCCGCTTCAGATTATCGAACTGATGACGTCAAATGACGTCAAAAGTGCAGCCCGCTTCAGATTAGGCCTAGATACAAATATCGCAAAAAAATGTTCTAAATTTCTTTCTAGAAATTCTCATAAAATTCCTAAATTTCTTTTGAATTTAGTCTAAATTTCTTAAGGCGGGGGTCCACCTGAAAGCCGTATTTTGGCTTGGTATTATGTTTTTAAGGCAAATATCTCGTTTACGTTTCAAGCAATCAAGAATCTCTTCGCTCATTACACACATTTATGTTTTGCACCGTTTTGTCAATTTTGTGGTGATTTTTAGGTTTATTTGGAGATAAATAGTTTTTCTCAAAGGATTAGTAAAATTTATGGAAATAGGAAATTTTGAAGATTTGGTGTTGTTTTAAAATGAGAGTTTGAAGTTAAAAATTGGTAGATACACACCCAAACAGTTGCCTAACAACTTGGGTGCCATTGTGGGGTCGGGCAACTGTCTGGTGGTGTTCCATAACCTTTTTTCCCCCTTTCAATCTCTCTTTAAACTTCCTCAAATTTCACTTAAATTCAGGTGTACCCCCGCCTTAAAAAATCTTCTAAATTTCTCAGAAATATAATTTTTTTTCTAATGTTAATTTGACCCATTTTTGGCTTTTTATCAACTTCCGCCATGTTGACTGATTGAAGATCGAAGATCTATAGCTTGTGCAGACAGGGAAACACGAAAACAACTCGTAAAATTTATATTAATATAAACTTTTTTTTGTTCTTATGAAGTATCTTTTTTGTGATAATTGCTCTAAATATCACATTTTTTCTAAATTTCTTAACATTTTCTAAATTTCTCAAAAACTTCCAAAAAATATCGCGATATTTGTATCTAGGCTTACTTCCGGATTATTGAACCGATGACGTCAAATGAAGTCAAAAGTGCAGCCTGCTCAGCCTGCAGATTATTGAACCGTTGACCGAGAAAACCTGAGAACGATATTATCTTATTTTTAGTGAGCGAAAAAACAAAGAGCGAAATGGCCAAACTCCTTTACAGACTGTAAGAACGGGGAAATATTTTGAATGAATAATAAAGCAATTATTGAATTCGGCTTTCGTAGGATATGTAGAATTCTGCAGATCTCGGAGGGTATTATTCACCTCGGCCTTCGGCCTCCGTGGATAAAACCGCCTTCGGTTCAGCAGAATTCTTCATATCCTACTCAGCCTCATTCAATAATTGCTAAATATAAATAGAGAAATTTAAATTCTTTCCAAAGCTTTTTTGTCATGCGGCAGACCAGTCCCCCATGGATAATCGACCGTTTAAGCCTGAAACTAGACTGCTAGTTTCTCAGAAAATATATATATTGCATATGGTTGATCATGATTGCGAAGAAAAACGAAGCACTTCAGCTGTTCTTTTTAGCTGTAGAAGGTTGACCAAAATATTCTCTTTAGCTTGCTGTGTGATGATCACACCTAACGCTGACAGGTATGTTAACATACAGAAATAACTTGTGTAAAATAGCAACTAGAGCTAGAGATCAGAAACGCTTTGTTGTAAAAAGGACTTCCGCCATTAAGGCGTGAAGCGAATTAAGTGGCATTGCCTTTAATCCTCTTGGCGTCGTCAAGTTCATTATTTTTCTTGAATTATTTGGGTAGCGTTTTGGATGAAACTGGCGCATTCTGTCTTTGGTTTGATTGCAGAATATCAATTTGAATCTCTCTCTGAGTTTGATGACGTGTTTTAGGGATGATCGCATGAAGGTTTGCTTTAATTTATTCCTGTCTTTGTGGAAGCTACAACTGACTCGTCTTTACCTTAATAATATACAGTGGAACATGGTCACCAATGGACCATGAAAATTTTATGACTGGTCTAAATTAAACTGAGTAAAGTCTTGACAGTTTACATCACAATTGCTCTTATCCAAATATAAATATAAATTTAAATATTTGAAACTTCAGTCAGTTCATACAATATTATTAAATTCTCAACCTCGGATAATGCAATTCTAGCCTTTTGATTGGTTCAATAGATCTCGGTTACCAGCCATTATACCTGCGTTTGACCTTATATGGAAATGAATGCGGCAAATGTCTCTCAGCATAAAATTTTCAGCATTTAGTTTTGGCACCAGGAAGTCACATCACTTCCCGGTCGTTTCTTAGACTTTCATAAAATTTAGCGAAACCGAAGGTTGAGAATTTAATAAAACAATTATCCCACTCGCGCTTGTTGGATATGAGATTGGTTATACCCAACTCGGCCCTACAGGCCTCGTTGGCTATTTACTATCTCATATCCAATGCGCGCTCATGGAATAATTGTTAATAGACCTTTTTACCGATACGGCGGCCATCTTGAATTCTATTGTTTTGACTGAGAAATTATGGGCTGCCGAGGGGGTAATCGCTGGAAAATTTATCGTATACACAGCTTTCAGGATAAATTTTTACTGCTTGTCTCTCATATTCCATAACAAATATTACAAGCGTTACATCTTTCCGTCACGATATTTGGCAGTTGTTCCTATGGTTATCGAAAAATTATTGTTAAAAGTTATCACGCCACAGTATTCTTTTTAATTATTTCTCATCTGCTCCCTGGGCATCCCATAATTTCCTCGGAATTCAAGATGGCGGCCGTATCGGTAAAAAGGTCTATTAACTATGGAAACTGGTTCGTGTGGTGGAATGTGCAGTTCCAGAAAACATCCATACTCCTCCCACAGAAGGGATTGGAATTTCCTGGGGGATAGGGGTTTCTGGAAGATAAAAAAATATAAAGAAATGTATGAAGCTTTACTGGAATTTCCAGAGGTGTGGGGAGGTGTTAGAAAAAATCCCTTCCGTGGGGGAGGTATGGATATTTTCTGGAACTACACAATTAACAGGGCAAAATTATAAGGGAAATTATTTACCAGCACAGCATTTTTTCATAGAAAATATACCTGTTCAATTGAAATCTGCTCCAAACTCTGGGTGCGTTTTATAACCGAGTATGTCCACATCACAAAATACAATTTTGCCAAATTTCACCAATGGTTAAACCTGTCAAACATCCTTTAACATGTCACTTAAAATGCTAGAGTTAAACTTCTCTGAGGGTTATTGTAATTTAAGGTAAGATTTTCTTGCCAGAGAGTTCTAACAGGGTAAGACTTTCCTCAACCTTAAATGTGAACATTGTGGTAGAACAAGTCACTGAATTGGTTACACCTTAATTCATCACCTATATATAATGAGACATGCACCGAACATACATGTGTCATCTGAAATATACTCAGCAATCAAATTGCTAAGAGTGTTTGGTTTTATTTTAAAAATATTTTCTCCAGCATAGCACAATAATACTATTACTGTGCTATGAATTTGAAACCACTGGATAAGGGTTGGAGTCACAAAACATAAACCAGGAGTTAAAAGAACCACTTGGCTTTTAACCTGCTGAATTTCCCCGAAGTTTAGTTCATAAAGTTCAGTCATGCAGTTGGCCAAACATTTAAATACAGTTGTCATCAGTTGGTTAACAGCGATTAATTATTGCTCAATTTCCTATATAAATTTCATACACATAATTATTCATTTTAATTACCTTACTCAAAATTCACTTTTCCTTCATTTATCTTTTTTCAGGTAGCCCTGCCTTCAAGATGTAATTTTACATCTCATTTATAGCCTATGACAACAGCAATCATTAGGAACTAGTTTGCAATCTCAAGATGATGGTATCTGATGAGGAGAAGAGATGGCTTGTTGTTGGGATTGCCATGAACAAAGTAGTAGCCCCAGTGTTGAGGGATTTTATCAAACAAGGAATGGACACTCATTATACAAACCTAGACATCTACTGCAGTGGTCTGACCACGCCCTGTACACTAAAGACACTGACCTTCCATCAGGCCAGTACTGATCCATGCTTTAAACACTTGAAATTCCAGAATGTCAACAACAATCTTCAGTTGTATGGCAAGCATAAAAACTTCTACAATTACAACATCAACAGTTCAATAGACTTGGCCAAGTTGTGTGTACCAGATTATCTTGCCGAGTTTTCAGGTTTTGATGAGTCACTGGACATGAGTGCAATCCTTCGCCTCTTAGGAGTTAACAAGCCGACGCCAATTTTCCAGTCTCCAATCCCACTGATGTCTATTCAGAATTCAGCTGATGACATCAGAGAAAATGTCAGGAACAAGTGGGGTCATTGTAATGTCACTGACTGGACTGACGTCCTCTACAATGATTGTTTTTCCAAGCTGGAGACCTTGGTGAGAAGTCTGGGACTCACTAGTGGTATCGAGAATACCAGTTTAGATCTGCTTTCAGATTGGCTAACAAAAGGTAATTGCAGTAATTTATTATTGATTTAATATATATCTGGATTTTAGAAAACCATGCTGATTTCAACACAACCACCCTGACACTTTTCCAATGAAAATACGCAGTCTTTTTCACTCAATCAATCACAGGCAGTCTGCCAATACACAACTCGCCTACCTTGCTTGTGTCTGGCTGGCAGGCAGCCAAAAAAGCCTTTCTCTGTGATTCATCCCACCCCCTCAGGATAGCCCCAGGGAGGCCAGCTTGGAATCAGCTGGTAGACCTCACCATCCCCACTACAACCCCTGCCATGCATTGCTTGCCACCTCTTGGTGTCGATCTGTCTTGGGAGACAATGGAACTCTGCGCCATTATTCAGTATGTGGCTGAGTTGCAGCACATGCTATAGCTGCTGTACAGGCCAGTTCTTGATCGGCATTCTAGATCTGTTGCAATTACCGCAGGTGAAATTTACACCTGGCTCTGAGCACAGGGAATCTGCCTTCTGCCGCCTGCGCTCTCTCCTCTCTTCCCATCACTGTTTTTTCATGTCCACACTCCTCTGTAAGTATGCCTTCATGGTTGTTCGCCAGTCACTGCGGTCGTTAGCCACTTCCTCCCAGTCTGCTGGATCGATGTTCAAATGTCCTTGTAGCATAGGACAGGCCTTCTTGCAGGTCTGGGTGTCCTTCGGGACTCGCCCATCCATTCGTCTGATGTGGCTCAGCCACCACAGGCAGCACTGGGTCAGGAGTGCCAACATGCTGGGGATGCCCGCCTGGTCAAGGACATTCTTGTTTGGTACCTGATTTTGCCTCCTGATATCTAGAATTCTACCGAGGTTGCATCAGTGAAAGGTGTTGAGCCTCTTGGCAGGAATAGTCCCAAGACTTGCTGCCGTAGAGCAGAGAACTGAGTACATGCTGTACAGGCCAATTCTTGATCGGCATTCTAGATCTGTTGCAGTTGCTGCAGGTGAAATTTACCCCTGGCTCTGAGCGCACGGAATCTGCCTTCTGCCGCCTGCGCTCTCTCCTCTCTTCCCATTGCTGTTTTTCCATCTCCTCACTCCTCTGGAAGTATGCCTTCATGGTTGTTCGCCAGTCACTGCGGTGTTTAGCCACTGCCTCCAAGTCTGTTGGATCGATGTTGCTTGCCCTCATGTCTCGTTTTCAATGTCCTTGTAGCATAGAACAGGCCTTCCTGCAGGTCTGGGTGTCTTTCGGGACTCGCCCGTCCATTCGTCTGACGTGGCTCAGCCACCACAGGCAGCACTGGGTCAGGAGTGCCAACATGCTGGGGATGCCCGCCTGGTCGATGACATTCTTGTTTGGTACCTGATCTTGCCTCCTGATATCTAGAATTCTACGGAGGTTGCATCGGTGAAAGGTGTTGAACCTGCACTCTTGGCAGGAATAGCCCAGGACTTGCTGCCATAGAGCAGAGTACTGAGCACACAGGCTCAGTATGAATGAATGAATGAATGACTTTATTTAACCTCGGTTAAAGATGAGGCTTATTAGGCCTCTAGCAATTACAAATGCTAATATACCGAGAAAATAAATAAATAAAACTATCTACAGGAAAAAAAAAAAAACTTAGGGTATATAAACTATGGAGAAAAAAAAAAAAATTACAAGTTCCTGAGCTTTCTTAGCTCTTTCCTGAAACGAGCAAAATCGGCCACTGATCTTAAATTATCAGGTAAGGCATTCCACGCCTTAGCAGCAATGTACGATGTTGATTTGAGTCCATAAGTATACCTGCATCTTGGTACTGATGACCAGCATGGACGTGATTATCCAAAGGACGGGACATCCAATCTTCTGTAGCAGAGTAATAGGCCTTTCCTACTGACCAGATCTAAGGTCTTGGTAGGGCTGATGAATGCGACTTTTAGAAGCCGTCTCTCTCCTGGTATTTCTCCTGCAGCAGTCGCAAGGAGAAGACCATGTCAATTGTTGATCTTCCAGCTCTGAATCTACCATACGTTATACCCTACAACCCTTTCCACGCTCAATCAGTATCCAATCCTGTCACAAAAGTTGCCTTCCGTTTTGTCGAACCCTTCATGTTTTGTTTGATTCTAGGTTGTCAGCTGTGTATGGGTCATGCTGTGGATCAAAATCTTCTTTCTCTTGTGCAACAAGATGTCAAAGAACTCATTAAGAACTACAAGAAAACTGATGCAGAACAATCAGTCATTCAAGAATCACTGGTTCAGCAGAGAACAGAGAAAGCTGAAATGCAAAACACTGTGATATCCATCCAAGATCAGCAATCGTCAACAAGAGTTCAACTGCAGGAACACGATGAGCTGTTGGAAGCAATGCTAGAGTGGAAAGAGCAACAGATGAAAGAGAAGCAAGAAATAATGGAAAAGCTTGTGTCCCTTGAGAAAACGCTTAGTGACGGATTATTGATTCGAGTTGAAGGATTGGAAAAAAGAATAGCTGAGACAGATGACAAAGTGGAACTACTGGAACGAGGGATTGCCAAGACAGATTATAAAATGGAACAAGTTGGACAAGGCTTTGCCAAAACAAATGATCGAATGGACGAATTGGAGCAAGGGCGTGCCAAGACAGAGAACAAATTTGAACAACTGGAGGAGGGATTCGCCAGGACCGATGACAGAGTGGAGCAACTGGAGCGAAGGTTTGTCAAGACAGATGACAAAGTGATACAACTAGAGCAGGGGTTTGCTAAACAAGTAGAACAACTGGAGGAAAGTTCCACCAAGACAGTTAACAAAGTGGACCAACTGGAGCGAGGGTTTGCCAAAGTAGAAAACGACATCTTTGAAACAGGGAAGAAGGTTGAACAACTGGAAGAAGTAGTCACAAGTCGGACGATGAAGGAGAACAAACCAGGTTAGGATAATTTTTAATTCATAGTGAAAGAATGGTGATGAATGAGATAAAAAAGAATAGTAATAATAAACAACCTCTATTTACCGTTTATAGCCCAAAGACTCAGTAGTGGGGCCAAGTGAACAACTGAAACAAATACAGTAGAACCTCCTGTAAGCGACCACCCAAGATGCCAAGCCGAGGTGGTTGCTTATGAGAGATGGTCGTTTACGAGAGCTTAGATTTTTGGGTCAAAATTTTACCTCATTAGCATATGGTAATTGCCTGGACCATGTTTTAAATGTTTTGTTCATGTGAAAAGTCAATTTCGAGAAAAGTCCGTTACTTTCCATTGAGAAATTTCCGTCTCTTATACTATTGAGCAATACCACAATGTTACAGCACCTTATTATCCAATAGGCCCTTTCCAGCTAAGCCGTCACGTGACCTACTTTTCATAAAATTATGGGCTATAACTTAACAAATGCCAGAAATGGAAAAAGCTTGTCGAGAATATCATCGGCCAAATTTGATGCCCCCATCATTAAAAGATGAGATTTTATGACAATCTAAATTTTTAAAAAAATAAGGAGGTTTGTATGGGAAATGTTGCTGGAGAGCAAGACCTTGCTCTCCAGCAACATTTCCCATACAAAACTTCTAATTTTTCCGAAAATTCAAACTGTCGTATAAACTTACTCTTTCATTCCAGGGGGCTCAAACTTGGCCATTTTGGTATTTTCGATGCGCTCTTTCCATGTCTGGCATTCTTTAAGTTATAGCCCATAATATAAAAATTTTCTATGAAAAATTTGGTCACGTGACCCCAGCTGCAAAGGGCCTATTTCCGCTCAATCAAGTGGTCATTTACCAGGGGTTAAAAACAAAAGAAGATTGCAAACTTCTCGTTCTAAAAGTGGTCGTGGTCTCTTACGAGCTGAGTTGGTCGCTTACAAGAGGTTCCAAATATAGTGATTTGACCTGGAAACTTCTGGTATTTTGGAAAACTGGTCGCTGAGAGTCGCCATGGATAAATAATATTTTTTATATCACGGGTGAATTAATCCTTATTTTGGCGTGAAATTTCAGCGTTAACTTATAATTTCACTTCTGAAATTACAAACATTTAACGAGAAATTTCTTGAACCAATAAACAAGTTAAAACCCATGATTGAAACCGTAATTTGTTACTCACGATATTAAAAGGTAATCGAATGGTATACATGTACTAGCAAAATTAAGAAATAATTTCACCTCCGTTTTGTTGCGTAAAGGCTCGGAAAATTATTAAAGTTTTGCCTAAACGCACGCGAATTTCACTAGTCACCATTTGATTACCCATACGTTTTTTACTTCCCGATGTCGACAGAGTGTTTTTATAGGGTTTACCTAGAATGCCTTCTCCTGAACAGTTTTTTGCGCGTGCAAAAACCAAATGTTTCAGACATTTATTCCCAGATTATTTTTGGGAAACGTTTGGAGTTTCTGGCTTCAAGCTTTGAAAGTTGGTGCTCCTTCCCCCGTTCCGCACGGTCTGAATAGAGTTAAACTAGTCCAGGATTGACAACAACATTTTTTATATGGACGTCTCTCCCTCGGGTCTGCCTTTCTTCGTTTATCCGTTCGTTCGTTCATTTATTGATTGCTTTATTATTTGTTTGGCAATTTTATTGACAGGAGCTAAGACAGTTCTACCAGGATCAAATCTTCCTCCTAAGGTTCCCAACTTCATTGGCCGTCAGGGAGAATGTGACGAAATTGTTGAGCACATGACTTCCGAATCAACCCGACTCGTCTGCGTCTGGGGTCCGCCAGGGTTTGGAAAAATGTCCGTCGCAATCGCAGTTGGACATCGTCTTCAAGCACGTGAGCTGCCCGTCTACTTTCTCTCATTACGTGAACTGAAGTCAAAAAGCGACTTATCGTCAAAATGTCTTGGTCTGTTCCGACAGACCGGGACACTAGAAACTGACAAGTTGCAGAGTTTATCAACTGATGACGAGCTTTGCTTAATTTTTGACAGACTTTCGGATCGCTGCGTTGTAATCCTGGATAATGCTGATGACCTGTTTGAATGCGGCGTTCCAAACGTAAAGGAAGAGGTTATCAATTTGATCGGAGAAATTCTCAGCCGCAGTGACAAGATCAACTTTCTTTTAACCACAAGGGAGTCTTTGTCCTTTTTGAATTTACATTTTCAGGGACACGTGTCTGTCAGAATAAAAGAGCTAGACAAGTTTTCATCCCGAACCTTAGCCCAGGAATTGCTCCCAGAAGTGAGTTCTTATCACTTGACAAAAGTTTCGCAAATCTGTGGGCAGGTTCCCTTGGCCATAAAATTAATGTGCTCTTCCATTCCTGAGGATGTGGCTCGAGCAAGTCAGTGCATTGATGAATTCCTGGAGTGTACAGAAAGTATTGTAGAAATGTTGGACAACCCAGATTATCCGAGCAATTTGAGATTGAAGTCTCTCTTCCAGTCCTCTTTCCAGAGACTATCTTCACCAGACCAAGAGGCACTAGTATCGTTGTGTATTCTTCCAGATCATTTCGATTTTAAGATTGCCGAAGCTGTTTTGGGATTAACCAGAACAATCGATGTAGTGAAGCTGTTACAAAGACTTCAGAGGAAATCCCTTCTTGATTGTTCCGCAGATTCTGGCAAATTCACCATGCATAAGCTAATTCAGTCGTTTGCTAGAGAAAAGGGAGAAAATGACATGAGAGAAACAGTTCTCATCTCAAAATCTCGCTTCTATGCATTTTACATCGGCTTATTCGAGAAACTAAATAAGAATTTCCTTTCTGGGCATTCCATGTCAGCATTCATGGAGTTCTTTGAAGACGAAAGTAACATCGTTCAAAGTCTGATTGAGGGCTGTTGCGATTCAAAGACGGCCGACAGAGTTTTTGATGTCTTGACGAAAGCAGAGCTCTTACTTGACTCGCTTTATTGGACCGGGCCGCCTCACAAAATTTTCGATACAGCCATAATGGCGGCCAAACAGTTTGGGAAAACTGTTTTCTACAGGCGCCTGCTCATTTCCTATGCATTTAACTGTGTGACTTGGGGTTCTGGTGGAAGCACAAAGAAGTTGCTCTCTGAATCCAAGGAGCTTCGATTCACAGTGTCTGCTTCCTCCGACAGTGATGAAGAGAGAGGAAAATACTTGTGCTACTTTGGAATCCATGAATGTGTTATCGGGAAGACGGAGTCTGGCGTGGACGCTTTAGAAGAAGCTCTTTTTTCCCTAGGGACCAGTCCAGAACATCAAATTTTATTTCTTATTGTCTCCCAAATTCTAGCTATTTATTATCAATGCAAGAATGATTCAGTGAACTCTTCCCATTTCTACGTGACAACACTGAAGGTGTGCAGAGGTGCAGGGGACATGGGATTAGTAGTGATTCCCGCGGCAATAGACCAAGGTGGTGAACGTAACACACCGACGACAAAGGTCAATCCTTTGGGAAACGAGCCTCTTCAGTGCCATGTTATCATGCTGGTGCGCGAAGCGGTCAGAAAGTTCTCGACCACAGACACCAAGCGATTTTTTGGCAGCCTATTGCTGAAAATAATAAAGAAATCCGTGTCTGAACACCGAACGATCACACCTGGTTGGCTCAAATTTCACGGGAACGCTGTCAATTTGCTTCAAGGATTTGGCAAGTACAAGGAAGCTATAACGCTTACGAACGAACTGGCGAGCGTGCATCAGAAAGCACTGCAACAAAGCATGGAAAAGAAAGAAAAAGTCGGAGCAAGTTCAGAAAAGCACGAGGAGGCAATGGCGCGGACCTTGTCGGACCAAGGTGAAATTCACCGCCGGAACGGCAACTATGCAGAAGCTCTTACGTCATACACACGTGCACTTGATACCCGACTAAAACTGTTCGGTGAGGAACATTCACAGACCGTTGACAGCTATCGAGATTTAGGCCTTACCCATCAGTCACTCGGAGATTACACCTCCGCTCTTCAGTCACACAAGCGTGCACTTGATATCGGATTAAAGCTGTTTGGTGAAGAACATCCAAAGACCGCGGACAGCTATCGTTCAGTGGGGTTTGCTCAATATTCACTGGGGGAACACACCTCCGCTCTTGAGTCACACAAGCGTGCACTTGATATAAGAATTAAATTGTTTGGTGAAGAAGATTCAAGAACTGCTAAAAGCTACCATTCAGTAGGGGTCGCTCAACGTGCGGTAGGGGATTACACCTCCGCTCTTGAGTCACACAAACGCGCACTTGATATAAGAGTTAAACTGTTCGATGAAGTAGGCACAGCTGACAGCTACCGTGAAATAGGGTCTATACAGTATTCAATGGGGGATCACTCCTCTGCTCTAGAGTCACACAAGTGTGCATTTGATATCAGATATCAAAATTAAACTGTTTGGTGAGGAACATTCAAAGACCACTGATAGCCGCCATTCAGTAGGGAATACACAGCAGTCACTTGGGGATACCACATCCGCTCTTGAGTCAGAAACTAACTGAGCAAAAACCTTTCTCTCTATTTCTAAATCGCTCAGAAGAGTGGTTTTACAGTATATTTAGGTTTTCCCAAATTTGACTTCTTTTTCTTCAAATTGTGACTTCTTTTGCAACATTCCACTGATTTACAATTTTTTGGAAATAATTTCAGCTTTCAAGAATAGAAATTTTTCCATAAAGCATATTCTGTGCCCTTTCAAATGAGTCGGCATTCTTCGCTGCTGTAAATATTTGTGGAGATATTAAATAAAACATGTGATACTGTCAATTTTTTTATTTTATTTTGATTTCACTGGTAAAGGGAAAGAAAAAACGAGAAAAGCTTCAATGCCTGATTTACAAAGAAAAGACAACTTGGACCAAAATTTAACAGCCAAGCTGAATTGATCCCAGGGACGTAGCAAACAACCTACAACACAAGTGGCGAAAACGACATCACAATCTGGTGAGTACCCTCACTTTGACACAGTGTGACCCCCCCCCCCCCCCCAACCCCTTTGGAAAATCCTGGCTACGCCCCTGGATCCATGCCAAACTTCTTGTGTAATTTTCTAAAAGAATTCCTAAATACCAAGTCAGGACTCGAGCAAGGGTTTGATCCAGAAAGTGAACAAAAACTCCAAGAGCGGTTTAGCTTTCGCTCCAATTTACATGTGTTTGGCTTTAAAGGAGCTACCTCACGGTTTGCACATCTGGTAAACATAAGCCGGCTAAATTTTTCAAGTTTCTCTTTTGTAATCCTTGTCAATCTTCTCCATCCTTAACCCATCCTTGTTTCTTTAAGGTTTACTGTTATCTCTTTGGTGTTTTTCTATCTTTATAAACTAGTATTTTTCGGTTTCCTTCAATAAAAGCTAATCAGTTTGGTACGTGGCCAAAACATACAACTCGAAATACCACGACTGAGGTCCTTTAACCTCCTCAACTCAACTTACTTCGCTCCGGTTTACTTGGCTGTAGCTTTCACCTCAGCTTGCTTACGGTTAGCTTTCAGTCTTTTGTTGGTTAAACCAATACCACGTATTTCTACCCGATATATATAGCATTAAAATTACACGAGTATTATAGTGACAAGGACTTCACAGTTTCACTGCATTCACAGAAACAAAAACTAGTCTGTCGTGGTCTGGCTCGAGTTCTGTCACGAATCCTGGCATTGATTTTAGCTTATGGACTCGTTTTTCCCGCATCATTTTTTTTTGTACATATTCTAACTTTCAACCCCGAGACAACAGCTACCGACTCAGTGCAGCACAGTAAAACTGGAAACTCTGATTTAAACTTAAAAGAAATGCAGTAGAAATTATTTATGAGACTCAAGGAGGAGAAAATTGCGAAACTGGATCGTACGGGTCTTAGCTTCTTAATAATATTTCTTCATTAGTAACCGAGATGGAATTGTTTGCTTTAAATTAATTCAGGCTGAGTTCTGGTGATTTTGAATGAGCTATACATAATTCAAAGTAAGCTAACGACCCGCTGTGAGCAATGTAAAGGAGTGCTTTACACTAGCGAATGAGAAGCGTCAGTACATTATCCGTTAACAAAAGTTGCTGTTTGATATCTCAAAAATAATGGCTTGTCTTAAAAAAAACCGACCACTTAGGTCGCGTAAGGAAATCGTGTTGACGATAAAACTTTTATAGCGTGTCTGCCTAATGGACTGGAACTTGCAGAGGGTTAGAAACTTGTCGGTACCGTAACTACAACGGAGAAACTAGAGTAAAGTTCCCTTCACATTGGCGATGGAGTACAACTTGTGGAAAGACGCAGATATTGAGCTTTACGGCTCGGGTGGAGATAAAGCCGTCAAGGTAATGCGAAATAGTTTTCATCTCTCTACTCTGATGAACTTTGCTTGTGCTAAACCCGAGCTGAAATTTGTGTAAAATCGATACAGAGGACTTACTTGTCTTCCTCTAATTGACGTGGCATTTATTCTATCTTAGGACTGGAAAGGAAGTTTTAACAATGAAGGAATACAAGCGTGGAGAATCACAGAGGATGACGTAAGGACTTTGCTATTGCAACTTTAGCGGTGCTTCTTTGACACCAGTCTTTGCATGCCTGTAGTCTCCTAAATATCTTGAGTAACTCATAGTTTAACGGCTGTCAGTAACTCCTTAAACCTACGGGTTTTTTCCAACGACATTAACCCTGAAACTTAATTTAAAGAGCTGCGACACCTGCGGAATATACACTTTCGCACTTTTGAGCGATAATTTCGTGATATTTTATATTGAACTAAAGGTTTTTAAATTTAGTTTAGCTTGAAACTTCGGATTTTTGCTCAGTTTATATTTAGTTGTTTCGTCCCAAACTGTCATGTCAAGTTGTGGATTTTTCAACAAATTTAATGTCAAACAGAAATATATGGGCCGTTAGAAATAGCTCAGAATATTATCGACACATTGTATCGTGTATTATTATAACGCTTTCTTAATTTAAAATTTTGACTTCATATCAAACCATGTATTATCAAGGCTTTGTTGAAGAAGATATGACAACCTGAATAGCACAGACACTTCTTCGTTTCCAAATAAGGCAAGATTTTCAACGCATATTGAACAGGAAAAAACAAACAAATTTGCCATCTGCGGGGTGCATATGGACTTTGTGAAAATGTAATCCGAACAGTTGGGTTTTTTTTTCAACTGCAAGATTGATATTCTTTCCAGCTTAGAGATCTATACGGAATAAGTAACTTTAATTTCTTAAAATTTAACTTATAATTCCCAGGTAGCACTGTTATGTGATAACAGTGTCTCGTTAAAATTTATGCAATTTGCAGTAGCCTTGAACTTGATCTGTTTACGATGTCAGTCAAATGCAAATAAAGTGAAAACCACCAAATTAAAAGCATTCAAACCCACCATCTGTGAGACGCGTGGATCGCGCGAGATTCCCGCGCGTGTGACTTTTGTTGCGTGTGCGTGGAGACAAGTTTCCAAGTATTTCATTTCTAACGTGACTTGTGAATTAATTTTAGGTCGAAGAGTGGTGCTTAGCTAAGGAAGGGAAGTTCTTCAGCGAGGAAGTGTATGTAGTACTAAACTGTACCTATGTTAAAACATCCGGAACGGTGAGTCGGAATTCTATTCAATACACTGTATAAACCAAAAACAAAATAGCTATAGCCAGATAGCCGTCAGAAAAGAGAACTAGAGAACTTTAAAACTGGGAATAGTCAGACTGAAAACCTGTTGGGTGAAGGAAATTTGGGAAAAATGTTTGAAGCCAAAGTTCGAAACGGTTTTAAAAACTAGCAAAACAAGAAAAAAACAAAGAGCTAGTAATTAAAAGAGTACGTCAAATATAGATTTAAATGTTAAGTACATGCTTGGTAAAGTTACAGCTGCCATGTCGATGGAACAGTAATTAACTTTCAGTCCAGTTTCTGGTCTCTTTCTCTTCATTTCTAGCTCGTGAATTGCGATAGTTACGAGTTGTGGTGGGTCGTCTTTCTCCTACGAAAGAAGAGTGCCGAGAAAGTGAACTACTTTCACCTTTAGAGGGAAAGCCTCAGGACATTTTGATATTTTAATGAAATCCATTTGACTTTCGAATATTGTTCTAAAATCATCAAAGGCTTTTAACACCTCCTTCCCTGAAGAAAGACATTACAAACAGGGACCTTCATCCAGCCTTATGCTTTTTCCATGCAGTTTCTCTACAACCTCCAAATCAAAGATAGCGAGAACAGCCACACAACAAGCGCTACTCTAAAGTCACTTTATACTTAATACTAGACTAGTTATTCCACTTGTCTAGTTGCGTCTTTTCATGTAGTATGTCTAATTTCTTTCCCTTTTTTACTCGGCATGCTTGTAATTCATTGTTTATACTTTGTGCTTAATCTGTACGCTCTACCTTAGATCGAGATGAAAATTTGATCGACCCGGGAATGTTTTCTTTGCTTCAGACTGCTTATGATATTCACTGCTGGGTAGGAAAGCAGGCATCTTCTAAATTATACAAAAGAGGTTTATATAATGCCATCGCTTTGGATGATGCGGTAAGAGCCTTTTACATTGTCTTCTGTTTTCATTCAGTTGTCGTCTCAGTGTCACACGAACCGAGTTTCAGCATTTCCTGTCAATAAATTTCGTCACAGAAAAGTAATTTCATTTTATAAAGTTGCAGAATGTTGTTTTCTGCAACGAAATTTAAACAAGTGCTGTAACAAGACTTGTGGAACTGACAAGAAAGTTTTAGGCTTCTTTCATCAGTTTGCAAATACGAACGGGCTCCGCGCGAACCAGTTGTATGCTTGTAGTCATGGTGACAAGAGCCCTGCGTGAGATTGTAACAGTTACTTTTCGAGACAAGTTTCATTAAAAATGAATAGAGATGTTTTGTAAAAGGTGGTCAGCTCAGTGGCATTAATCTTTTTCATGTTTTATAACACATAACATGTATGTCACGCCATACAGTAACGATAAAACGTACCCATTCCATATAAGCTAGTTACCTAGCCTCCTAATCAGCACGCTCTTTGGGCTCGTCACGCAATCTGAACGTGGCGGAGGAAGATTGCGTGACGAGCCCAAAGAGCCTCTGCGTAGGAGACTACTAGTTACCAGACCATTCCTGCAAAAGAAGTGGAAATCTTGCATAGATATTTGTCATTCATAAAATGAGAGTTTTTACTTCGTTCTTTTTTTCTGTCAGATGGATGGCAAGGCACTAGTTCATCGAGAGGTACAAGACTACGAGTCAAAGCGTTTTATGAATTATTTTGAGGCCTTTACTGTGTTGAAAGGAAAGTAAGTTTTAACAGGACCTTGTAGTTCTTAACTATCTATTGCTCTTATAAAATATTGTTGTTGAATTTCGGCCCCACCACTAGCAAAATATTTATCTGTCTTATTGAGCTGTTAGATTTTCCGGAAATGAAACCGTACGCAGCAGTGACGGATATTAATTAGCAGAAAGGGCTTTGAATGAATGCTGTTTACACTTGTGGTCTTGTTATAATTGCTGGTAAATGTAAATCAAACAATTTTTTTTGATAGATCAGACGAGATGGTCGATTGTGACTTGGGCTCTACATACAAGGATAGACTTCTTCGCGTGTCAAGGCCAACAGCTGGTGGAGTAAGTGAAATAGGCACATTGGAGCTCGCTGAAATGCCCGGGTCCGGGGGAGGGAACCCCCTGTATTAAAAGAACAGGGGTGCAGCTACAGCCGAAAAGTGTCAGCTTTCCCTTACCTTCATATAAGCTTCGTAGAATACAAGAATGTTTTTTTCTTTTCTCTCAGAAAATTTGCGTGCGAGAAACTGCACTGAAGAGAGGTGCATTGGTCTCAAG
>CAXHUQ010000048.1:0-88193 GCA_964020085.1 Micromussa lordhowensis | reverse complement strand
AAAACACCCTGGCGCAAATTGCATCATCTCCTAATTAGTATGCTCTTGAAGTGCAAACATAGCAGAGCATTTTGATGCAAACTGCGGCTCCGTAAGTGTCCGTAGAGCCGAGTTATGACAAATTTGGCAAAGACACCTAAATCGGCCATTTTCTGAGATTTTGCCAAGGGGGGACCATGGGAAAATGCTCAAAAAAGTAGGCCGACTATAGGGGCTTCAAAAACACCCTGGCGCAAATTGCACCATCTCCTAATTAGTATGCACTTCAAGTGCAAACATAGCAGAGCATTTTGATGCAAACTGCGGCTCCGTAAGTGTCCGTAGAGCCGAGTTATGACAAGTTTGGCAAACACACCTAAATCGGCCATTTTCTGAGATTTTGCCAAGGGGGGACCAATGGAAAATGCTCAAAAAAGTAGGCCGACTATAGGGGCTTCAAAAACACCCTGGCGCAAATTGCATCATCTCCTAATTAGTATGCACTTGAAGTGCAAACATAGCAGAGCATTTTGATGCAAACTGAGGCTCCGTAAGTGTCCGTAGAGCCGAGTTATGACAAATTTGGCAAAGACACCTAAATCGGCCATTTTCTGAGATTTTGCTAATAGTGGACGAAGGGAAAATGCTCAAAAAAGTAGGCCGACTATAGGGGCTTCAAAAACACCCTGGCGCAAATTGCACCATCTCCTAATTAGTATGCACTTGAAGTGCAAACATAGCAGAGCATTTTGATGCAAACTGCGGCTCCGTAAGTGTCCGTAGAGCCGAGTTATGACAAATTTGGCAAAGACACCTAAATCGGCCATTTTCTGAGATTTTGCCAAGGGGGGACCAAGGGAAAATGCTCAAAAAAGTAGGCCGACTATAGGGGCTTCAAAAACACCCTGGCGCAAATTGCACCATCTCCTAATTAGTATGCACTTGAAGTGCAAACATAGCAGAGCATTTTGATGCAAACTGCGGCTCCGTAAGTGTCCGTAGAGCCGAGTTATGACAAATTTGGCAAAGACACCTAAATCGGCCATTTTCTGAGATTTTGCCAAGGGGGGACCAAGGGAAAATGCTCAAAAAAGTAGGCCGACTATAGGGGCTTCAAAAACACCCTGGCGCAAATTGCACCATCTCCTAATTAGTATGCACTTGAAGTGCAAACATAGCAGAGCATTTTGATGCAAACTGCGGCTCCGTAAGTGTCCGTAGAGCCGAGTTATGACAAATTTGGCAAAGACACCTAAATCGGCCATTTTCTGAGATTTTTCCAAGGGGGGACCAATGGAAAATGCTCAAAAAAGTAGGCCGACTATAGGGGCTTCAAAAACACCCTGGCGCAAATTGCATCATCTCATAATTTGTATGTACTTGAAGTGCAAACATAGCAGAGCATTTTGATGCAAACTGCGGCTCCGTAAGTGTCCGTAGAGCCGAGTTATGACAAATTTGGCAAAGACACCTAAATCGGCCATTTTCTGAGATTTTGCCAAGGGGGGACCAAGGGAAAATGCTCAAAAAAGAAGGCCGACTATAGGGGCTTCAAAAACACCCTGGCGCAAATTGCACCATCTCCTAATTAGTATGCACTTGAAGTGCAAACATAGCAGAGCATTTTGATGCAAACTGCGGCTCCGTAAGTGTCCGTAGAGCCGAGTTATGACAAATTTGGCAAAGACACCTAAATCGGCCATTTTCTGAGATTTTGCCAAGGGGGGACCAAGGGAAAATGCTCAAAAAAGTAGGCCGACTATAGGGGCTTCAAAAACACACTGGCGCAAATTGCACCATCTCCTAATTAGTATGCACTTGAAGTGCAAACATAGCAGAGCATTTTGATGCAAACTGCGGCTCCGTAAGTGTCCGTAGAGCCAACTTATGACAAATTTGGCAAAGACACCTAAATCGGCCATTTTCTGAGATTTTGCCAAGGGGGTACCAAGGGAAAATGCTCAAAAAAGTAGGCCGACTATAGGGGCTTCAAAAACACACTGGCGCAAATTGCACCATCACCTAATTAGTATGCACTTGAAGTGCAAACATAGCAGAGCATTTTGATGCAAACTGCGGCTCCGTAAGTGTCCGTAGAGCCGAGTTATGACAAATTTGGCAAAGACACCTAAATCGGCCATTTTCTGAGATTTTGCCAAGGGGGTACCAAGGGAAAATGCTCAAAAAAGTAGGCCGACTATAGGGGCTTCAAAAACACACTGGCGCAAATTGCACCATCTCCTAATTAGTATGCACTTGAAGTGCAGACATAGCAGAGCATTTTGATGCAAACTGCGGCTCCGTAAGTGTCCGTAGAGCCGAGTTATGACAAATTTGGCAAAGACACCTAAATCGGCCATTTTCTGAGATTTTGCCAAGGGGGGACCAAGGGAAAATGCTCAAAAAAGTAGGCCGACTATAGGGGCTTCAAAAACACCCTGGCGCAAATTGCACCATCTGCTAATTAGTATGCACTTGAAGTGCAAACATAGCAGAGCATTTTGATGCAAACTGCGGCTCCGTAAGTGTCCGTAGAGCCGAGCTAAGACAAATTTAGCAAAGACACCTAAATCGGCCATTTTCTGAGATTTTGCCAAGGGGGGACCAAGGGA
Source organism: Micromussa lordhowensis (assembly GCA_964020085.1). Classification (NCBI taxonomy): domain Eukaryota; kingdom Metazoa; phylum Cnidaria; class Anthozoa; order Scleractinia; family Lobophylliidae; genus Micromussa; species Micromussa lordhowensis. The sequence continues at coordinate 85,602 of CAXHUQ010000048.1, read as the reverse complement.
AAATGCTCAAAAAAGTAGGCCGACTATAGGGGCTTCAAAAACACCCTGGCGCAAATTGCATCATCTCCTAATTAGTATGCACTTGAAGTGCAAACATAGCAGAGCATTTTGAAGCAAACTGCGGCTCCGTAAGTGTCCGTAGAGCCGAGTTATGACAAATTTGGCAAAGACACCTAAATCGGCCATTTTCTGAGATTTTGCCAAGGGGGGACCAAGGGAAAATGCTCAAAAAAGTAGGCCGACTATAGGGGCTTCAAAAACACCCTGGCGCAAATTGCACCATCTCCTAATTAGTATGCACTTAAAGTGCAAACATAGCAGAGCATTTTGATGCAAACTGCGGCTCCGTAAGTGTCCGTAGAGCCGAGTTATCACAAATTTGGCAAAGACACCTAAATCGGCCATTTTCTGAGATTTTGCCAAGGGGGGACCAAGGGAAAATGCTCAAAAAAGTAGGCCGACTATAGGGGCTTCAAAAACACACTGGCGCAAATTGCACCGTCTCCTAATTAGTATGCCCTTAAAGTGCAAACATAGCAGAGCATTTTGATGCAAACTGCGGCTCCGTAAGTGTCCGTAGAGCCGAGTTATGACAAATTTGGCAAAGACACCTAAATCGGCCATTTTCTGAGATTTTGCCAAGGGGGGACCAAGGGAAAATGCTCAAAAAAGTAGGCCGACTATAGGGGCTTCAAAAACACCCTGGCGCAAATTGCATCATCTCCTAATTAGTATGCACTTGAAGTGCAAACATAGCAGAGCATTTTGATGCAAACTGCGGCTCCGTAAGTGTCCGTAGAGCCGAGTTATGACAAATTTGGCAAAGACACCTAAATCGGCCATTTTCTGAGATTTTGCCAAGGGGGGACCAAGGGAAAATGCTCAAAAAAGTAGGCCGACTATAGGGGCTTCAAAAACACCCTGGCGCAAATTGCACCATCTCCTAATTAGTATGCACTTGAAGTGCAAACATAGCAGAGCATTTTGATGCAAACTGCGGCTCCGTAAGTGTCCGTAGAGCCAAGTTATGACAAATTTGGCAAAGACACCTAAATTGGCCATTTTCTGAGATTTTGCCAAGGGGGTACCAAGGGAAAATGCTCAAAAACGTAGGCCGACTATAGGGGCTTCAAAAACACCCTGGCGCAAATTGCATCATCTCCTAATTAGTATGCACTTGAAGTGCAAACATAGCAGAGCATTTTGATGCAAACTGCGGCTCCGTAAGTGTCTGTAGAGCCGAGTTATGACAAATTTGGCAAAGACACCTAAATCGGCCATTTTCTGAGATTTTGCCAAGGGGGGACCAAGGGAAAATGCTCAAAAAAGTAGGCCGACTATAGGGGCTTCAAAAACACCCTGGCGCAAATTGCACCATCTCCTAATTAGTATGCACTTGAAGTGCAAACATAGCAGAGCATTTTGATGCAAACTGCGGCTCCGTAAGTGTCCGTAGAGCCGAGTTATGACAAATTTGGCAAAGACACCTAAATCGGCCATTTTCTGAGATTTTGCCAAGGGGGGACCAAGGGAAAATGCTCAAAAACGTAGGCCGACTATAGGGGCTTCAAAAACACCCTGGCGCAAATTGCACCATCTCCTAATTAGTATGCACTTGAAGTGCAAACATAGCAGAGCATTTTGATGCAAACTGCGGCTCCGCAAGTGTCCGTAGAGCCGAGTTATGACAAATTTGGCAAAGACACCTAAATCGGCCATTTTCTGAGATTTTGCCAAGGGGGAACCAAGGGAAAATGCTCAAAAAAGTAGGCCGACTATAGGGGCTTCAAAAACACCCTGGCGCAAATTGCACCATTTCCTAGTTAGTATGCACTTGAAGTGCAAACATAGCAGAGCATTTTGATGCAAACTGCGGCTCCGTAAGTGTCCGTAGAGCCGAGTTATGACAAATTTGGCAAAGACACCTAAATCGGCCATTTTCTGAGATTTTGCCAAGGGGGGACCAAGGGAAAATGCTCAAAAAAGTAGGCCGACTATAGGGGCTTCAAAAACACCCTGGCGCAAATTGCACCATCTCCTAATTAGTATGCACTTAAAGTGCAAACATAGCAGAGCATTTTGATGCAAACTGCGGCTCCGTAAGTGTCCGTAGAGCCGAGTTATGACAAATTTGGCAAAGACACCTAAATCGGCCATTTTCTGAGATTTTGCCAAGGGGGGACCAAGGGAAAATGCTCAAAAAAGAAGGCCGACTATAGGGGCTTCAAAAACACCCTGGCGCAAATTGCACCATCTCCTAATTAGTATGCACTTGAAGTGCAAACATAGCAGAGCATTTTGATGCAAACTGCGGCTCCGTAAGTGTCCGTAGAGCCGAGTTATGACAAATTTGGCAAAGACACCTAAATCGGCCATTTTCTGTGATTTTGCCAAGGGGGGACCAAGGGAAAATGCTCAAAAAAATAGGCCGACTATAGGGGCTTCAAAAACACCCTGGCGCAAATTGCATCATCTCCTAATTAGTATGCACTTGAAGTGCAAACATAGCAGAGCATTTTGATGCAAACTGCGGCTCCGTAAGTGTCCGTAGAGCCGAGTTATGACAAATTTGGCAAAGACACCTAAATCGGCCATTTTCTGAGATTTTGCCAAGGGGGGACCAAGGGAAAATGCTCAAAAAAGTAGGCCGACTATAGGGGCTTCAAAAACACACTGGCGCAAATTGCACCATCTCCTAATTAGTATGCACTTGAAGTGCAAACATAGCAGAGCATTTTGATGCAAACTGCGGCTCCGTAAGTGTCCGTAGAGCCAACTTATGACAAATTTGGCAAAGACACCTAAATCGGCCATTTTCTGAGATTTTGCCAAGGGGGTACCAAGGGAAAATGCTCAAAAAAGTAGGCCGACTATAGGGGCTTCAAAAACACACTGGCGCAAATTGCACCATCACCTAATTAGTATGCACTTGAAGTGCAAACATAGCAGAGCATTTTGATGCAAACTGCGGCTCCGTAAGTGTCCGTAGAGCCAACTTATGACAAATTTGGCAAAGACACCTAAATCGGCCATTTTCTGAGATTTTGCCAAGGGGGTACCAAGGGAAAATGCTCAAAAAAGTAGGCCGACTATAGGGGCTTCAAAAACACACTGGCGCAAATTGCACCATCTCCTAATTAGTATGCACTTGAAGTGCAGACATAGCAGAGCATTTTGATGCAAACTGCGGCTCCGTAAGTGTCCGTAGAGCCGAGTTATGACAAATTTGGCAAAGACACCTAAATCGGCCATTTTCTGAGATTTTGCCAAGGGGGGACCAAGGGAAAATGCTCAAAAAAGTAGGCCGACTATAGGGGCTTCAAAAACACACTGGCGCAAATTGCACCATCTCCTAATTAGTATGCACTTGAAGTGCAAACATAGCAGAGCATTTTGATGCAAACTGCGGCTCCGTAAGTGTCCGTAGAGCCAACTTATGACAAATTTGGCAAAGACACCTAAATCGGCCATTTTCTGAGATTTTGCCAAGGGGGTACCAAGGGAAAATGCTCAAAAAAGTAGGCCGACTATAGGGGCTTCAAAAACACCCTGGCGCAAATTGCACCATCTCCTAATTAGTATGCACTTGAAGTGCAAACATAGCAGAGCATTTTGATGCAAACTGCGGCTCCGTAAGTGTCCGTAGAGCCGAGTTATGACAAATTTGGCAAAGACACCTAAATCGGCCATTTTCTGAGATTTTGCCAAGGGGGGACCAAGGGAAAATGCTCAAAAAAGTAGGCCGACTATAGGGGCTTCAAAAACACACTGGCGCAAATTGCACCATCTCCTAATTAGTATGCACTTGAAGTGCAAACATAGCAGAGCATTTTGATGCAAACTGCGGCTCCGTAAGTGTCCGTAGAGCCAACTTATGACAAATTTGGCAAAGACACCTAAATCGGCCATTTTCTGAGATTTTGCCAAGGGGGGACCAAGGGAAAATGCTCAAAAAAGTAGGCCGACTATAGGGGCTTCAAAAACACACTGGCGCAAATTGCACCATCTCCTAATTAGTATGCACTTGAAGTGCAGACATAGCAGAGCATTTTGATGCAAACTGCGGCTCCGTAAGTGTCCGTAGAGCCGAGTTATGACAAATTTGGCAAAGACACCTAAATCGGCCATTTTCTGAGATTTTGCCAAGGGGGGACCAAGGGAAAATGCTCAAAAAAGTAGGCCGACTATAGGGGCTTCAAAAACACCCTGGCGCAAATTGCATCATCTGCTAATTAGTATGCACTTGAAGTGCAAACATAGCAGAGCATTTTGAAGCAAACTGCGGCTCCGTAAGTGTCCGTAGAGCCGAGTTATGACAAATTTGGCAAAGACACCTAAATCGGCCATTTTCTGAGATTTTGCCAAGGGGGGACCAAGGGAAAATGCTCAAAAAAGTAGGCCGACTATAGGGGCTTTAAAAACACCCTGGCGCAAATTGCACCATCTCCTAATTAGTATGCACTTGAAGTGTAAACATAGCAGAGCATTTTGATGCAAACTGCGGCTCCGTAAGTGTCCGTAGAGCCGAGTTATGACAAATTTGGCAAAGACACCTAAATCGGCCATTTTCTGAGATTTTGCCAAGGGGGGACCAAGGGAAAATGCTCAAAAAAGTAGGCCGACTATAGGGGCTTCAAAAACACCCTGGCGCAAATTGCACCATCTCCTAATTAGCATACACTTGAAGTGCAAACATAGCAGAGCATTTTGATGCAAACTGCGGCTCCGTAAGTGTCCGTAGAGCCGAGTTATGACAAATTTGGCAAAGACACCTAAATCGGCCATTTTCTGAGATTTTGCCAAGGGGGGACCAAGGGAAAATGCTCAAAAAAGTAGGCCGACTATAGGGGCTTCAAAAACACACTGGCGCAAATTGCACCATCTCCTAATTAGTATGCACTTGAAGTGCAAACATAGCAGAGCATTTTGATGCAAACTGCGGCTCCGTAAGTGTCCGTAGAGCCGAGTTATGACAAATTTGGCAAAGACACCTAAATCGGCCATTTTCTGTGATTTTGCCAAGGGGGGACCAAGGGAAAATGCTCAAAAAAATAGGCCGACTATAGGGGCTTCAAAAACACCCTGGCGCAAATTGCATCATCTCCTAATTAGTATGCACTTGAAGTGCAAACATAGCAGAGCATTTTGATGCAAACTGCGGCTCCGTAAGTGTCCGTAGAGCCGAGTTATGACAAATTTGGCAAAGACACCTAAATCGGCCATTTTCTGAGATTTTGCCAAGGGGGGACCAAGGGAAAATGCTCAAAAAAGTAGGCCGACTATAGGGGCTTCAAAAACACACTGGCGCAAATTGCACCATCTCCTAATTAGTATGCACTTGAAGTGCAAACATAGCAGAGCATTTTGATGCAAACTGCGGCTCCGTAAGTGTCCGTAGAGCCAACTTATGACAAATTTGGCAAAGACACCTAAATCGGCCATTTTCTGAGATTTTGCCAAGGGGGTACCAAGGGAAAATGCTCAAAAAAGTAGGCCGACTATAGGGGCTTCAAAAACACACTGGCGCAAATTGCACCATCACCTAATTAGTATGCACTTGAAGTGCAAACATAGCAGAGCATTTTGATGCAAACTGCGGCTCCGTAAGTGTCCGTAGAGCCAACTTATGACAAATTTGGCAAAGACACCTAAATCGGCCATTTTCTGAGATTTTGCCAAGGGGGTACCAAGGGAAAATGCTCAAAAAAGTAGGCCGACTATAGGGGCTTCAAAAACACACTGGCGCAAATTGCACCATCTCCTAATTAGTATGCACTTGAAGTGCAGACATAGCAGAGCATTTTGATGCAAACTGCGGCTCCGTAAGTGTCCGTAGAGCCGAGTTATGACAAATTTGGCAAAGACACCTAAATCGGCCATTTTCTGAGATTTTGCCAAGGGGGGACCAAGGGAAAATGCTCAAAAAAGTAGGCCGACTATAGGGGCTTCAAAAACACACTGGCGCAAATTGCACCATCTCCTAATTAGTATGCACTTGAAGTGCAAACATAGCAGAGCATTTTGATGCAAACTGCGGCTCCGTAAGTGTCCGTAGAGCCAACTTATGACAAATTTGGCAAAGACACCTAAATCGGCCATTTTCTGAGATTTTGCCAAGGGGGTACCAAGGGAAAATGCTCAAAAAAGTAGGCCGACTATAGGGGCTTCAAAAACACCCTGGCGCAAATTGCACCATCTCCTAATTAGTATGCACTTGAAGTGCAAACATAGCAGAGCATTTTGATGCAAACTGCGGCTCCGTAAGTGTCCGTAGAGCCGAGTTATGACAAATTTGGCAAAGACACCTAAATCGGCCATTTTCTGAGATTTTGCCAAGGGGGGACCAAGGGAAAATGCTCAAAAAAGTAGGCCGACTATAGGGGCTTCAAAAACACACTGGCGCAAATTGCACCATCTCCTAATTAGTATGCACTTGAAGTGCAAACATAGCAGAGCATTTTGATGCAAACTGCGGCTCCGTAAGTGTCCGTAGAGCCAACTTATGACAAATTTGGCAAAGACACCTAAATCGGCCATTTTCTGAGATTTTGCCAAGGGGGGACCAAGGGAAAATGCTCAAAAAAGTAGGCCGACTATAGGGGCTTCAAAAACACACTGGCGCAAATTGCACCATCTCCTAATTAGTATGCACTTGAAGTGCAGACATAGCAGAGCATTTTGATGCAAACTGCGGCTCCGTAAGTGTCCGTAGAGCCGAGTTATGACAAATTTGGCAAAGACACCTAAATCGGCCATTTTCTGAGATTTTGCCAAGGGGGGACCAAGGGAAAATGCTCAAAAAAGTAGGCCGACTATAGGGGCTTCAAAAACACCCTGGCGCAAATTGCATCATCTGCTAATTAGTATGCACTTGAAGTGCAAACATAGCAGAGCATTTTGAAGCAAACTGCGGCTCCGTAAGTGTCCGTAGAGCCGAGTTATGACAAATTTGGCAAAGACACCTAAATCGGCCATTTTCTGAGATTTTGCCAAGGGGGGACCAAGGGAAAATGCTCAAAAAAGTAGGCCGACTATAGGGGCTTTAAAAACACCCTGGCGCAAATTGCACCATCTCCTAATTAGTATGCACTTGAAGTGTAAACATAGCAGAGCATTTTGATGCAAACTGCGGCTCCGTAAGTGTCCGTAGAGCCGAGTTATGACAAATTTGGCAAAGACACCTAAATCGGCCATTTTCTGAGATTTTGCCAAGGGGGGACCAAGGGAAAATGCTCAAAAAAGTAGGCCGACTATAGGGGCTTCAAAAACACCCTGGCGCAAATTGCACCATCTCCTAATTAGCATACACTTGAAGTGCAAACATAGCAGAGCATTTTGATGCAAACTGCGGCTCCGTAAGTGTCCGTAGAGCCGAGTTATGACAAATTTGGCAAAGACACCTAAATCGGCCATTTTCTGAGATTTTGCCAAGGGGGGACCAAGGGAAAATGCTCAAAAAAGTAGGCCGACTATAGGGGCTTCAAAAACACACTGGCGCAAATTGCACCATCTCCTAATTAGTATGCACTTGAAGTGCAAACATAGCAGAGCATTTTGATGCAAACTGCGGCTCCGTAAGTGTCCGTAGAGCCGAGTTATGACAAATTTGGCAAAGACACCTAAATCGGCCATTTTCTGAGATTTTGCCAAGGGGGGACCAAGGGAAAATGCTCAAAAAAGTAGTCCGACTATAAGGGCTTCAAAAACACCCTGGCGCAAATTGCACCATCTCCTAATTAGTATGCACTTGAAGTGCAAACATAGCAGAGCATTTTGATGCAAACTGCGGCTCCGTAAGTGTCCGTAGAGCCGAGTTATGACAAATTTGGCAAAGACACCTAAATCGGCCATTTTCTGAGATTTTGCCAAGGGGGGACCAAGGGAAAATGCTCAAAAAAGTAGGCCGACTATAGGGGCTTCAAAAACACCCTGGCGCAAATTGCACCATCTCCTAATTAGTATGCACTTGAAGTGCAAACATAGCAGAGCATTTTGATGCAAACTGCGGCTCCGTAAGTGTCCGTAGAGCCGAGTTATGACAAATTTGGCAAAGACACCTAAATCGGCCATTTTCTGAGATTTTGCCAAGGGGGGACCAAGGGAAAATGCTCAAAAAAGTAGGCCTAATATAAAGGCTTCAAAAACACCCTGGCGCAAATTGCATCATCTCCTAATTAGTATGCACTTGAAGTGCAAACATAGCAGAGCATTTTGATGCAAACTGCGGCTCCGTAAGTGTCCGTAGAGCCGAGTTATGACAAATTTGGCAAAGACACCTAAATCGGCCATTTTCTGAGATTTTGCCAAGGGGGGACCAAGGGAAAATGCTCAAAAAAGTAGGCCGACTATAGGGGCTTCAAAAACACCCTGGCGCAAATTGCACCATCTCCTAATTAGTATGCACTTGAAGTGCAAACATAGCAGAGCATTTTGATGCAAACTGCGGCTCCGTAAGTGTCCGTAGAGCCGAGTTATGACAAATTTGGCAAAGACACCTAAATCGGCCATTTTCTGAGATTTTGCCAAGGGGGGACCAAGGGAAAATGCTCAAAAAAGTAGGCCGACTATAGGGGCTTCAAAAACACCCTGGCGCAAATTGCATCATCTCCTAATTAGTATGCACTTGAAGTGCAAACATAGCAGAGCATTTTGATGCAAACTGCGGCTCCGTAAGTGTCCGTAGAGCCGAGTTATGACAAATTTGGCAAAGACACCTAAATCGGCCATTTTCTGAGATTTTGCCAAGGGGGGACCAAGGGAAAATGCTCAAAAAAGTAGGCCGACTATAGGGGCTTCAAAAACACCCTGGCGCAAATTGCATCATCTCTTAATTAGTATGCACTTGAAGTGCAAACATAGCAAAGCATTTTGATGCAAACTGCGGCTCCGTAAGTGTCCGTAGAGCCGAGTTATGACAAATTTGGCAAAGACACCTAAATCGGCCATTTTCTGAGATTTTGCCAAGGGGGGACCAAGGGAAAATGCTCAAAAAAATAGGCCGACTATAGGGGCTTCAAAAACACCCTGGCGCAAATTGCACCGTCTCCTAATTAGTATGCACTTGAAGTGCAAACATAGCAGAGCATTTTGATGCAAACTGCGGCTCCGTAAGTGTCCGTAGAGCCGAGTTATGACAAATTTGGCAAAGACACCTAAATCGGCCATTTTCTGAGATTTTGCCAAGGGGGGACCAATGGAAAATGCTCAAAAAAGTAGGCCGACTATAGGGGCTTCAAAAACACCCTGGCGCAAATTGCATCATCTCCTAATTAGTATGCACTTGAAGTGCAAACATAGCAGAGCATTTTGATGCAAACTGCGGCTCCGTAAGTGTCCGTAGAGCCGAGTTATGACAAATTTGGCAAAGACACCTAAATCGGCCATTTTCTGAGATTTTGCCAAGGGGGGACCAAGGGAAAATGCTCAAAAAAATAGGCCGACTATAGGGGCTTCAAAAACACCCTGGCGCAAATTGCACCGTCTCCTAATTAGTATGCACTTGAAGTGCAAACATAGCAGAGCATTTTGATGCAAACTGCGGCTCCGTAAGTGTCCGTAGAGCCGAGTTATGACAAATTTGGCAAAGACACCTAAATCGGCCATTTTCTGAGATTTTGCCAAGGGGGGACCAATGGAAAATGCTCAAAAAAGTAGGCCGACTATAGGGGCTTCAAAAACACCCTGGCGCAAATTGCATCATCTCCTAATTAGTATGCACTTGAAGTGCAAACATAGCAGAGCATTTTGATGCAAACTGCGGCTCCGTAAGTGTCCGTAGAGCCGAGTTATGACAAATTTGGCAAAGACACCTAAATCGGCCATTTTCTGAGATTTTGCCAAGGGGGGACCAAGGGAAAATGCTCAAAAAAGTAGGCCGACTATAGGGGCTTCAAAAACACCCTGGCGCAAATTGCATCATCTCCTAATTAGTATGCACTTGAAGTGCAAACATAGCAGAGCATTTTGATGCAAACTGCGGCTCCGTAAGTGTCCGTAGAGCCGAGTTATGACAAATTTGGCAAAGACACCTAAATCGGCCATTTTCTGAGATTTTGCCAAGGGGGGACCAAGGGAAAATGCTCAAAAAAGTAGGCCGACTATAGGGGCTTCAAAAACACCCTGGCGCAAATTGCATCATCTCCTAATTAGTATGCACTTGAAGTGCAAACATAGCAGAGCATTTTGATGCAAACTGCGGCTCCGTAAGTGTCCGTAGAGCCGAGTTATGACAAATTTGGCAAAGACACCTAAATCGGCCATTTTCTGAGATTTTGCCAAGGGGGGACCAAGGGAAAATGCTCAAAAAAGTAGGCCGACTATAGGGGCTTCAAAAACACCCTGGCGCAAATTGCATCATCTCCTAATTAGTATGCACTTGAAGTGCAAACATAGCAGAGCATTTTGATGCAAACTGCGGCTCCGTAAGTGTCCGTAGAGCCGAGTTATGACAAATTTTGCAAAGACACCTAAATCGGCCATTTTCTGAGATTTTGCCAAGGGGGGACCAAGGGAAAATGCTCAAAAAAATAGGCCGACTATAGGGGCTTCAAAAACACCCTGGCGCAAATTGCACCGTCTCCTAATTAGTATGCTCTTGAAGTGCAAACATAGCAGAGCATTTTGATGCAAACTGCGGCTCCGTAAGTGTCCGTAGAGCCGAGTTATGACAAATTTGGCAAAGACACCTAAATCGGCCATTTTCTGAGATTTTGCCAAGGGGGGACCAATGGAAAATGCTCAAAAAAGTAGGCCGACTATAGGGGCTTCAAAAACACCCTGGCGCAAATTGCATCATCTCCTAATTAGTATGCACTTGAAGTGCAAACATAGCAGAGCATTTTGATGCAAACTGCGGCTCCGTAAGTGTCCGTAGAGCCGAGTTATGACAAATTTGGCAAAGACACCTAAATCGGCCATTTTCTGAGATTTTGCCAAGGGGGGACCAAGGGAAAATGCTCAAAAAAATAGGCCGACTATAGGGGCTTCAAAAACACCCTGGCGCAAATTGCACCGTCTCCTAATTAGTATGCACTTGAAGTGCAAACATAGCAGAGCATTTTGATGCAAACTGCGGCTCCGTAAGTGTCCGTAGAGCCGAGTTATGACAAATTTGGCAAAGACACCTAAATCGGCCATTTTCTGAGATTTTGCCAAGGGGGGACCAATGGAAAATGCTCAAAAAAGTAGGCCGACTATAGGGGCTTCAAAAACACCCTGGCGCAAATTGCATCATCTCCTAATTAGTATGCACTTGAAGTGCAAACATAGCAGAGCATTTTGATGCAAACTGCGGCTCCGTAAGTGTCCGTAGAGCCGAGTTATGACAAATTTGGCAAAGACACCTAAATCGGCCATTTTCTGAGATTTTGCCAAGGGGGGACCAAGGGAAAATGCTCAAAAAAGTAGGCCGACTATAGGGGCTTCAAAAACACCCTGGCGCAAATTGCATCATCTTATAATTAGTATGTACTTGAAGTGCAAACATAACAGAGCATTTTGATGCAAACTGCAGCTCCGTAAGTGTCCGTAGAGCCGAGTTATGACAAATTTGGCAAAGACACCTAAATCGGCCATTTTCTGAGATTTTGCCAAGGGGGGACCAAGGGAAAATGCTCAAAAACGTAGGCCGACTATAGGGGCTTCAAAAACACCCTGGCGCAAATTGCATCATCTCCTAATTAGTATGCACTTGAAGTGCAAACATAGCAGAGCATTTTGATGCAAACTGCGGCTCCGTAAGTGTCCGTAGAGCCGAGTTATGACAAATTTGGCAAAGACACCTAAATCGGCCATTTTCTGAGATTTTGCCAAGGGGGGACCAATGGAAAATGCTGAAAAAAGTAGGCCGACTATAGGGGCTTCAAAAACACCCTGGCGCAAATTGCATCATCTCCTAATTAGTATGCTCTTGAAGTGCAAACATAGCAGAGCATTTTGATGCAAACTGCGGCTCCGTAAGTGTCCGTAGAGCCGAGTTATGACAAATTTGGCAAAGACACCTAAATCGGCCATTTTCTGAGATTTTGCCAAGGGGGGACCAAGGGAAAATGCTCAAAAAAGTAGGCCGACTATAGGGGCTTCAAAAACACCCTGGCGCAAATTGCATCATCTTATAATTAGTATGTACTTGAAGTGCAAACATAGCAGAGCATTTTGATGCAAACTGCGGCTCCGTAAGTGTCCGTAGAGCCGAGTTATGACAAATTTGGCAAAGACACCTAAATCGGCCATTTTCTGAGATTTTGCCAAGGGGGGACCAAGGGAAAATGCTCAAAAACGTAGGCCGACTATAGGGGCTTCAAAAACACCCTGGCGCAAATTGCATCATCTCCTAATTAGTATGCACTTGAAGTGCAAACATAGCAGAGCATTTTGATGCAAACTGCGGCTCCGTAAGTGTCCGTAGAGCCGAGTTATGACAAATTTGGCAAAGACACCTAAATCGGCCATTTTCTGAGATTTTGCCAAGGGGGGACCAAGGGAAAATGCTCAAAAAAGTAGGCCGACTATAGGGGCTTCAAAAACACCCTGGCGCAAATTGCACCATCTCCTAATTAGTATGCACTTAAAGTGCAAACATAGCAGAGCATTTTGATGCAAACTGCGGCTCCGTAAGTGTCCGTAGAGCCGAGTTATGACAAATTTGGCAAAGACACCTAAATCGGCCATTTTCTGAGATTTTGCCAAGGGGGGACCAAGGGAAAATGCTCAAAAAAGTAGGCCGACTATAGGGGCTTCAAAAACACCCTGGCGCAAATTGCACCATCTCCTAATTAGTATGCACTTGAAGTGCAAACATAGCAGAGCATTTTGATGCAAACTGCGGCTCCGTAAGTGTCCGTAGAGCCGAGTTATGACAAATTTGGCAAAGACTCCTAAATCGGCCATTTTCTGAGATTTTGCCAACGGGGGACCAAGGGAAAATGCTCAAAAAAGTAGGCCGACTATAGGGGCTTCAAAAACACACTGGCGCAAATTGCACCATCTCCTAATTAGTATGCACTTGAAGTGCAAACATAGCAGAGCATTTTGATGCAAACTGCGGCTCCGTAAGTGTCCGTAGAGCCGAGTTATGACAAATTTGGCAAAGACACCTAAATCGGCCATTTTCTGAGATTTTGCCAAGGGGGGACCAAGGGAAAATGCTCAAAAAAGTAGGCCGACTATAGGGGCTTCAAAAACACACTGGCGCAAATTGCACCATCTCCTAATTAGTATGCACTTGAAGTGCAAACATAGCAGAGCATTTTGATGCAAACTGCGGCTCCGTAAGTGTCCGTAGAGCCGAGTTATGACAAATTTGGCAAAGACACCGAAATCGGCCATTTTCTGAGATTTTGCCAAGGGGGGACCAAGGGAAAATGCTCAAAAAAGTAGGCCGACTATAGGGGCTTCAAAAACACCCTGGCGCAAATTGCACCATCTCCTAATTAGTATGCACTTGAAGTGCAAACATAGCAGAGCATTTTGATGCAAACTGCGGCTCCGTAAGTGTCCGTAGAGCCGAGTTATGACAAATTTGGCAAAGACACCTAAATCGGCCATTTTCTGAGATTTTGCCAAGGGGGGACCAGAGGAAAAAGCTCAAAAAAGTAGGCCGACTATAGGGGCTTCAAAAACACACTGGCGCAAATTGCACCATCTCCTAATTAGTATGCACTTGAAGTGCAAACATAGCAGAGCATTTTGATGCAAACTGTGGCTCCGTAAGTGTCCGTAGAGCCGAGTTATGACAAATTTGGCAAAGACACCTAAATCGGCCATTTTCTGAGATTTTGCCAAGGGGGGACCAAGGGAAAATGCTCAAAAAAGTAGGCCGACTATAGGGGCTTCAAAAACACCCTGGCGCAAATTGCACCATCTCCTAATTAGTATGCACTTGAAGTGCAAACATAGCAGAGCATTTTGATGCAAACTGCGGCTCCGTAAGTGTCCGTAGAGCCGAGTTATGACAAATTTGGCAAAGACACCGAAATCGGCCATTTTCTGAGATTTTGCCAAGGGGGGACCAAGGGAAAATGCTCAAAAAAGTAGGCCGACTATAGGGGCTTCAAAAACACCCTGGCGCAAATTGCACCATCTCCTAATTAGTATGCACTTGAAGTGCAAACATAGCAGAGCATTTTGATGCAAACTGCGGCTCCGTAAGTGTCCGTAGAGCCGAGTTATGACAAATTTGGCAAAGACACCTAAATCGGCCATTTTCTGAGATTTTGCCAAGGGGGGACCAGAGGAAAAAGCTCAAAAAAGTAGGCCGACTATAGGGGCTTCAAAAACACACTGGCGCAAATTGCACCATCTCCTAATTAGTATGCACTTGAAGTGCAAACATAGCAGAGCATTTTGATGCAAACTGCGGCTCCGTAAGTGTCCGTAGAGCCGAGTTATGACAAATTTGGCAAAGACACCTAAATCGGCCATTTTCTGAGATTTTGCCAAGGGGGGACCAAGGGAAAATGCTCAAAAAAGTAGGCCGACTATAGGGGCTTCAAAAACACCCTGGCGCAAATTGCATCATCTTATAATTAGTATGTACTTGAAGTGCAAACATAGCAGAGCATTTTGATGCAAACTGCGGCTCCGTAAGTGTCCGTAGAGCCGAGTTATGACAAATTTGGCAAAGACACCTAAATCGGCCATTTTCTGAGATTTTGCCAAGGGGGGACCAAGGGAAAATGCTCAAAAACGTAGGCCGACTATAGGGGCTTCAAAAACACCCTGGCGCAAATTGCACCATCTCCTAATTAGTATGCACTTGAAGTGCAAACATAGCAGAGCATTTTGATGCAAACTGCGGCTCCGTAAGTGTCCGTAGAGCCGAGTTATGACAAATTTGGCAAAGACTCCTAAATCGGCCATTTTCTGAGATTTTGCCAACGGGGGACCAAGGGAAAATGCTCAAAAAAGTAGGCCGACTATAGGGGCTTCAAAAACACACTGGCGCAAATTGCACCATCTCCTAATTAGTATGCACTTGAAGTGCAAACATAGCAGAGCATTTTGATGCAAACTGCGGCTCCGTAAGTGTCCGTAGAGCCGAGTTATGACAAATTTGGCAAAGACACCTAAATCGGCCATTTTCTGAGATTTTGCCAAGGGGGGACCAAGGGAAAATGCTCAAAAAAGTAGGCCGACTATAGGGGCTTCAAAAACACACTGGCGCAAATTGCACCATCTCCTAATTAGTATGCACTTGAAGTGCAAACATAGCAGAGCATTTTGATGCAAACTGCGGCTCCGTAAGTGTCCGTAGAGCCGAGTTATGACAAATTTGGCAAAGACACCGAAATCGGCCATTTTCTGAGATTTTGCCAAGGGGGGACCAAGGGAAAATGCTCAAAAAAGTAGGCCGACTATAGGGGCTTCAAAAACACCCTGGCGCAAATTGCACCATCTCCTAATTAGTATGCACTTGAAGTGCAAACATAGCAGAGCATTTTGATGCAAACTGCGGCTCCGTAAGTGTCCGTAGAGCCGAGTTATGACAAATTTGGCAAAGACACCTAAATCGGCCATTTTCTGAGATTTTGCCAAGGGGGGACCAGAGGAAAAAGCTCAAAAAAGTAGGCCGACTATAGGGGCTTCAAAAACACACTGGCGCAAATTGCACCATCTCCTAATTAGTATGCACTTGAAGTGCAAACATAGCAGAGCATTTTGATGCAAACTGCGGCTCCGTAAGTGTCCGTAGAGCCGAGTTATGACAAATTTGGCAAAGACACCTAAATCGGCCATTTTCTGAGATTTTGCCAAGGGGGGACCAAGGGAAAATGCTCAAAAAAGTAGGCCGACTATAGGGGCTTCAAAAACACCCTGGCGCAAATTGCATCATCTTATAATTAGTATGTACTTGAAGTGCAAACATAGCAGAGCATTTTGATGCAAACTGCGGCTCCGTAAGTGTCCGTAGAGCCGAGTTATGACAAATTTGGCAAAGACACCTAAATCGGCCATTTTCTGAGATTTTGCCAAGGGGGGACCAAGGGAAAATGCTCAAAAAAGTAGGCCGACTATAGGGGCTTCAAAAACACCCTGGCGCAAATTGCACCATCTCCTAATTAGTATGCACTTAAAGTGCAAACATAGCAGAGCATTTTGATGCAAACTGCGGCTCCGTAAGTGTCCGTAGAGCCGAGTTATGACAAATTTGGCAAAGACACCTAAATCGGCCATTTTCTGAGATTTTGCCAAGGGGGGACCAAGGGAAAATGCTCAAAAAAGTAGGCCGACTATAGGGGCTTCAAAAACACCCTGGCGCAAATTGCACCATCTCCTAATTAGTATGCACTTGAAGTGCAAACATAGCAGAGCATTTTGATGCAAACTGCGGCTCCGTAAGTGTCCGTAGAGCCGAGTTATGACAAATTTGGCAAAGACTCCTAAATCGGCCATTTTCTGAGATTTTGCCAACGGGGGACCAAGGGAAAATGCTCAAAAAAGTAGGCCGACTATAGGGGCTTCAAAAACACACTGGCGCAAATTGCACCATCTCCTAATTAGTATGCACTTGAAGTGCAAACATAGCAGAGCATTTTGATGCAAACTGCGGCTCCGTAAGTGTCCGTAGAGCCGAGTTATGACAAATTTGGCAAAGACACCTAAATCGGCCATTTTCTGAGATTTTGCCAAGGGGGGACCAAGGGAAAATGCTCAAAAAAGTAGGCCGACTATAGGGGCTTCAAAAACACACTGGCGCAAATTGCACCATCTCCTAATTAGTATGCACTTGAAGTGCAAACATAGCAGAGCATTTTGATGCAAACTGCGGCTCCGTAAGTGTCCGTAGAGCCGAGTTATGACAAATTTGGCAAAGACACCGAAATCGGCCATTTTCTGAGATTTTGCCAAGGGGGGACCAAGGGAAAATGCTCAAAAAAGTAGGCCGACTATAGGGGCTTCAAAAACACCCTGGCGCAAATTGCACCATCTCCTAATTAGTATGCACTTGAAGTGCAAACATAGCAGAGCATTTTGATGCAAACTGCGGCTCCGTAAGTGTCCGTAGAGCCGAGTTATGACAAATTTGGCAAAGACACCTAAATCGGCCATTTTCTGAGATTTTGCCAAGGGGGGACCAGAGGAAAAAGCTCAAAAAAGTAGGCCGACTATAGGGGCTTCAAAAACACACTGGCGCAAATTGCACCATCTCCTAATTAGTATGCACTTGAAGTGCAAACATAGCAGAGCATTTTGATGCAAACTGCGGCTCCGTAAGTGTCCGTAGAGCCGAGTTATGACAAATTTGGCAAAGACACCTAAATCGGCCATTTTCTGAGATTTTGCCAAGGGGGGACCAAGGGAAAATGCTCAAAAAAGTAGGCCGACTATAGGGGCTTCAAAAACACCCTGGCGCAAATTGCACCATCTCCTAATTAGTATGCACTTGAAGTGCAAACATAGCAGAGCATTTTGATGCAAACTGCGGCTCCGTAAGTGTCCGTAGAGCCGAGTTATGACAAATTTGGCAAAGACACCTAAATCGGCCATTTTCTGAGATTTTGCCAAGGGGGGACCAAGGGAAAATGCTCAAAAAAGTAGGCCGACTATAGGGGCTTCAAAAACACCCTGGCGCAAATTGCACCATCTCCTAATTAGTATGCACTTGAAGTGCAAACATAGCAGAGCATTTTGATGCAAACTGCGGCTCCGTAAGTGTCCGTAGAGCCGAGTTATGACAAATTTGGCAAAGACACCTAAATCGGCCATTTTCTGAGATTTTGCCAAGGGGGGACCAAGGGAAAATGCTCAAAAAAGTAGGCCGACTATAGGGGCTTCAAAAACACCCTGGCGCAAATTGCACCATCTGCTAATTAGTATGCACTTGAAGTGCAAACATAGCAGAGCATTTTGATGCAAACTGCGGCTCCGTAAGTGTCCGTAGAGCCGAGTTATGACAAATTTGGCAAAGACACCTAAATCGGCCATTTTCTGAGATTTTGCCAAGGGGGGACCAAGGGAAAATGCTCAAAAAAGTAGGCCGACTATAGGGGCTTCAAAAACACCCTGGCGCAAATTGCACCATCTCCTAATTAGTATGCACTTGAAGTGCAAACATAGCAGAGCATTTTGATGCAAACTGCGGCTCCGTAAGTGTCCGTAGAGCCGAGTTATGACAAATTTGGCAAAGACACCTAAATCGGCCATTTTCTGAGATTTTGCCAAGGGGGGACCAAGGGAAAATGCTCAAAAAAGTAGGCCGACTATAGGGGCTTCAAAAACACCCTGGCGCAAATTGCACCATCTCCTAATTAGTATGCACTTGAAGTGCAAACATAGCAGAGCATTTTGATGCAAACTGCGGCTCCGTAAGTGTCCGTAGAGCCGAGTTATGACAAATTTGGCAAACACACCTAAATCGGCCATTTTCTGAGATTTTGCCAAGGGGGGACCAAGGGAAAATGCTCAAAAAAGTAGGCCAAATATAGGGGCTTCAAAAACACCCTGGCGCAAATTGCACCATCTCCTAATTAGTATGCACTTGAAGTGCAAACATAGCAGAGCATTTTGATGCAAACTGCGGCTCCGTAAGTGTCCGTAGAGCCGAGTTATGACAAATTTGGCAAACACACCTAAATCGGCCATTTTCTGAGATTTTGCCAAGGGGGGACCAAGGGAAAATGCTCAAAAAAGTAGGCCGACTATAGGGGCTTCAAAAAGACCCTGGCGCAAATTGCATCATCTCCTAATTAGTATGCACTTGAAGTGCAAACATAGCAGAGCATTTTGATGCAAACTGCGGCTCCGTAAGTGTCCGTAGGGCCAAGTTATGACAAATTTGGCAAAGACACCTAAATCGGCCATTTTCTGAGATTTTGCCAAGGGGGGACCAAGGGAAAATGCTCAAAAAAGTAGGCCGACTATAGGGGCTTCAAAAACACCCTGGCGCAAATTGCACCATCTGCTAATTAGTATGCACTTGAAGTGCAAACATAGCAGAGCATTTTGATGCAAACTGCGGCTCCGTAAGTGTCCGTAGAGCCGAGTTATGACAAATTTGGCAAAGACACCTAAATCGGCCATTTTCTGAGATTTTGCCAAGGGGGGACCAAGGGAAAATGCTCAAAAAAGTAGGCCGACTATAGGGGCTTCAAAAACACCCTGGCGCAAATTGCACCATCTCCTAATTAGTATGCACTTGAAGTGCAAACATAGCAGAGCATTTTGATGCAAACTGCGGCTCCGTAAGTGTCCGTAGAGCCGAGTTATGACAAATTTGGCAAAGACACCTAAATCGGCCATTTTCTGAGATTTTGCCAAGGGGGGACCAAGGGAAAATGCTCAAAAAAGTAGGCCGACTATAGGGGCTTCAAAAACACCCTGGCGCAAATTGCACCATCTCCTAATTAGTATGCACTTGAAGTGCAAACATAGCAGAGCATTTTGATGCAAACTGCGGCTCCGTAAGTGTCCGTAGAGCCGAGTTATGACAAATTTGGCAAACACACCTAAATCGGCCATTTTCTGAGATTTTGCCAAGGGGGGACCAAGGGAAAATGCTCAAAAAAGTAGGCCAAATATAGGGGCTTCAAAAACACCCTGGCGCAAATTGCACCATCTCCTAATTAGTATGCACTTGAAGTGCAAACATAGCAGAGCATTTTGATGCAAACTGCGGCTCCGTAAGTGTCCGTAGAGCCGAGTTATGACAAATTTGGCAAACACACCTAAATCGGCCATTTTCTGAGATTTTGCCAAGGGGGGACCAAGGGAAAATGCTCAAAAAAGTAGGCCGACTATAGGGGCTTCAAAAAGACCCTGGCGCAAATTGCATCATCTCCTAATTAGTATGCACTTGAAGTGCAAACATAGCAGAGCATTTTGATGCAAACTGCGGCTCCGTAAGTGTCCGTAGGGCCAAGTTATGACAAATTTGGCAAAGACACCTAAATCGGCCATTTTCTGAGATTTTGCCAAGGGGGGACCAAGGGAAAATGCTCAAAAAAGTAGGCCGACTATAGGGGCTTCAAAAACACCCTGGCGCAAATTGCATCATCTCCTAATTAGTATGCACTTGAAGTGCAAACATAGCAGAGCATTTTGATGCAAACTGCGGCTCCGTAAGTGTCCGTAGAGCCGAGTTATGACAAATTTGGCAAAAACACCTAAATCGGCCATTTTCTGAGATTTTGCCAAGGGGGAACCAAGGGAAAATGCTCAAAAAAGTAGGCCGACTATAGGGGCTTCAAAAACACCCTGGCGCAAATTGCACCATCTCCTAATTAGTATGCACTTGAAGTCCAAACATAGCAGAGCATTTTGATGCAAACTGCGGCTCCGTAAGTGTCCGTAGAGCCGAGTTATGACAAATTTGGCAAAGACACCTAAATCGGCCATTTTCTGAGATTTTGCCAAGGGGGGACCAAGGGAAAATGCTCAAAAAAGTAGGCCGACTATAGGGGCTTCAAAAAGACCCTGGCGCAAATTGCACCATCTCCTAATTAGTATGCACTTGAAGTGCAAACATAGCAGAGCATTTTGATGCAAACTGCGGCTCCGTAAGTGTCCGTAGAGCCGATTATGACAAATTTGGCAAAGACACCTAAATCGGCCATTTTCTGAGATTTTGCCAAGGGGGGACCAAGGGAAAATGCTCAAAAAAGTAGGCCGACTATAGGGGCTTCAAAAACACCCTGGCGCAAATTGCACCATCTCCTAATTAGTATGCACTTGAAGTGCAAACATAGCAGAGCATTTTGATGCAAACTGCGGCTCCGTAAGTGTCCGTAGAGCCGAGTTATGACAAATTTGGCAAACACACCTAAATCGGCCATTTTCTGAGATTTTGCCAAGGGGGGACCAAGGGAAAATGCTCAAAAAAGTAGGCCGACTATAGGGGCTTCAAAAACACCCTGGCGCAAATTGCACCATCTCCTAATTAGTATGCACTTGAAGTGCAAACATAGCAGAGCATTTTGATGCAAACTGCGGCTCCGTAAGTGTCCGTAGAGCCGAGTTATGACAAATTTGGCAAACACACCTAAATCGGCCATTTTCTGAGATTTTGCCAAGGGGGGACCAAGGGAAAATGCTCAAAAAAGTAGGCCGACTATAGGGGCTTCAAAAACACCCTGGCGCAAATTGCATCATCTCCTAATTAGTATGCACTTGAAGTGCAAACATAGCAGAGCATTTTGATGCAAACTGCGGCTCCGTAAGTGTCCGTAGAGCCGAGTTATGACAAATTTGGCAAAGACACCTAAATCGGCCATTTTCTGAGATTTTGCCAAGGGGGGACCAAGGGAAAATGCTCAAAAAAGTAGGCCGACTATAGGGGCTACAAAAACACCCTGGCGCAAATTGCATCATCTTATAATTAGTATGCACTTGAAGTGCAAACATAGCAGAGCATTTTGATGCAAACTGCGGCTCCGTAAGTGTCCGTAGAGCCGAGTTATGACAAATTTGGCAAAGACACCTAAATCGGCCATTTTCTGAGATTTTGCCAAGGGGGGACCAAGGGAAAATGCTCCAAAAAGTAGGCCGACTATGGGGGCTTCAAAAACACCCTGGCGCAAAGTGCATCATCTCCTAATTAGTATGCACTTGAAGTGCAAACATAGCAGAGCATTTTGATGCAAACTGCGGCTCCGTAAGTGTCCGTAGAGCCGAGTTATGACAAATTTGGCAAAGACACCTAAATCGGCCATTTTCTGAGATTTTGCCAAGGGGGGACCAAGGGAAAATGCTCAAAAAAGTAGGCCGACTATAGGGGCTTCAAAAACACCCTGGCGCTAATTGCACCATCTCCTAATTAGTATGCACTTGAAGTGCAAACATAGCAGAGCATTTTGATGCAAACTGCGGCTCCGTAAGTGTCCGTAGAGCCTAGTTATGACAAATTTGGCAAAGACACCTAAATCGGCCATTTTCTGAGATTTTGCCAAGGGGGGACCAAGGGAAAATGCTCAAAAAAGTAGGCCGACTATAGGGGCTTCACAAACACCCTGGCGCAAATTGCACCATCTCCTAATTAGTATGCACTTGAAGTGCAAACATAGCAGAGCATTTTGATGCAAACTGCGGCTCCGTAAGTGTCCGTAGAGCCGAGTTATGACAAATTTGGCAAAGACACCTAAATCGGCCATTTTCTGAGATTTTGCCAAGGGGGGACCAAGGGAAAATGCTCAAAAAAGTAGGCCGACTATAGGGGCTTCAAAAACACCCTGGCGCAAATTGCACCATCTCCTAATTAGTATGCACTTGAAGTGCAAACATAGCAGAGCATTTTGATGCAAACTGCGGCTCCGTAAGTGTCCGTAGAGCCGAGTTATGACAAATTTGGCAAAGACACCTAAATCGGCCATTTTCTGAGATTTTGCCAAGGGGGGACCATGGGAAAATGCTCAAAAAAGTAGGCCGACTATAGGGGCTTCACAAACACCCTGGCGCAAATTGCACCATCTCCTAATTAGTATGCACTTGAAGTGCAAACATAGCAGAGCATTTTGATGCAAACTGCGGCTCCGTAAGTGTCCGTAGAGCCGAGTTATGACAAATTTGGCAAAGACACCTAAATCGGCCATTTTCTGAGATTTTGCCAAGGGGGGACCAAGGGAAAATGCTCAAAAAAGTAGGCCGACTATAGGGGCTTCAAAAACACCCTGGCGCAAATTACACCATCTCCTAATTAGTATGCACTTGAAGTGCAAACATAGCAGAGCATTTTGATGCAAACTGCGGCTCCGTAAGTGTCCGTAGAGCCGAGTTATGACAAATTTGGCAAAGACACCTAAATCGGCCATTTTCTGAGATTTTGCCAAGGGGGGACCAAGGGAAAATGCTCAAAAAAGTAGGCCGACTATAGGGGCTTCAAAAACACCCTGGCGCAAATTGCACCATCTCCTAATTAGTATGCACTTGAAGTGCAAACATAGCAGAGCATTTTGATGCAAACTGCGGCTCCGTAAGTGTCCGTAGAGCCGAGTTATGACAAATTTGGCAAAGACACCTAAATCGGCCATTTTCTGAGATTTTGCCAAGGGGGGACCAAGGGAAAATGCTCAAAAAGTAGGCCGACTATAGGGGCTTCAAACACACCCTGGCGCAAATTGCACCATCTCCTAATAAGTATGCACTTGAAGTGCAAACATAGCAGAGCATTTTGATGCAAACTGCGGCTCCGTAAGTGTCCGTAGAGCCGAGTTATGACAAATTTGGCAAAGACACCTAGATCGGCCATTTTCTGAGATTTTGCCAAGGGGGGACCAAGGGAAAATGCTCAAAAAAGAAGGCCGACTATAGGGGCTTCAAAAACACCCTGGCGCAAATTGCACCATCTCCTAATTAGTATGCACTTGAAGTGCAAACATAGCAGAGCATTTTGATGCAAACTGCGGCTCCGTAAGTGTCCGTAGAGCCGAGTTATGACAAATTTGGCAAAGACACCTAAATCGGCCATTTTCTGAGATTTTGCCAAGGGGGGACCAAGGGAAAATGCTCAAAAAAGTAGGCCGACTATAGGGGCTTCAAAAACACCCTGGCGCAAATTGCATCATCTCCTAATTAGTATGCACTTGAAGTGCAAACATAGCAGAGCATTTTGATGCAAACTGCGGCTCCGTAAGTGTCCGTAGAGCCGAGTTATGACAAATTTGGGAAAGACACCTAAATGGGCGATTTTCTGAGATTTTGCCAAGGGGGGACCAAGGGAAAATGCTCAAAAAAGTAGGCCGATTATAGGGGCTTCAAAAACACCCTGGCGCAAATTGCACCATCTCCTAATTAGTATGCACTT
Source organism: Micromussa lordhowensis (assembly GCA_964020085.1). Taxonomy (NCBI): domain Eukaryota; kingdom Metazoa; phylum Cnidaria; class Anthozoa; order Scleractinia; family Lobophylliidae; genus Micromussa; species Micromussa lordhowensis. The sequence continues at coordinate 61,868 of CAXHUQ010000048.1, read as the reverse complement.
GAAGTGCAAACATAGCAGAGCATTTTGATGCAAACTGCGGCTCCGTAAGTGTCCGTAGAGCCGAGTTATGACAAATTTGGGAAAGACACCTAAATGGGCGATTTTCTGAGATTTTGCCAAGGGGGGACCAAGGGAAAATGCTCAAAAAAGTAGGCCGATTATAGGGGCTTCAAAAACACCCTGGCGCAAATTGCACCATCTCCTAATTAGTATGCACTTGAAGTGCAAACATAGCAGAGCATTTTGATGCAAACTGCGGCTCCGTAAGTGTCCGTAGAGCCTAGTTATGACAAATTTGGCAAAGACACCTAAATCGGCCATTTTCTGAGATTTTGCCAAGGGGTACCAAGGGAAAATGCTCAAAAAAGTAGGCCGACTATAGGGTCTTCACAAACACCCTGGCGCAAATTGCATCATCTCCTAATTAGTATGCACTTGAAGTGCAAACATAGCAGAGCATTTTGATGCAAACTGCGGCTCCGTAAGTGTCCGTAGAGCCGAGTTATGACAAATTTGGCAAAGACACCTAAATCGGCCATTTTCTGAGATTTTGCCAATGGGGGACCAAGGGAAAATGCTCAAAAAAGTAGGCCGACTATAGGGGCTTCAAAAACACCCTGGCGCAAATTTCACCATCTCCTAATTAGTATGCACTTGAAGTACAAACATAGCAAAGCATTTTGATGCAAACTGCGGCTCCGTAAGTGTCCGTAGAGCCGAGTTATGACAAATTTGGCAAAGACACCTAGATCGGCCATTTTCTGAGATTTTGCCAAGGGGGGACCAAGGGAAAATGCTCAAAAAAGTAGGCCGACTATAGGGGCTTCAAAAACACCCTGGCGCAAATTGCACCATCTCCTAATTAGTATGCACTTGAAGTGCAAACATAGCAGAGCATTTTGATGCAAACTGCGGCTCCGTAAGTGTCCGTAGAGCCGAGTTATGACAAATTTGGCAAAGACACCTAAATGGGCCATTTTCTGAGATTTTGCCAAGGGGGGACCAAGGGAAAATGCTCAAAAAAGTAGGCCGACTATAGGGGCTTCACAAACACCCTGGCGCAAATTGCACCATCTCCTAATTAGTATGCACTTGAAGTGCAAACATAGCAGAGCATTTTGATGCAAACTGCGGCTCCGTAAGTGTCCGTAGAGCCGAGTTATGACAAATTTGGCAAAGACACCTAAATCGGCCATTTTCTGAGATTTTGCCAAGGGGGGACCAAGGGAAAATGCTCAAAAAAGTAGGCCGACTATAGGGGCTTCAAAAACACCCTGGCGCAAATTGCACCATCTCCTAATTAGTATGCACTTGAAGTGCAAACATAGCAGAGCATTTTGATGCAAATTGCGGCTCCGTAAGTGTCCGTAGAGCCGAGTTATGACAAATTTGGCAAAGACACCTAAATCGGCCATTTTCTGAGATTTTGCCAAGGGGGGACCAAGGGAAAATGCTCAAAAAAGTAGGCCGACTATAGGGGCTTCACAAACACCCTGGCGCAAATTGCACCATCTCCTAATTAGTATGCACTTGAAGTGCAAACATAGCAGAGCATTTTGATGCAAACTGCGGATCCGTAAGTGTCCGTAGAGCCGAGTTATGACAAATTTGGCAAAGACACCTAAATCGGCCATTTTCTGAGATTTTGCCAAGGGGGGACCAAGGGAAAATGCTCAAAAAAGTAGGCCGACTATAGGGGCTTCAAAAACACCCTGGCGCAAATTACACCATCTCCTAATTAGTATGCACTTGAAGTGCAAACATAGCAGAGCATTTTGATGCAAACTGCGGCTCCGTAAGTGTCCGTAGAGCCGAGTTATGACAAATTTGGCAAAGACACCTAAATCGGCCATTTTCTGAGATTTTGCCAAGGGGGGACCAAGGGAAAATGCTCAAAAAAGTAGGCCGACTATAGGGGCTTCAAAAACACCCTGGCGCAAATTGCACCATCTCCTAATTAGTATGCACTTGAAGTGCAAACATAGCAGAGCATTTTGATGCAAACTGCGGCTCCGTAAGTGTCCGTAGAGCCGAGTTATGACAAATTTGGCAAAGACACCTAAATCGGCCATTTTCTGAGATTTTGCCAAGGGGGGACCAAGGGAAAATGCTCAAAAAAGTAGGCCGACTATAGGGGCTTCAAAAACACCCTGGCGCAAATTTCACCATCTCCTAATTAGTATGCACTTGAAGTACAAACATAGCAGAGCATTTTGATGCAAACTGCGGCTCCGTAAGTGTCCGTAGAGCCGAGTTATGACAAATTTGGCAAAGACACCTAAATCGGCCATTTTCTGAGATTTTGCCAAGGGGGGACCAAGGGAAAATGCTCAAAAAAGTAGGCCGACTATAGGGGCTTCAAAAACACCCTGGCGCAAATTGCACCATCTCCTAATTAGTATGCACTTGAAGTGCAAACATAGCAGAGCATTTTGATGCAAACTGCGGCTCCGTAAGTGTCTGTAGAGCCGAGTTATGACAAATTTGGCAAAGACACCTAAATCGGCCATTTTCTGAGATTTTGCCAAGGGGGGACCAAGGGAAAATGCTCAAAAAAGTAGGCCGACTATAGGGGCTTTAAAAACACCCTGGCGCAAATTGCACCATCTCCTAATTAGTATGCACTTGAAGTGCAAACATAGCAGAGCATTTTGATGCAAACTGCGGCTCCGTAAGTGTCCGTAGAGCCGAGTTATGACAAATTTGGCAAAGACACCTAAATCGGCCATTTTCTGAGATTTTGCCAAGGGGGGACCAAGGGAAAATGCTCAAAAAGTAGGCCGACTATAGGGGCTTCAAAAACACCCTGGCGCAAATTTCACCATCTCCTAATTAGTATGCACTTGAAGTACAAACATAGCAGAGCATTTTGATGCAAACTGCGGCTCCGTAAGTGTCCGTAGAGCCGAGTTACGACAAATTTGGCAAAGACACCTAAATCGGCCATTTTCTGAGATTTTGCCAAGGGGGGACCAAGGGAAAATGCTCAAAAAAGTAGGCCGACTATAGGGGCTTCAAAAACACCCTGGCGCAAATTGCACCATCTCCTAATTAGTATGCACTTGAAGTGCAAACATAGCAGAGCATTTTGATGCAAACTGCGGCTCCGTAAGTGTCTGTAGAGCCGAGTTATGACAAATTTGGCAAAGACACCTAAATCGGCCATTTTCTGAGATTTTGCCAAGGGGGGACCAAGGGAAAATGCTCAAAAAAGTAGGCCGACTATAGGGGCTTTAAAAACACCCTGGCGCAAATTGCACCATCTCCTAATTAGTATGCACTTGAAGTGCAAACATAGCAGAGCATTTTGATGCAAACTGCGGCTCCGTAAGTGTCCGTAGAGCCGAGTTATGACAAATTTGGCAAAGACACCTAAATCGGCCATTTTCTGAGATTTTGCCAAGGGGGGACCAAGGGAAAATGCTCAAAAAAGTAGGCCGACTATAGGGGCTTCAAAAACACCCTGGCGCAAATTGCACCATCTCCTAATTAGTATGCACTTGAAGTGCAAACATAGCAGAGCATTTTGATGCAAACTGCGGCTCCGTAAGTGTCTGTAGAGCCGAGTTATGACAAATTTGGCAAAGACACCTAAATCGGCCATTTTCTGAGATTTTGCCAAGGGGGGACCAAGGGAAAATGCTCAAAAAAGTAGGCGGACTATAGGGGCTTTAAAAACACCCTGGCGCAAATTGCACCATCTCCTAATTAGTATGCACTTGAAGTGCAAACATAGCAGAGCATTTTGATGCAAACTGCGGCTCCGTAAGTGTCCGTAGAGCCGAGTTATGACAAATTTGGCAAAGACACCTAAATCGGCCATTTTCTGAGATTTTGCCAAGGGGGGACCAAGGGAAAATGCTCAAAAAGTAGGCCGACTATAGGGGCTTCAAAAACACCCTGGCGCAAATTGCACCATCTCCTAATAAGTATGTACTTGAAGTGCAAACATAGCAGAGCATTTTGATGCAAACTGCGGCTCCGTAAGTGTCCGTAGAGCCGAGTTATGACAAATTTGGCAAAGACACCTAGATCGGCCATTTTCTGAGATTTTGCCAAGGGGGGACCAAGGGAAAATGCTCAAAAAAGTAGGCCGAATATAGGGGCTTCAAAAACACCCTGGCGCAAATTGCACCATCTCCTAATTAGTATGCACTTGAAGTGCAAACATAGCAGAGCATTTTGATGCAAACTGCGGCTCCGTAAGTGTCCGTAGAGCCGAGTTATGACAAATTTGGCAAAGACACCTAAATGGGCCATTTTCTGAGATTTTGCTAAGGGGGGACCAAGGGAAAATGCTCAAAAAAGTAGGCCGACTATAGGGGCTTCAAAAACACCCTGGCGCAAATTGCACCATCTCCTAATTAGTATGCACTTGAAGTGCAAACATAGCAGAGCATTTTGATGCAAACTGCGGCTCCGTAAGTGTCCGTAGAGCCTAGTTATGACAAATTTGGCAAAGACACCTAAATCGGCCATTTTCTGAGATTTTGCCAAGGGGGGACCAAGGGAAAATGCTCAAAAAAGTAGGCCGACTATAGGGGCTTCACAAACACCCTGGCGCAAATTGCATCATCTCCTAATTAGTATGCACTTGAAGTGCAAACATAGCAGAGCATTTTGATGCAAACTGCGGCTCCGTAAGTGTCCGTAGAGCCGAGTTATGACAAATTTGGCAAAGACACCTAAATCGGCCATTTTCTGAGATTTTGCCAAGGGGGGACCAAGGGAAAATGCTCAAAAAAGTAGGCCGACTATAGGGGCTTCAAAAACACCCTGGCGCAAATTGCACCATCTCCTAATTAGTATGCACTTGAAGTGCAAACATAGCAGAGCATTTTGATGCAAACTGCGGCTCCGTAAGTGTCTGTAGAGCCGAGTTATGACAAATTTGGCAAAGACACCTAAATCGGCCATTTTCTGAGATTTTGCCAAGGGGGGACCAAGGGAAAATGCTCAAAAAAGTAGGCCGACTATAGGGGCTTTAAAAACACCCTGGCGCAAATTGCACCATCTCCTAATTAGTATGCACTTGAAGTGCAAACATAGCAGAGCATTTTGATGCAAACTGCGGCTCCGTAAGTGTCCGTAGAGCCGAGTTATGACAAATTTGGCAAAGACACCTAAATCGGCCATTTTCTGAGATTTTGCCAAGGGGGGACCAAGGGAAAATGCTCAAAAAAGTAGGCCGACTACAGGGGCTTCAAAAACACCCTGGCGCAAATTGCACCATCTCCTAATTAGTATGCACTTGAAGTGCAAACATAGCAGAGCATTTTGATGCAAACTGCGGCTCCGTAAGTGTCTGTAGAGCCGAGTTATGACAAATTTGGCAAAGACACCTAAATCGGCCATTTTCTGAGATTTTGCCAAGGGGGGACCAAGGGAAAATGCTCAAAAAAGTAGGCCGACTATAGGGGCTTTAAAAACACCCTGGCGCAAATTGCACCATCTCCTAATTAGTATGCACTTGAAGTGCAAACATAGCAGAGCATTTTGATGCAAACTGCGGCTCCGTAAGTGTCCGTAGAGCCGAGTTATGACAAATTTGGCAAAGACACCTAAATCGGCCATTTTCTGAGATTTTGCCAAGGGGGGACCAAGGGAAAATGCTCAAAAAAGTAGGCCGACTACAGGGGCTTCAAAAACACCCTGGCGCAAATTGCACCATCTCCTAATTAGTATGCACTTGAAGTGCAAACATAGCAGAGCATTTTGATGCAAACTGCGGCTCCGTAAGTGTCTGTAGAGCCGAGTTATGACAAATTTGGCAAAGACACCTAAATCGGCCATTTTCTGAGATTTTGCCAAGGGGGGACCAAGGGAAAATGCTCAAAAAAGTAGGCCGAATATAGGGGCTTTAAAAACACCCTGGCGCAAATTGCACCATCTCCTAATTAGTATGCACTTGAAGTGCAAACATAGCAGAGCATTTTGATGCAAACTGCGGCTCCGTAAGTGTCCGTAGAGCCGAGTTATGACAAATTTGGCAAAGACACCTAAATCGGCCATTTTCTGAGATTTTGCCAAGGGGGGACCAAGGGAAAATGCTCAAAACAGTAGGCCGTCTATAGGGGCTTCAAAAACACCCTGGCGCAAATTGCATCATCTCCTAATTAGTATGCACTTGAAGTGCAAACATAGCAGAGCATTTTGATGCAAACTGCGGCTCCGTAAGTGTCCGTAGAGCCGAGTTATGACAAATTTGGCAAAGACACCTAAATGGGCCATTTTCTGAGATTTTGCTAAGGGGGGACCAAGGGAAAATGCTCAAAAAAGTAGGCCGACTATAGGGGCTTCAAAAACACCCTGGCGCAAATTGCACCATCTCCTAATTAGTATGCACTTGAAGTGCAAACATAGCAGAGCATTTTGATGCAAACTGCGGCTCCGTAAGTGTCCGTAGAGCCTAGTTATGACAAATTTGGCAAAGACACCTAAATCGGCCATTTTCTGAGATTTTGCCAAGGGGGGACCAAGGGAAAATGCTCAAAAAAGTAGGCCGACTATAGGGGCTTCACAAACACCCTGGCGCAAATTGCATCATCTCCTAATTAGTATGCACTTGAAGTGCAAACATAGCAGAGCATTTTGATGCAAACTGCGGCTCCGTAAGTGTCCGTAGAGCCGAGTTATGACAAATTTGGCAAAGACACCTAAATCGGCCATTTTCTGAGATTTTGCCAATGGGGGACCGAGGGAAAATGCTCAAAAAAAGTAGGCCGACTATAGGGGCTTCAAAAACACCCTGGCGCAAATTTCACCATCTCCTAATTAGTATGCACTTGAAGTACAAACATAGCAGAGCATTTTGATGCAAACTGCGGCTCCGTAAGTGTCCGTAGAGCCTAGTTATGACAAATTTGGCAAAGACACCTAAATCGGCCATTTTCTGAGACTTTGCCAAGGGGGGACCAAGGGAAAATGCTCAAAAAAGTAGGCCGACTATAGGGGCTTCAAAAACACCCTGGCGCAAATTGCACCATCTCCTAATTAGTATGCACTTGAAGTACAAACATAGCAGAGCATTTTGATGCAAACTGCGGCTCCGTAAGTGTCCGTAGAGCCGAGTTATGACAAATTTGGCAAAGACACCTAAATCGGCCATTTTCTGAGATTTTGCCAAGGGGGGACCAAGGGAAAATGCTCAAAAAAGTAGGCCGACTATAGGGGCTTCAAAAACACCCTGGCGCAAATTGCACCATCTCCTAATTAGTATGCACTTGAAGTGCAAACATAGCAGAGCATTTTGATGCAAACTGCGGCTCCGTAAGTGTCTGTAGAGCCGAGTTATGACAAATTTGGCAAAGACACCTAAATCGGCCATTTTCTGAGATTTTGCCAAGGGGGGACCAAGGGAAAATGCTCAAAAAAGTAGGCCGACTATAGGGGCTTCAAAAACACCCTGGCGCAAATTGCACCATCTCCTAATTAGTATGCACTTGAAGTACAAACATAGCAGAGCATTTTGATGCAAACTGCGGCTCCGTAAGTGTCCGTAGAGCTGAGTTATGACAAATTTGGCAAAGACACCTAAATCGGCCATTTTCTGAGATTTTGCCAAGGGGGGACCAAGGGAAAATGCTCAAAAAAGTAGGCCGACTATAGGGGCTTCAAAAACACCCTGGCGCAAATTGCACCATCTCCTAATTAGTATGCACTTGAAGTGCAAACATAGCAGAGCATTTTGATGCAAACTGCGGCTCCGTAAGTGTCTGTAGAGCCGAGTTATGACAAATTTGGCAAAGACACCTAAATCGGCCATTTTCTGAGATTTTGCCAAGGGGGGACCAAGGGAAAATGCTCAAAAAAGTAGGCCGACTATAGGGGCTTTAAAAACACCCTGGCGCAAATTGCACCATCTCCTAATTAGTATGCACTTGAAGTGCAAACATAGCAGAGCATTTTGATGCAAACTGCGGCTCCGTAAGTGTCCGTAGAGCCGAGTTATGACAAATTTGGCAAAGACACCTAAATCGGCCATTTTCTGAGATTTTGCCAAGGGGGGACCAAGGGAAAATGCTCAAAAAAGTAGGCCGACTATAGGGGCTTTAAAAACACCCTGGCGCAAATTGCACCATCTCCTAATTAGTATGCACTTGAAGTGCAAACATAGCAGAGCATTTTGATGCAAACTGCGGCTCCGTAAGTGTCCGTAGAGCCGAGTTATGACAAATTTGGCAAAGACACCTAAATCGGCCATTTTCTGAGATTTTGCCAAGGGGGGACCAAGGGAAAATGCTCAAAAAAGTAGGCCGACTATAGGGGCTTCAAAAACACCCTGGCGCAAATTGCACCATCTCCTAATTAGTATGCACTTGAAGTGCAAACATAGCAGAGCATTTTGATGCAAACTGCGGCTCCGTAAGTGTCTGTAGAGCCGAGTTATGACAAATTTGGCAAAGACACCTAAATCGGCCATTTTCTGAGATTTTGCCAAGGGGGGACCAAGGGAAAATGCTCAAAAAAGTAGGCCGACTATAGGGGCTTCAAAAACACCCTGGCGCAAATTGCACCATCTCCTAATTAGTATGCACTTGAAGTACAAACATAGCAGAGCATTTTGATGCAAACTGCGGCTCCGTAAGTGTCCGTAGAGCTGAGTTATGACAAATTTGGCAAAGACACCTAAATCGGCCATTTTCTGAGATTTTGCCAAGGGGGGACCAAGGGAAAATGCTCAAAAAAGTAGGCCGACTATAGGGGCTTCAAAAACACCCTGGCGCAAATTGCACCATCTCCTAATTAGTATGCACTTGAAGTGCAAACATAGCAGAGCATTTTGATGCAAACTGCGGCTCCGTAAGTGTCTGTAGAGCCGAGTTATGACAAATTTGGCAAAGACACCTAAATCGGCCATTTTCTGAGATTTTGCCAAGGGGGGACCAAGGGAAAATGCTCAAAAAAGTAGGCCGACTATAGGGGCTTTAAAAACACCCTGGCGCAAATTGCACCATCTCCTAATTAGTATGCACTTGAAGTGCAAACATAGCAGAGCATTTTGATGCAAACTGCGGCTCCGTAAGTGTCCGTAGAGCCGAGTTATGACAAATTTGGCAAAGACACCTAAATCGGCCATTTTCTGAGATTTTGCCAAGGGGGGACCAAGGGAAAATGCTCAAAAAAGTAGGCCGACTATAGGGGCTTTAAAAACACCCTGGCGCAAATTGCACCATCTCCTAATTAGTATGCACTTGAAGTGCAAACATAGCAGAGCATTTTGATGCAAACTGCGGCTCCGTAAGTGTCCGTAGAGCCGAGTTATGACAAATTTGGCAAAGACACCTAAATCGGCCATTTTCTGAGATTTTGCCAATGGGGGACCGAGGGAAAATGCTCAAAAAAGTAGGCCGACTATAGGGGCTTCAAAAACACCCTGGCGCAAATTTCACCATCTCCTAATTAGTATGCACTTGAAGTACAAACATAGCAGAGCATTTTGATGCAAACTGCGGCTCCGTAAGTGTCCGTAGAGCCGAGTTATGACAAATTTGGCAAAGACACCTAAATCGGCCATTTTCTGAGACTTTGCCAAGGGGGGACCAAGGGAAAATGCTCAAAAAAGTAGGCCGACTATAGGGGCTTCAAAAACACCCTGGCGCAAATTGCACCATCTCCTAATTAGTATGCACTTGAAGTACAAACATAGCAGAGCATTTTGATGGAAACTGCGGCTCCGTAAGTGTCCGTAGAGCCGAGTTATGACAAATTTGGCAAAGACACCTAAATCGGCCATTTTCTGAGATTTTGCCAAGGGGGGACCAAGGGAAAATGCTCAAAAAAGTAGGCCGACTATAGGGGCTTCAAAAACACCCTGGCGCAAATTGCACCATCTCCTAATTAGTATGCACTTGAAGTGCAAACATAGCAGAGCATTTTGATGCAAACTGCGGCTCCGTAAGTGTCTGTAGAGCCGAGTTATGACAAATTTGGCAAAGACACCTAAATCGGCCATTTTCTGAGATTTTGCCAAGGGGGGACCAAGGGAAAATGCTCAAAAAAGTAGGCCGACTATAGGGGCTTCAAAAACACCCTGGCGCAAATTGCACCATCTCCTAATTAGTATGCACTTGAAGTACAAACATAGCAGAGCATTTTGATGCAAACTGCGGCTCCGTAAGTGTCCGTAGAGCCGAGTTATGACAAATTTGGCAAAGACACCTAAATCGGCCATTTTCTGAGATTTTGCCAAGGGGGGACCAAGGGAAAATGCTCAAAAAAGTAGGCCGACTATAGGGGCTTCAAAAACACCCTGGCGCAAATTGCACCATCTCCTAATTAGTATGCACTTGAAGTGCAAACATAGCAGAGCATTTTGATGCAAACTGCGGCTCCGTAAGTGTCTGTAGAGCCGAGTTATGACAAATTTGGCAAAGACACCTAAATCGGCCATTTTCTGAGATTTTGCCAAGGGGGGACCAAGGGAAAATGCTCAAAAAAGTAGGCCGACTATAGGGGCTTTAAAAACACCCTGGCGCAAATTGCACCATCTCCTAATTAGTATGCACTTGAAGTGCAAACATAGCAGAGCATTTTGATGCAAACTGCGGCTCCGTAAGTGTCCGTAGAGCCGAGTTATGACAAATTTGGCAAAGACACCTAAATCGGCCATTTTCTGAGATTTTGCCAAGGGGGGACCAAGGGAAAATGCTCAAAAAAGTAGGCCGACTATAGGGGCTTCAAAAACACCCTGGCGCAAATTGCATCATCTCCTAATTAGTATGCACTTGAAGTGCAAACATAGCAGAGCATTTTGATGCAAACTGCGGCTCCGTAAGTGTCCGTAGAGCCGAGTTATGACAAATTTGGCAAAGACACCTAAATCGGCCATTTTCTGAGATTTTGCCAAGGGGGGACCAAGGGAAAATGCTCAAAAAAGTAGGCCGACTATAGGGGCTTCAAAAACACCCTGGCGCAAATTGCACCATCTCCTAATTAGTATGCACTTGAAGTGCAAACATAGCAGAGCATTTTGATGCAACCTGCGGCTCCGTAAGTGTCTGTAGAGCCGAGTTATGACAAATTTGGCAAAGACACCTAAATCGGCCATTTTCTGAGATTTTGCCAAGGGGGGACCAAGGGAAAATGCTCAAAAAAGTAGGCCGACTATAGGGGCTTCAAAAACACCCTGGCGCAAATTGCATCATCTCCTAATTAGTATGCACTTGAAGTGCAAACATAGCAGAGCATTTTGATGCAAACTGCGGCTCCGTAAGTGTCCGTAGAGCCGAGTTATGACAAATTTGGCAAAGACACCTAAATCGGCCATTTTCTGAGATTTTGCCAAGGGGGGACCAAGGGAAAATGCTCAAAAAAGTAGGCCGACTATAGGGGCTTCAAAAACACCCTGGCGCAAATTGCACCATCTCCTAATTAGTATGCACTTGAAGTGCAAACATAGCAGAGCATTTTGATGCAAACTGCGGCTCCGTAAGTGTCTGTAGAGCCGAGTTATGACAAATTTGGCAAAGACACCTAAATCGGCCATTTTCTGAGATTTTGCCAAGGGGGGACCAAGGGAAAATGCTCAAAAAAGTAGGCCGACTATAGGGGCTTTAAAAACACCCTGGCGCAAATTGCACCATCTCCTAATTAGTATGCACTTGAAGTGCAAACATAGCAGAGCATTTTGATGCAAACTGCGGCTCCGTAAGTGTCCGTAGAGCCGAGTTATGACAAATTTGGCAAAGACACCTAAATCGGCCATTTTCTGAGATTTTGCCAAGGGGGGACCAAGGGAAAATGCTCAAAAAAGTAGGCCGACTATAGGGGCTTCAAAAACACCCTGGCGCAAATTGCATCATCTCCTAATTAGTATGCACTTGAAGTGCAAACATAGCAGAGCATTTTGATGCAAACTGCGGCTCCGTAAGTGTCCGTAGAGCCGAGTTATGACAAATTTGGCAAAGACACCTAAATGGGCCATTTTCTGAGATTTTGCTAAGGGGGGACCAAGGGAAAATGCTCAAAAAAGTAGGCCGACTATAGGGGCTTCAAAAACACCCTGGCGCAAATTGCACCATCTCCTAATTAGTATGCACTTGAAGTGCAAACATAGCAGAGCATTTTGATGCAAACTGCGGCTCCGTAAGTGTCCGTAGAGCCTAGTTATGACAAATTTGGCAAAGACACCTAAATCGGCCATTTTCTGAGATTTTGCCAAGGGGGGACCAAGGGAAAATGCTCAAAAAAGTAGGCCGACTATAGGGGCTTCACAAACACCCTGGCGCAAATTGCATCATCTCCTAATTAGTATGCACTTGAAGTGCAAACATAGCAGAGCATTTTGATGCAAACTGCGGCTCCGTAAGTGTCCGTAGAGCCGAGTTATGACAAATTTGGCAAAGACACCTAAATCGGCCATTTTCTGAGATTTTGCCAATGGGGGACCGAGGGAAAATGCTCAAAAAAGTAGGCCGACTATAGGGGCTTCAAAAACACCCTGGCGCAAATTTCACCATCTCCTAATTAGTATGCACTTGAAGTACAAACATAGCAGAGCATTTTGATGCAAACTGCGGCTCCGTAAGTGTCCGTAGAGCCGAGTTATGACAAATTTGGCAAAGATACCTAAATCGGCCATTTTCTGAGACTTTGCCAAGGGGGGACCAAGGGAAAATGCTCAAAAAAGTAGGCCGACTATAGGGGCTTCAAAAACACCCTGGTGCAAATTGCACCATCTCCTAATTAGTATGCACTTGAAGTGCAAACATAGCAGAGCATTTTGATGCAAACTGCGGCTCCGTAAGTGTCCGTAGAGCCGAGTTATGACAAATTTGGCAAAGACACCTAAATCGGCCATTTTCTGAGATTTTGCCAAGGGGGGACCAAGGGAAAATGCTCAAAAAAGTAGGCCGACTATAGGGGCTTCAAAAACACCCTGGCGCAAATTGCACCATCTCCTAATTAGTATGCACTTAAAGTGCAAACATAGCAGAGCATTTTGATGCAAACTGCGGCTCCATAAGTGTCCGTAGAGCCGAGTTATGACAAATTTGGCAAAGACACCTAAATCGGCCATTTTCTGAGATTTTGCCAAGGGGGGACCAAGGGAAAATGCTCAAAAAAGTAGGCCGATTATAGTGGCTTCAAAAACACCCTGGCGCAAATTGCACCATCCCCTAATTATTATGCACTTGAAGTGCAAACATAGCAGAGCATTTTGATGCAAACTCCGGCTCTGTAAGTGTCCGTAGAGCCGAGTTATGACAAATTTGGCAAAGACACCTAAATCGGCCATTTTCTGAGATTTTGCCAAGGGGGGACCAAGGGAAAATGCTCAAAAAAGTAGGCCGACTATAGGGGCTTCAAAAACACCCTGGCGCAAATTGCATCATCTCCTAAGTAGTATGCTCTTGAAGTGCAAACATAGCAGAGCATTTTGATGCAAACTGCGGCTCCGTAAGTGTCCGTAGAGCCGAGTTATAACAAATTTGGCAAAGACACCTAAATCGGCCATTTTCTGAGATTTTGCCTATGGGGGACCAAGGGAAAATGCTCAAAAAAGTAGGCCGACTATAGGGGCTTCAAAAACACCCTGGCGCAAATTGCATCATCTCCTAATTAGTATGCACTTGAAGTGCAAACATAGCAGAGCATTTTGATGCAAACTGCGGCTCCGTAAGTGTCCTTAGAGCCGAGTTATGACAAATTTGGCAAAGACACCTAAATCGGCCATTTTCTTAGATTTTGCCAAGGGGGGACCAAGCGAAAATGCTCAAAAAAGTAGGCCGACTATAGGGGCTTCAAAAACACCCTAGCGCAAATTTCACCATCTCTTAATTAGTATGCACTTGAAGTGCAAACATAGCAGAGCATTTTGATACAAACTGCGGCTCCGTAAGTGTCCGTAGAGCCGAGTTATGACAAATTTGGCAAAGACACCTAAATCGGCCATTTTCTGAGATTTTGCCTATGGGGGACCAAGGGAAAATGCTCAAAAAAGTAGGCCGACTATAGGGGCTTCAAAAACACCCTGGCGCAAATTGCACCATCTCCTAATTAGTATGCACTTGAAGTGCAAACATAGCAGAGCATTTTGATACAAACTGCGGCTCCGTAAGTGTCCGTAGAGCCGAGTTATGACAAATTTGGCAAAGACACCTAAATCGGCCATTTTCTGAGATTTTGCCAAGGGGGGACCAAGGGAAAATGCTCAAAAAAGTAGGCCGACTATAGGGGCTTCAAAAACACCCTGGCGCAAATTGCATCATCTCCTAATTAGTATGCACTTGAAGTGCAAACATAGCAGAGCATTTTGATGCAAACTGCGGCTCCGTAAGTGTCCTTAGAGCCGAGTTATGACAAATTTGGCAAAGACACCTAAGTCGGCCATTTTCTGAGATTTTGCCAATGGGGGACCAAGGGAAAATGCTCAAAAAAGTAGGCCGACTATAGGGGCTTCAAAAACACCCTGGCGCAAATTGCATCATCTCCTAATTAGTATGCACTTGAAGTGCAAACATAGCAGAGCATTTTGATGCAAACTGCAGCTCCGTAAGTGTCCTTAGAGCCGAGTTATGACAAATTTGGCAAAGACACCTAAGTCGGCCATTTTCTGAGATTTTGCCAAGGGGGGACCAAGGGAAAATGCTCAAAAAAGTAGGCCGACTATAGGGGCTTCAAAAACACCCTGGCGCAAATTGCACCATCTCCTAATTAGTATGCACTTAAAGTGCAAACATAGCAGAGCATTTTGATGCAAACTGCGGCTCCATAAGTGTCCGTAGAGCCGAGTTATGACAAATTTGGCAAAGACACCTAAATCGGCCATTTTCTGAGATTTTGCCAAGGGGGGACCAAGGGAAAATGCTCAAAAAAGTAGGCCGATTATAGTGGCTTCAAAAACACCCTGGCGCAAATTGCACCATCCCCTAATTATTATGCACTTGAAGTGCAAACATAGCAGAGCATTTTGATGCAAACTCCGGCTCTGTAAGTGTCCGTAGAGCCGAGTTATGACAAATTTGGCAAAGACACCTAAATCGGCCATTTTCTGAGATTTTGCCAAGGGGGGACCAAGGGAAAATGCTCAAAAAAGTAGGCCGACTATAGGGGCTTCAAAAACACCCTGGCGCAAATTGCATCATCTCCTAAGTAGTATGCTCTTGAAGTGCAAACATAGCAGAGCATTTTGATGCAAACTGCGGCTCCGTAAGTGTCCGTAGAGCCGAGTTATAACAAATTTGGCAAAGACACCTAAATCGGCCATTTTCTGAGATTTTGCCTATGGGGGACCAAGGGAAAATGCTCAAAAAAGTAGGCCGACTATAGGGGCTTCAAAAACACCCTGGCGCAAATTGCATCATCTCCTAATTAGTATGCACTTGAAGTGCAAACATAGCAGAGCATTTTGATGCAAACTGCGGCTCCGTAAGTGTCCTTAGAGCCGAGTTATGACAAATTTGGCAAAGACACCTAAATCGGCCATTTTCTTAGATTTTGCCAAGGGGGGACCAAGCGAAAATGCTCAAAAAAGTAGGCCGACTATAGGGGCTTCAAAAACACCCTAGCGCAAATTTCACCATCTCTTAATTAGTATGCACTTGAAGTGCAAACATAGCAGAGCATTTTGATACAAACTGCGGCTCCGTAAGTGTCCGTAGAGCCGAGTTATGACAAATTTGGCAAAGACACCTAAATCGGCCATTTTCTGAGATTTTGCCTATGGGGGACCAAGGGAAAATGCTCAAAAAAGTAGGCCGACTATAGGGGCTTCAAAAACACCCTGGCGCAAATTGCACCATCTCCTAATTAGTATGCACTTGAAGTGCAAACATAGCAGAGCATTTTGATACAAACTGCGGCTCCGTAAGTGTCCGTAGAGCCGAGTTATGACAAATTTGGCAAAGACACCTAAATCGGCCATTTTCTGAGATTTTGCCAAGGGGGGACCAAGGGAAAATGCTCAAAAAAGTAGGCCGACTATAGGGGCTTCAAAAACACCCTGGCGCAAATTGCATCATCTCCTAATTAGTATGCACTTGAAGTGCAAACATAGCAGAGCATTTTGATGCAAACTGCGGCTCCGTAAGTGTCCTTAGAGCCGAGTTATGACAAATTTGGCAAAGACACCTAAGTCGGCCATTTTCTGAGATTTTGCCAATGGGGGACCAAGGGAAAATGCTCAAAAAAGTAGGCCGACTATAGGGGCTTCAAAAACACCCTGGCGCAAATTGCATCATCTCCTAATTAGTATGCACTTGAAGTGCAAACATAGCAGAGCATTTTGATGCAAACTGCAGCTCCGTAAGTGTCCTTAGAGCCGAGTTATGACAAATTTGGCAAAGACACCTAAGTCGGCCATTTTCTGAGATTTTGCCAAGGGGGGACCAAGGGAAAATGCTCAAAAAAGTAGGCCGACTATAGGGGCTTCAAAAACACCCTGGCGCAAATTGCATCATCTCCTAATTAGTATGCACTTGAAGTGCAAACATAGCAGAGCATTTTGATGCAAACTGCGGCTCCGTAAGTGTCCTTAGAGCCGAGTTATGACAAATTTGGCAAAGACACCTAAATCGGCCATTTTCTGAGATTTTGCCAAGGGGGGACCAAGGGAAAATGCTCAAAAAAGTAGGCCGACTATAGGGGCATCAAAAACACAATGCGCAAATTGCACCATATCCTAATTAGCATGCACTTGAAGTGCAAACATAGCAGAGCATTTTGATGCAAACTGCGGCTCCGTAAGTGTCCGTAGAGCCGAGTTATGACAAATTTGGCAAAGACACCTAAATCGGCCATTTTCTGAGATTTTGCCAAGGGGGGGACCAAGGGAAAATGCTCAAAAAAGTAGGCAGACTATAGGGGCTTCAAAAACACCCTGGCGCAAATTGCACCATCTCCTAATTAGTATGCATTTGAAGTGCAAACATAGCAGAGCATTTTGATGCAAACTGCGGCTCCGTAAGTGTCCGTAGAGCCGAGTTATGACAAATTTGGCAAAGCCACCTATATCGGCCATTTTCTGAGATTTTGCCAAGGGGGGACCAAGGGAAAATGCTCAAAAAAGTAGGCCGACTATAGGGGCTTCAAAAACACCCTGGCGCAAATTGCACTATCTCCTAATTAGTATGCACTTGAAGTGCAAACATAGCAGAGCATTTTGATGCAAACTGCGGCTCCGTAAGTGTCCGTAGAGCCGAGTTATGACAAATTTGGCAAAGCCACCTTTATCGGCCATTTTCTGAGATTTTGCCAAGGGGGGACCAAGGGAAAATGCTCAAAAAAGTAGGCCAACTATAGGGGCTTCAGAAACACCCTGGCGCAAATTGCATCATCTCCTAATTAGTATGCACTTGAAGTGCAAACATAGCAGAGCATTTTGATGCAAACTGCGGCTCCGTAAGTGTCCTTAGAGCCGAGTTATGACAAATTTGGCAAAGACACCTAAATCGGCCATTTTCTGAGATTTTGCCAAGAGGGGACCAAGGGAAAATGCTCAAAAAAGTAGGCCGACTATAGGGGCTTCAAAAACACCCTGGCGCAATTGCACCATCTCCTAATTAGTATGCTCTTGAAGTGCAAACATAGCAGAGCATTTTGATGCAAACTGCGGCTCCGTAAGTGTCCGTAGAGCCGAGTTATGACAAATTTGGCAAAGACACCTAAATCGGCCATTTTCTGAGATTTTGCCAAGGGGGGACCAAGGGAAAATGCTCAAAAAAGTAGGCCGACTATAGGGGCTTCAAAAACACCCTGGCGCAAATTGCACCATCTCCTAATTAGTATGCACTTGAAGTGCAAACATAGCAGAGCATTTTGATGCAAACTGCGGCTCCGTAAGTGTCCGTAGAGCCGAGTTATTACAAATTTGGCAAAGACACCTAAATCGGCCATTTTCTGAGGTTTTGCCAAGGGCGGACCAAGGGAAAATGTTCAAAAAAGTAGGCCGACTATAGGGGCTTCAAAAACACCCTGGCGCAAATTGCACCATCTCCTAATTAGTATGCACTTGAAGTGCAAACATAGCAGAGCATTTTGATGCAAACTGCGGCTCCGTAAGTGTCCGTAGAGCCGAGTTATGACAAATTTGGCAAAGACACCTAAATCGGCCATTTTCTGAGATTTTGCCAAGGGGGGACCAAGGGAAAATGCTCAAAAAAGTAGGCCGACTATAGGGGCTTCAAAAACACCCTGGCGCAAATTGCACCATCTCCTAATTAGTATGCACTTGAAGTGCAAACATAGCAGAGCATTTTGATGCAAACTGCGGCTCCGTAAGTGTCCGTAGAGCCGAGTTATGACAAATTTGGCAAAGACACCTAAATCGGCCATTTTCTGAGATTTTGCCAAGGGGGGACCAAGGGAAAATGCTCAAAAAAGTAGGCCGACTATAGGGGCTTAAAAAACACCCTGGCGCAAATTGCACCATCTCCTAATTAGTATGCACTTGAAGTGCAAACATAGCAGAGCATTTTGATGCAAACTGCGGCTCGGTAAGTGTCCGTAGAGCCGAGTTATGACAAATTTGGCAAAGACTCCTAAATCGGCCATTTTCTGAGATTTTGCCAAGGGGGGACCAAGGGAAAATGCTCAAAAAAGTAGGCCGACTATAGGGGCTTCAAAAACACCCTGGCGCAAATTGCACGATCTCCTAATTAGTATGCACATGAAGTGCAAACATAGCAGAGCATTTTGATGCAAACTGCGGCTCCGTAAGTGTCCTTAGAGCCGAGTTATGACAAATTTGGCAAAGACACCTAAATCGGCCATTTTCTGAGATTTTGCCAGGGGGGGACCAAGGGAAAATGCTCAAAAAAGTAGGCCGACTATAGGGGCTTCAAAAACACCCTGGCGCAAATTGCACCATCTCCTAATTAGTATGCACTTGAAGTGCAAACATAGCAGAGCATTTTGATGCAAACTGCGGCTCGGTAAGTGTCCGTAGAGCCGAGTTATGACAAATTTGACAAAGACTCCTAAATCGGCCATTTTCTGAGATTTTGCCAAGGGGGGACCAAGGGAAAATGCTCAAAAAAGTAGGCCGACTATAGGGGCTTCAAAAACACCCTGGCGCAAATTGCACCATCTCCTAATTAGTATGCACTTGAAGTGCAAACATAGCAGAGCATTTTGATGCAAACTGCGGCTCCGTAAGTGTCCGTAGAGCCGAGTTATGACAAATTTGGCAAAGACACCTAAATCGGCCATTTTCTGAGATTTTGCCAAGGGGGGACCAAGGGAAAAAGCTCAAAAAAGTAGGCCGACTATAGGGGCTTCAAAAACACCCTGGCGCAAATTGCACCATCTCCTAATTAGTATGCACTTGAAGTGCAAACATAGCAGAGCATTTTGATGCAAACTGCGGCTCGGTAAGTGTCCGTAGAGCCGAGTTATGACAAATTTGGCAAAGACTCCTAAATCGGCCATTTTCTGAGATTTTGCCAAGGGGGGACCAAGGGAAAATGCTCAAAAAAGTAGGCCGACTATAGGGGCTTCAAAAACACCCTGGCGCAAATTGCACGATCTCCTAATTAGTATGCACTTGAAGTGCAAACATAGCAGAGCATTTTGATGCAAACTGCGGCTCCGTAAGTGTCCTTAGAGCCGAGTTATGACAAATTTGGCAAAGACACCTAAATCGGCCATTTTCTGAGATTTTGCCAAGGGGGGACCAAGGGAAAATGCTCAAAAAAGTAGGCCGACTATAGGGGCTTCAAAAACACCCTGGCGCAAATTGCACCATCTCCTAATTAGTATGCACTTGAAGTGCAAACATAGCAGAGCATTTTGATGCAAACTGCGGCTCCGTAAGTGTCCGTAGAGCCGAGTTATGACAAATTTGGCAAAGACACCTAAATCGGCCATTTTCTGAGATTTTGCCAAGGGGGGACCAAGGGAAAATGCTCAAAAAAGTAGGCCGACTATAGGGGCTTCAAAAACACCCTGGCGCAAATTGCACCATCTCCTAATTAGTATGCACTTGAAGTGCAAACATAGCAGAGCATTTTGATGCAAACTGCGGCTCGGTAAGTGTCCGTAGAGCCGAGTTATGACAAATTTGGCAAAGACTCCTAAATCGGCCATTTTCTGAGATTTTGCCAAGGGGGGACCAAGGGAAAATGCTCAAAAAAGTAGGCCGACTATAGGGGCTTCAAAAACACCCTGGCGCAAATTGCACGATCTCCTAATTAGTATGCACTTGAAGTGCAAACATAGCAGAGCATTTTGATGCAAACTGCGGCTCCGTAAGTGTCCTTAGAGCCGAGTTATGACAAATTTGGCAAAGACACCTAAATCGGCCATTTTCTGAGATTTTGCCAAGGGGGGACCAAGGGAAAATGCTCAAAAAAGTAGGCCGACTATAGGGGCTTCAAAAACACCCTGGCGCAAATTGCACCATCTCCTAATTAGTATGCACTTGAAGTGCAAACATAGCAGAGCATTTTGATGCAAACTGCGGCTCCGTAAGTGTCCGTAGAGCCGAGTTATGACAAATTTGGCAAAGACACCTAAATCGGCCATTTTCTGAGATTTTGCCAAGGGGGGACCAAGGGAAAATGCTCAAAAAAGTAGGCCGACTATAGGGGCTTCAAAAACACCCTGGCGCAAATTGCACCATCTCCTAATTAGTATGCACTTGAAGTGCAAACATAGCAGAGCATTTTGATGCAAACTGCGGCTCGGTAAGTGTCCGTAGAGCCGAGTTATGACAAATTTGGCAAAGACTCCTAAATCGGCCATTTTCTGAGATTTTGCCAAGGGGGGACCAAGGGAAAATGCTCAAAAAAGTAGGCCGACTATAGGGGCTTCAAAAACACCCTGGCGCAAATTGCACGATCTCCTAATTAGTATGCACTTGAAGTGCAAACATAGCAGAGCATTTTGATGCAAACTGCGGCTCCGTAAGTGTCCGTAGAGCCGAGTTATGACAAATTTGGCAAAGACACCTAAATTGGCCATTTTCTGAGATTTTGCCAAGGGGGGACCAAGGGAAAATGCTCAAAAAAGTAGGCCGACTATAGGGGCTTCAAAAACACCCTGGCGCAAATTGCACCATATCCTAATTAGCATGCTCTTGAAGTGCAAACATAGCAGAGCATTTTGATGCAAACTGCGGCTCCGTAAGTGTCCGTAGAGCCGAGTTATGACAAATTTGGCAAAGACACCTAAATCGGCCATTTTCTGAGATTTTGCCAAGGGGACACCAAGGGAAAATGCTCAAAAAAGTAGGCCGACTATAGGGGCTTCAAAAACACCCTGGCGCAAATTGCACCATCTCCTAATTAGTATGCACTTGAAGTGCAAACATAGCAGAGCATTTTGATGCAAACTGCGGCTCCGTAAGTGTCCGTAGAGCCGAGTTATGACAAATTTGGCAAAGACACCTAAATCGGCCATTTTCTGAGATTTTGCCAAGGGGGGACCAAGGGAAAATGCTCAAAAAAGTAGGCCGACTATAGGGGCTTCAAAAACACCCTGGCGCAAATTGCACCATCTCCTAATTAGTATGCACTTGAAGTGCAAACATAGCAGAGCATTTTGATGCAAACTGCGGCTCCGTAAGTGTCCGTAGAGCCGAGTTATGACAAATTTGGCAAAGACACCTAAATCGGCCATTTTCTGAGGTTTTGCCAAGGGGGGACCACGGGAAAATGTTCAAAAAAGTAGGCCGACTATAGGGGCTTCAAAAACACCCTGGCGCAAATTGCACCATCTCCTAATTAGTATGCACTTGAAGTGCAAACATAGCAGAGCAATTTGATGCAAACTGCGGCTCCGTAAGTGTCCGTAGAGCCGAGTTATGACAAATTTGGCAAAGACACCTAAATCGGCCATTTTCTGAGATTTTGCCAAGGGGGGACCAAGGGAAAATGCTCAAAAAAGTAGGCCGACTATAGGGGCTTCAAAAACACCCTGGCGCAAATTGCACGATCTCCTAATTAGTATGCACTTGAAGTGCAAACATAGCAGAGCATTTTGATGCAAACTGCGGCTCCGTAAGTGTCCGTAGAGCCGAGTTATGACAAATTTGGCAAAGACACCTAAATCGGCCATTTTCTGAGATTTTGCCAAGGGGGGACCAAGGGAAAATGCTCAAAAAAGTACGCCGACTATAGGGGCTTCAAAAACACCCTGGCGCAAATTGCACCATCTCCTAATTAGTATGCACTTGAAGTGCAAACATAGCAGAGCATTTTGATGCAAACTGCGGCTCCGTAAGTGTCCGTAGAGCCGAGTTATGACAAATTTGGCAAAGACTCCTAAATCGGCCATTTTCTGAGATTTTGCCAAGGGGGGACCAAGGGAAAATGCTCAAAAAAGTAGGCCGACTATAGGGGCTTCAAAAACACCCTGGCGCAAATTGCACGATCTCCTAATTAGTATGCACTTGAAGTGCAAACATAGCGGAGCATTTTGATGCAAACTGCGGCTCCGTAAGTGTCCTTAGAGCCGAGTTATGACAAATTTGGCAAAGACACCTAAATCGGCCATTTTCTGAGATTTTGCCAAGGGGGGACCAAGGGAAAATGCTCAAAAAAGTAGGCCGACTATAGGGGCTTCAAAAACACCCTGGCGCAAATTGCATCATCTCCTAATTAGTCTGCACTTGAAGTGCAAACATAGCAGAGCATTTTGATGCAAACTGCGGCTCCGTAAGTGTCCGTAGAGCCGAGTTATCACAAATTTGGCAAAGACACCTAAATCGGCCATTTTCTGAGATTTTGCCAAGGGGGGACCAAGGGAAAATGCTCAAAAAAGTAGGCCGACTATAGGGGCTTCAAAAACACCCTGGCGCAAATTGCACCATCTCCTAATTAGTATGCACTTGAAGTGCAAACATAGCAGAGCATTTTGATGCAAACTGCGGCTCCGTAAGTGTCCGTAGAGCCGAGTTATGACAAATTTGGCAAAGACACCTAAATCGGCCATTTTCTGAGATTTTGCCAAGGGGGGACCAAGGGAAAATGCTCAAAAAAGTAGGCCGACTATAGGGGCTTCAAAAACACCCTGGCGCAAATTGCACCATCTCCTAATTAGGATGCACTTGAAGTGCAAACATAGCAGAGCATTTTGATGCAAACTGCGGCTCCGTAAGTGTCCGTAGAGCCGAGTTATGACAAATTTGGCAAAGACACCTAAATCGGCCATTTTCTGAGATTTTGCCAAGGGGGGACCAAGGGAAAATGCTCAAAAAAGTAGGCCGACTATAGGGGCTTCAAAAACACCCTGGCGCAAATTGCACCATCTCCTAATTAGTATGCACTTGAAGTGCAAACATAGCAGAGCATTTTGATGCAAACTGCGGCTCCGTAAGTGTCCTTAGAGCCGAGTTATGACAAATTTGGCAAAGACACCTAAATCGGCCATTTTCTGAGATTTTGCCAAGGGGGGACCAAGGGAAAATGCTCAAAAAAGTAGGCCGACTATAGGGGCTTCAAAAACACCCTGGCGCAAATTGCACCATATCCTAATTAGTATGCACTTGAAGTGCAAACATAGCAGAGCATTTTGATGCAAACTGCGGCTCCGTAAGTGTCCGTAGAGCCGAGTTATGACAAATTTGGCAAAGACACCTAAATCGGCCATTTTCTGAGATTTTGCCAATGGGGGGACCAAGGGAAAATGCTCAAAAAAGTAGGCCGACTATAGGGGCTTCAAAAACACCCTGGCGCAAATTGCACCATCTCCTAATTAGTATGCACTTGAAGTGCAAACATAGCAGAGCATTTTGATGCAAACTGCGGCTCCGTAAGTGTCCGTAGAGCCGAGTTATGACAAATTTGGCAAAGCCACCTATATCGGCCATTTTCTGAGATTTTGCCAAGGGGGGACCAAGGGAAAATGCTCAAAAAAGTAGGCCGACTATAGGGGCTTCAAAAACACCCTGGCGCAAATTGCACCATCTCCTAATTAGTATGCACTTGAAGTGCAAACATAGCAGAGCATTTTGATGCAAACTGCGGCTCCGTAAGTGTCCGTAGAGCCGAGTTATGACAAATTTGGCAAAGCCACCTTTATCGGCCATTTTCTGAGATTTTGCCAAGGGGGGACCAAGGGAAAATGCTCAAAAAAGTAGGCCAACTATAGGGGCTTCAGAAACACCCTGGCGCAAATTACATCATCTCCTAATTAGTATGCACTTAAACTGCAAACATAGCAGAGCATTTTGATGCAAACTGCGGCTCCGTAAGTGTCCTTAGAGCCGAGTTATGACAAATTTGGCAAAGACACCTAAATCGGCCATTTTCTGAGATTTTGCCAAGGGGGGACCAAGGGAAAATGCTCAAAAAAGTAGGCCGACTATAGGGGCTTCAAAAACACCCTGGCGCAAATTGCACCATCTCCTAATTAGTATGCACTTGAAGAGCAAACATAGCAGAGCATTTTGATGCAAACTGCGGCTCCGTAAGTGTCCGTAGAGCCGAGTTATGACAAATTTGGCAAAGACACCTAAATCGGCCATTTTCTGAGATTTTGCCAAGGGGGGACCAAGGGAAAATGCTCAAAAAAGTAGGCCGACTATAGGGGCTTCAAAAACACCCTGGCGCAAATTGCACCATCTCCTAATTAGTATGCACTTGAAGTGCAAACATAGCAGAGCATTTTGATGCAAACTGCGGCTCGGTAAGTGTCCGTAGAGCCGAGTTATGACAAATTTGGCAAAGACTCCTAAATCGGCCATTTTCTGAGATTTTGCCAAGGGGGGACCAAGGGAAAATGCTCAAAAAAGTAGGCCGACTATAGGGGCTTCAAAAACACCCTGGCGCAAATTGCACGATCTCCTAATTAGTATGCACTTGAAGTGCAAACATAGCAGAGCATTTTGATGCAAACTGCGGCTCCGTAAGTGTCCTTAGAACCGAGTTATGACAAATTTGGCAAAGACACCTAAATCGGCCATTTTCTGAGATTTTGCCAAGGGGGGACCAAGGGAAAATGCTCAAAAAAGTAGGCCGATTATAGGGGCTTCAAAAACACCCTGGCGCAAATTGCACCATATCCTAATTAGCATGCACTTGAAGTGCAAACATAGCAGAGCATTTTGATGCAAACTGCGGCTCCGTAAGTGTCCGTAGAGCCGAGTTATGACAAATTTGGCAAAGACACCTAAATCGGCCATTTTCTGAGATTTTGCCAAGGGGGGGACCAAGGGAAAATGCTCAAAAAAGTAGGCCGACTATAGGGGCTTCAAAAACACCCTGGCGCAAATTGCACCATCTCTTAATTAGCATGCACTTGAAGTGCAAACATAGCAGAGCATTTTGATGCAAACTGCGGCTCCGTAAGTGTCCGTAGAGCCGAGTTATGACAAATTTGGCAAAGCCACCTATATCGGCCATTTTCTGAGATTTTGCCAAGGGGGGACCAAGGGAAAATGCTCAAAAAAGTAGGCCGACTATAGGGGCTTCAAAAACACCCTGGCGCAAATTGCACCATCTTCTACTTTGTATGCACTTGAAGTGCAAACATAGCAGAGCATTTTGATGCAAACTGCGGCTCCGTAAGTATCCGTAGAGCCGAGTTATGACAAATTTGGCAAAGCCACCTTTATCGGCCATTTTCTGAGATTTTGCCAAGGGGGGACCAAGGGAAAATGCTCAAAAAAGTAGGCCAACTATAGGGGCTTCAGAAACACCCTGGCGCAAATTGCATCATCTCCTAATTAGTATGCACTTAAACTGCAAACATAGCAGAGCATTTTGATGCAAACTGCGGCTCCGTAAGTGTCCTTAGAGCCGAGTTATGACAAATTTGGCAAAGACACCTAAATC
Source organism: Micromussa lordhowensis (assembly GCA_964020085.1). Taxonomy (NCBI): domain Eukaryota; kingdom Metazoa; phylum Cnidaria; class Anthozoa; order Scleractinia; family Lobophylliidae; genus Micromussa; species Micromussa lordhowensis. The sequence continues at coordinate 36,150 of CAXHUQ010000048.1, read as the reverse complement.
GGCCATTTTCTGAGATTTTGCCAAGGGGGGACCAAGGGAAAATGCTCAAAAAAGTAGGCCGACTATAGGGGCTTCAAAAACACCCTGGCGCAAATTGCACCATCTCCTAATTAGTATGCACTTGAAGTGCAAACATAGCAGAGCATTTTGATGCAAACTGCGGCTCCGTAAGTGTCCGTAGAGCCGAGTTATGACAAATTTGGCAAAGACACCTAAATCGGCCATTTTCTGAGATTTTGCCAAGGGGGGACCAAGGGAAAATGCTCAAAAAAGTAGGCCGACTATAGGGGCTTCAAAAACACCCTGGCGCAAATTGCACCATCTCCTAATTAGTATGCACTTGAAGTGCAAACATAGCAGAGCATTTTGATGCAAACTGCGGCTCGGTAAGTGTCCGTAGAGCCGAGTTATGACAAATTTGGCAAAGACTCCTAAATCGGCCATTTTCTGAGATTTTGCCAAGGGGGGACCAAGGGAAAATGCTCAAAAAAGTAGGCCGACTATAGGGGCTTCAAAAACGCCCTGGCGCAAATTGCACGATCTCCTAATTAGTATGCACATGAAGTGCAAACATAGCAGAGCATTTTGATGCAAACTGCGGCTCCGTAAGTGTCCTTAGAGCCGAGTTATGACAAATTTGGCAAAGACACCTAAATCGGCCATTTTCTGAGATTTTGCCAGGGGGGGACCAAGGGAAAATGCTCAAAAAAGTAGGCCGACTATAGGGGCTTCAAAAACACCCTGGCGCAAATTGCACCATCTCCTAATTAGTATGCACTTGAAGTGCAAACATAGCAGAGCATTTTGATGCAAACTGCGGCTCGGTAAGTGTCCGTAGAGCCGAGTTATGACAAATTTGGCAAAGACTCCTAAATCGGCCATTTTCTGAGATTTTGCCAAGGGGGGACCAAGGGAAAATGCTCAAAAAAGTAGGCCGACTATAGGGGCTTCAAAAACACCCTGGCGCAAATTGCACCATCTCCTAATTAGTATGCACTTGAAGTGCAAACATAGCAGAGCATTTTGATGCAAACTGCGGCTCCGTAAGTGTCCGTAGAGCCGAGTTATGACAAATTTGGCAAAGACACCTAAATCGGCCATTTTCTGAGATTTTGCCAAGGGGGGACCAAGGGAAAATGCTCAAAAAAGTAGGCCGACTATAGGGGCTTCAAAAACACCCTGGCGCAAATTGCACCATCTCCTAATTAGGATGCACTTGAAGTGCAAACATAGCAGAGCATTTTGATGCAAACTGCGGCTCCGTAAGTGTCCGTAGAGCCGAGTTATGACAAATTTGGCAAAGACACCTAAATCGGCCATTTTCTGAGATTTTGCCAAGGGGGGACCAAGGGAAAATGCTCAAAAAAGTAGGCCGACTATAGGGGCTTCAAAAACACCCTGGCGCAAATTGCACCATCTCCTAATTAGTATGCACTTGAAGTGCAAACATAGCAGAGCATTTTGATGCAAACTGCGGCTCCGTAAGTGTCCTTAGAGCCGAGTTATGACAAATTTGGCAAAGACACCTAAATCGGCCATTTTCTGAGATTTTGCCAAGGGGGGACCAAGGGAAAATGCTCAAAAAAGTAGGCCGAATATAGGGGCTTCAAAAACACCCTGGCGCAAATTGCACCATATCCTAATTAGTATGCACTTGAAGTGCAAACATAGCAGAGCATTTTGATGCAAACTGCGGCTCCGTAAGTGTCCGTAGAGCCGAGTTATGACAAATTTGGCAAAGACACCTAAATCGGCCATTTTCTGAGATTTTGCCAATGGGGGGACCAAGGGAAAATGCTCAAAAAAGTAGGCCGACTATAGGGGCTTCAAAAACACCCTGGCGCAAATTGCACCATCTCCTAATTAGTATGCACTTGAAGTGCAAACATAGCAGAGCATTTTGATGCAAACTGCGGCTCCGTAAGTGTCCGTAGAGCCGAGTTATGACAAATTTGGCAAAGCCACCTATATCGGCCATTTTCTGAGATTTTGCCAAGGGGGGACCAAGGGAAAATGCTCAAAAAAGTAGGCCGACTATAGGGGCTTCAAAAACACCCTGGCGCAAATTGCACCATCTCCTAATTAGTATGCACTTGAAGTGCAAACATAGCAGAGCATTTTGATGCAAACTGCGGCTCCGTAAGTGTCCGTAGAGCCGAGTTATGACAAATTTGGCAAAGCCACCTTTATCGGCCATTTTCTGAGATTTTGCCAAGGGGGGACCAAGGGAAAATGCTCAAAAAAGTAGGCCAACTATAGGGGCTTCAGAAACACCCTGGCGCAAATTACATCATCTCCTAATTAGTATGCACTTAAACTGCAAACATAGCAGAGCATTTTGATGCAAACTGCGGCTCCGTAAGTGTCCTTAGAGCCGAGTTATGACAAATTTGGCAAAGACACCTAAATCGGCCATTTTCTGAGATTTTGCCAAGGGGGGACCAAGGGAAAATGCTCAAAAAAGTAGGCCGACTATAGGGGCTTCAAAAACACCCTGGCGCAAATTGCACCATCTCCTAATTAGTATGCACTTGAAGAGCAAACATAGCAGAGCATTTTGATGCAAACTGCGGCTCCGTAAGTGTCCGTAGAGCCGAGTTATGACAAATTTGGCAAAGACACCTAAATCGGCCATTTTCTGAGATTTTGCCAAGGGGGGACCAAGGGAAAATGCTCAAAAAAGTAGGCCGACTATAGGGGCTTCAAAAACACCCTGGCGCAAATTGCACCATCTCCTAATTAGTATGCACTTGAAGTGCAAACATAGCAGAGCATTTTGATGCAAACTGCGGCTCGGTAAGTGTCCGTAGAGCCGAGTTATGACAAATTTGGCAAAGACTCCTAAATCGGCCATTTTCTGAGATTTTGCCAAGGGGGGACCAAGGGAAAATGCTCAAAAAAGTAGGCCGACTATAGGGGCTTCAAAAACACCCTGGCGCAAATTGCACGATCTTCTAATTAGTATGCACTTGAAGTGCAAACATAGCAGAGCATTTTGATGCAAACTGCGGCTCCGTAAGTGTCCTTAGAACCGAGTTATGACAAATTTGGCAAAGACACCTAAATCGGCCATTTTCTGAGATTTTGCCAAGGGGGGACCAAGGGAAAATGCTCAAAAAAGTAGGCCGATTATAGGGGCTTCAAAAACACCCTGGCGCAAATTGCACCATATCCTAATTAGCATGCACTTGAAGTGCAAACATAGCAGAGCATTTTGATGCAAACTGCGGCTCCGTAAGTGTCCGTAGAGCCGAGTTATGACAAATTTGGCAAAGACACCTAAATCGGCCATTTTCTGAGATTTTGCCAAGGGGGGGACCAAGGGAAAATGCTCAAAAAAGTAGGCCGACTATAGGGGCTTCAAAAACACCCTGGCGCAAATTGCACCATCTCTTAATTAGCATGCACTTGAAGTGCAAACATAGCAGAGCATTTTGATGCAAACTGCGGCTCCGTAAGTGTCCGTAGAGCCGAGTTATGACAAATTTGGCAAAGCCACCTATATCGGCCATTTTCTGAGATTTTGCCAAGGGGGGACCAAGGGAAAATGCTCAAAAAAGTAGGCCGACTATAGGGGCTTCAAAAACACCCTGGCGCAAATTGCACCATCTTCTAATTTGTATGCACTTGAAGTGCAAACATAGCAGAGCATTTTGATGCAAACTGCGGCTCCGTAAGTATCCGTAGAGCCGAGTTATGACAAATTTGGCAAAGCCACCTTTATCGGCCATTTTCTGAGATTTTGCCAAGGGGGGACCAAGGGAAAATGCTCAAAAAAGTAGGCCAACTATAGGGGCTTCAGAAACACCCTGGCGCAAATTGCATCATCTCCTAATTAGTATGCACTTAAACTGCAAACATAGCAGAGCATTTTGATGCAAACTGCGGCTCCGTAAGTGTCCTTAGAGCCGAGTTATGACAAATTTGGCAAAGACACCTAAATCGGCCATTTTCTGAGATTTTGCCAAGGGGGGACCAAGGGAAAATGCTCAAAAAAGTAGGCCGACTATAGGGGCTTCAAAAACACCCTGGCGCAAATTGCACCATCTCCTAATTAGTATGCACTTGAAGTGCAAACATAGCAGAGCATTTTGATGCAAACTGCGGCTCCGTAAGTGTCCGTAGAGCCGAGTTATGACAAATTTGGCAAAGACACCTAAATCGGCCATTTTCTGAGATTTTGCCAAGGGGGGACCAAGGGAAAATGCTCAAAAAAGTAGGCCGACTATAGGGGCTTCAAAAACACCCTGGCGCAAATTGCACCATCTCCTAATTAGTATGCACTTGAAGTGCAAACATAGCAGAGCATTTTGATGCAAACTGCGGCTCGGTAAGTGTCCGTAGAGCCGAGTTATGACAAATTTGGCAAAGACTCCTAAATCGGCCATTTTCTGAGATTTTGCCAAGGGGGGACCAAGGGAAAATGCTCAAAAAAGTAGGCCGACTATAGGGGCTTCAAAAACGCCCTGGCGCAAATTGCACGATCTCCTAATTAGTATGCACATGAAGTGCAAACATAGCAGAGCATTTTGATGCAAACTGCGGCTCCGTAAGTGTCCTTAGAGCCGAGTTATGACAAATTTGGCAAAGACACCTAAATCGGCCATTTTCTGAGATTTTGCCAGGGGGGGACCAAGGGAAAATGCTCAAAAAAGTAGGCCGACTATAGGGGCTTCAAAAACACCCTGGCGCAAATTGCACCATCTCCTAATTAGTATGCACTTGAAGTGCAAACATAGCAGAGCATTTTGATGCAAACTGCGGCTCGGTAAGTGTCCGTAGAGCCGAGTTATGACAAATTTGGCAAAGACTCCTAAATCGGCCATTTTCTGAGATTTTGCCAAGGGGGGACCAAGGGAAAATGCTCAAAAAAGTAGGCCGACTATAGGGGCTTCAAAAACACCCTGGCGCAAATTGCACCATCTCCTAATTAGTATGCACTTGAAGTGCAAACATAGCAGAGCATTTTGATGCAAACTGCGGCTCCGTAAGTGTCCGTAGAGCCGAGTTATGACAAATTTGGCAAAGACACCTAAATCGGCCATTTTCTGAGATTTTGCCAAGGGGGGACCAAGGGAAAATGCTCAAAAAAGTAGGCCGACTATAGGGGCTTCAAAAACACCCTGGCGCAAATTGCACCATCTCCTAATTAGTATGCACTTGAAGTGCAAACATAGCAGAGCATTTTGATGCAAACTGCGGCTCGGTAAGTGTCCGTAGAGCCGAGTTATGACAAATTTGGCAAAGACTCCTAAATCGGCCATTTTCTGAGATTTTGCCAAGGGGGGACCAAGGGAAAATGCTCAAAAAAGTAGGCCGACTATAGGGGCTTCAAAAACACCCTGGCGCAAATTGCACGATCTCCTAATTAGTATGCACTTGAAGTGCAAACATAGCAGAGCATTTTGATGCAAACTGCGGCTCCGTAAGTGTCCGTAGAGCCGAGTTATGACAAATTTGGCAAAGCCACCTATATCGGCCATTTTCTGAGATTTTGCCAAGGGGGGACCAAGGGAAAATGCTCAAAAAAGTAGGCCGACTATAGGGGCTTCAAAAACACCCTGGCGCAAATTGCACCATCTCCTAATTAGTATGCACTTGAAGTGCAAACATAGCAGAGCATTTTGATGCAAACTGCGGCTCCGTAAGTGTCCGTAGAGCCGAGTTATGACAAATTTGGCAAAGCCACCTTTATCGGCCATTTTCTGAGATTTTGCCAAGGGGGGACCAAGGGAAAATGCTCAAAAAAGTAGGCCAACTATAGGGGCTTCAGAATCACCCTGGCGCAAATTACATCATCTCCTAATTAGTATGCACTTAAACTGCAAACATAGCAGAGCATTTTGATGCAAACTGCGGCTCCGTAAGTGTCCTTAGAGCCGAGTTATGACAAATTTGGCAAAGACACCTAAATCGGCCATTTTCTGAGATTTTGCCAAGGGGGGACCAAGGGAAAATGCTCAAAAAAGTAGGCCGACTATAGGGGCTTCAAAAACACCCTGGCGCAAATTGCACCATCTCCTAATTAGTATGCACTTGAAGTGCAAACATAGCAGAGCATTTTGATGCAAACTGCGGCTCCGTAAGTGTCCGTAGAGCCGAGTTATGACAAATTTGGCAAAGACACCTAAATCGGCCATTTTCTGAGATTTTGCCAAGGGGGGACCAAGGGAAAATGCTCAAAAAAGTAGGCCGACTATAGGGGCTTCAAAAACACCCTGGCGCAAATTGCACCATCTCCTAATTAGTATGCACTTGAAGTGCAAACATAGCAGAGCATTTTGATGCAAACTGCGGCTCGGTAAGTGTCCGTAGAGCCGAGTTATGACAAATTTGGCAAAGACTCCTAAATCGGCCATTTTCTGAGATTTTGCCAAGGGGGGACCAAGGGAAAATGCTCAAAAAAGTAGGCCGACTATAGGGGCTTCAAAAACACCCTGGCGCAAATTGCACGATCTCCTAATTAGTATGCACTTGAAGTGCAAACATAGCAGAGCATTTTGATGCAAACTGCGGTTCCGTAAGTGTCCTTAGAACCGAGTTATGACAAATTTGGCAAAGACACCTAAATCGGCCATTTTCTGAGATTTTGCCAAGGGGGGACCAAGGGAAAATGCTCAAAAAAGTAGGCCGATTATAGGGGCTTCAAAAACACCCTGGCGCAAATTGCACCATATCCTAATTAGCATGCACTTGAAGTGCAAACATAGCAGAGCATTTTGATGCAAACTGCGGCTCCGTAAGTGTCCGTAGAGCCGAGTTATGACAAATTTGGCAAAGACACCTAAATCGGCCATTTTCTGAGATTTTGCCAAGGGGGGGACCAAGGGAAAATGCTCAAAAAAGTAGGCCGACTATAGGGGCTTCAAAAACACCCTGGCGCAAATTGCACCATCTCTTAATTAGTATGCACTTGAAGTGCAAACATAGCAGAGCATTTTGATGCAAACTGCGGCTCCGTAAGTGTCCGTAGAGCCGAGTTATGACAAATTTGGCAAAGCCACCTATATCGGCCATTTTCTGAGATTTTGCCAAGGGGGGACCAAGGGAAAATGCTCAAAAAAGTAGGCCGACTATAGGGGCTTCAAAAACACCCTGGCGCAAATTGCACCATCTTCTAATTTGTATGCACTTGAAGTGCAAACATAGCAGAGCATTTTGATGCAAACTGCGGCTCCGTAAGTGTCCGTAGAGCCGAGTTATGACAAATTTGGCAAAGCCACCTTTATCGGCCATTTTCTGAGATTTTGCCAAGGGGGGACCAAGGGAAAATGCTCAAAAAAGTAGGCCAACTATAGGGGCTTCAGAAACACCCTGGCGCAAATTGCATCATCTCCTAATTAGTATGCACTTAAACTGCAAACATAGCAGAGCATTTTGATGCAAACTGCGGCTCCGTAAGTGTCCTTAGAGCCGAGTTATGACAAATTTGGCAAAGACACCTAAATCGGCCATTTTCTGAGATTTTGCCAAGGGGGGACCAAGGGAAAATGCTCAAAAAAGTAGGCCGACTATAGGGGCTTCAAAAACACCCTGGCGCAAATTGCACCATCTCCTAATTAGTATGCACTTGAAGTGCAAACATAGCAGAGCATTTTGATGCAAACTGCGGCTCCGTAAGTGTCCGTAGAGCCGAGTTATGACAAATTTGGCAAAGACACCTAAATCGGCCATTTTCTGAGATTTTGCCAAGGGGGGACCAAGGGAAAATGCTCAAAAAAGTAGGCCGACTATAGGGGCTTCAAAAACACCCTGGCGCAAATTGCACCATCTCCTAATTGGTATGCACTTGAAGTGCAAACATAGCAGAGCATTTTGATGCAAACTGCGGCTCCGTAAGTGTCCGTAGAGCCGAGTTATGACAAATTTGGCAAAGACACCTAAATCGGCCATTTTCTGAGATTTTGCCAAGGGTGGACCAAGGAAAAATGCTCAAAAAGTAGGCCGACTATAGGGGCTTCAAAACACCCTGGCGCAAATTGCATCATCTCCTAATTAGTATGCACTTGAAGTGCAAACATAGCAGAGCATTTTGATGGAAACTGCGGCTCCGTAAGTGTCCTTAGAGCCGAGTTATGACAAATTTGGCAAAGACACCTAAATCGGCCATTTTCTGAGATTTTGCCAAGGGGGGACCAAGGGAAAATGCTCAAAAAAGTAGGCCGAATATAGGGGCTTCAAAAACACCCTGGCGCAAATTGCACCATCTCCTAATTAGTATGCACTTGAAGTGCAAACATAGCAGAGCATTTTGATGCAAACTGCGGCTCCGTAAGTGTCCTTAGAGCCGAGTTATGACAAATTTGGCAAAGACACCTAAATCGGCCATTTTCTGAGATTTTGCCAAGGGGGGACCAAGGGAAAATGCTCAAAAAAGTAGGCCGACTATAGGGGCTTCAAAAACACCCTGGCGCAAACTGCACCATCTCCTAATTAGTATGCACTTGAAGTGCAAACATAGCAGAGCATTTTGATGCAAACTGCGGCTCCGTAAGTGTCCGTAGAGCCGAGTTATGACCAATTTGGCAAAGACACCTAAATCGGCCATTTTCTGAGATTTTGCCAAGGGGGAACAAAGGGAAAATGCTCAAAAAAGTAGGCCGACTATAGGGGCTTCAAAAAAACCCTGGCGCAAATTGCATCATCTCCTAATTAGTATGCACTTAAAGTGCAAACATAGCAGAGCATTTTGATGCAAACTGCGGCTCCGTAAGTGTCCGTAGAGCCGAGTTATGACAAATTTGGCAAAGACACCTAAATCGGCCATTTTCTGAGATTTTGCCAAGGGGGGACCAAGGGAAAATGTTCAAAAAAGTAGGCCGACTATAGGGGCTTCAAAAACACCCTGGCGCAAATTGCACCATCTCCTAATTAGTATGCACTTGAAGTGCAAACATAGCAGAGCATTTTGATGCAAACTGCGGCTCCGTAAGTGTCCGTAGAGCCGAGTTATGACAAATTTGGCAAAGACACCTAAATCGGCCATTTTCTGAGATTTTGCCAAGGGGGGACCAAGGGAAAATGCTCAAAAAAGTAGGCCGACTATAGGGGCTTCAAAAACACCCTGGCGCAAATTGCACCATCTCCTAATTAGTATGCACTTGAAGTGCAAACATAGCAGAGCATTTTGATGCAAACTGCGGCTCCGTAAGTGTCCGTAGAGCCGAGTTATGACAAATTTGGCAAAGACACCTAAATCGGCCATTTTCTGAGATTTTGCCAAGGGGGGACCAAGGGAAAATGCTCAAAAAAGTAGGCCGAATATAGGGGCTTCAAAAACACCCTGGCGCAAATTGCACCATCTCCTAATTAGTATGCACTTGAAGTGCAAACATAGCAGAGCATTTTGATGCAAACTGCGGCTCCGTAAGTGTCCGTAGAGCCGAGTTATGACAAATTTGGCAAAGACACCTAAATCGGCCATTTTCTGAGATTTTGCCAAGGGGGGACCAAGGGAAAATGCTCAAAAAAGTAGGCCGACTATAGGGGCTTCAAAAACACCCTGGCGCAAATTGCACCATCTCCTAATTAGTATGCACTTGAAGTGCAAACATAGCAGAGCATTTTGATGCAAACTGCGGCTCCGTAAGTGTCCGTAGAGCCGAGTTATGACAAATTTGGCAAAGACACCTAAATCGGCCATTTTCTGAGATTTTGCCAAGGGGGGACCAAGGGAAAATGCTCAAAAAAGTAGGCCGACTATAGGGGCTTCAAAAACACCCTGGCGCAAACTGCACCATCTCCTAATTAGTATGCACCTGAAGTGCAAACATAGCAGAGCATTTTGATGCAAACTGCGGCTCCGTAAGTGTCCGTAGTGCCGAGTTATGACAAATTTGGCAAAGACACCTAAATCGGCCATTTTCTGAGATTTTGCCAAGGGGGGACCAAGGGAAAATGCTCAAAAAAGTAGGCCGACTATAGGGGCTTCAAAAACACCCTGGCGCAAATTGCACCATCTCCTAATTAGTATGCACTTGAAGTGCAAACATAGCAGAGCATTTTGATGCAAACTGCGGCTCCGTAAGTGTCCGTAGAGCCGAGTTATGACAAATTTGGCAAAGACACCTAAATCGGCCATTTTCTGAGATTTTGCCAAGGGGGGACCAAGGGAAAATGCTCAAAAAAGTAGGCCGACTATAGGGGCTTCAAAAACACCCTGGCGCAAATTGCATCATCTCCTAATTAGTATGCACTTGAAGTGCAAACATAGCAGAGCATTTTGATGCAAACTGCGGCTCCGTAAGTGTCCGTAGTGCCGAGTTATGACAAATTTGGCAAAGACACCTATATCGGCCATTTTCTGAGATTTTGCCAAGGGGGGACCAAGGGAAAATGCTCAAAAAGTAGGCCGACTATAGGGGCTTCAAAAACACCCTGGCGCAAATTGCATCATATCCTAATTAGTATGCACTTGAAGTGCAAACATAGCAGAGCATTTTGATGCAAACTGCGGCTCCGTAAGTGTCCTTAGAGCCGAGTTATGACAAATTTGGCAAAGACACCTAAATCGGCCATTTTCTGAGATTTTGCCAAGGGGGGACCAAGGGAAAATGCTCAAAAAAGTAGGCCGACTATAGGGGCTTCAAAAACACCCTGGCGCAAATTGCACCATCTCCTAATTAGTATGCACTTGAAGTGCAAACATAGCAGAGCATTTTGATGCAAACTGCGGCTCCGTAAGTGTCCGTAGAGCCGAGTTATGACAAATTTGGCAAAGATACCTAAATCGGCCATTTTCTGAGATTTTGCCAAGGGGGAACAAAGGCAAAATGCTCAAAAAAGTAGGCCGACTATAGGGGCTTCAAAAACACCCTGGCGCAAATTGCATCATCTCCTATATAGTATGCACTTAAAGTGCAAACATAGCAGAGCATTTTGATGCAAACTGCGGCTCCGTAAGTGTCCTTAGAGCCGAGTTATGACAAATTTGGCAAAGACACCTAAATCGGCCATTTTCTGAGATTTTGCCAAGGGGGGACCAAGGGAAAATGCTCAAAAAAGTAGGCCGACTATAGGGGCTTCAAAAACACCCTGGCGCAAATTGCACCATCTCCTAATTAGTATGCACTTAAAGTGCAAACATAGCAGAGCATTTTGATGCAAACTGCGGCTCCGTAAGTGTCCGTAGAGCCGAGTTATGACCAATTTGGCAAAGACACCTAAATCGGCCATTTTCTGAGATTTTGCCAAGGCGGAACAAAGGGAAAATGCTCAAAAAAGTAGGCCGACTATAGGGGCTTCAAAAACACCCTGGCGCAAATTGCATCATCTCCTAATTAGTATGCACTTAAAGTGCAAACATAGCAGAGCATTTTGATGCAAACTGCGGCTCCGTAAGTGTCCGTAGTGCCGAGTTATGACAAATTTGGCAAAGACACCTAAATCGGCCATTTTCTGAGATTTTGCCACGGGGGGACCAAGGGAAAATGCTCAAAAAAGTAGGCCGACTAAAGGGGCTTCAAAAACACCCTGGCGCAAATTGCACCATCTCCTAATTAGTATGCACTTGAAGTGCAAACATAGCAGAGCATTTTGATGCAAACTGCGGCTCCGTAAGTGTCCGTAGAGCCGAGTTATGACAAATTTGGCAAAGACACCTAAATCGGCCATTTTCTGAGATTTTGCCAAGGGGGGACCAAGGGAAAATGCTCAAAAAAGTAGGCCGACTATAGGGGCTTCAAAAACACCCTGGCGCAAATTGCACCATCTCCTAATTAGTATGCACTTGAAGTGCAAACATAGCAGAGCATTTTGATGCAAACTGCGGCTCCGTAAGTGTCTGTAGAGCCGAGTTATGACAAATTTGGCAAAGACACCTAAATCGGCCATTTTCTGAGATTTTGCCAAGGGGGGACCAAGGGAAAATGCTCAAAAAAGTAGGCCGACTATAGGGGCTTCAAAAACACCCTGGCGCAAATTGCACCATCTCCTAATTAGTATGCACTTGAAGTGCAAACATAGCAGAGCATTTTGATGCAAACTGCGGCTCCGTAAGTGTCCGTAGAGCCGAGTTATGACAAATTTGGCAAAGATACCTAAATGGGCCATTTTCTGAGATTTTGCCAAGGGGGGACCAAGGGAAAATGCTCAAAAAAGTAGGCCGACTATAGGGGCTTCAAAAACACCCTGGCGCAAATTGCACCATCTCCTAATTAGTATGCACTTGAAGTGCAAACATAGCAGAGCATTTTGATGCAAACTGCGGCTCCGTAAGTGTCCGTAGAGCCGAGTTATGACAAATTTGGCAAAGACACCTAAATCGGCCATTTTCTGAGATTTTGCCAAGGGGGGACCAAGGGAAAATGCTCAAAAAAGTAGGCCGACTATAGGGGCTTCAAAAACACCCTGGCGCAAATTGCACCATCTCCTAATTAGTATGCACTTAAAGTGCAAACATAGCAGAGCATTTTGATGCAAACTGCGGCTCCGTAAGTGTCCGTAGTGCCGAGTTATGACAAATTTGGCAAAGACACCTAAATCGGCCATTTTCTGAGATTTTGCCAAGGGGGGACCAAGGGAAAATGCTCAAAAAAGTAGGCCGACTATAGGGGCTTCAAAAACACCCTGGCGCAAATTGCACCATCTCCTAATTAGTATGCACTTGAAGTGCAAACATAGCAGAGCATTTTGATGCAAACTGCGGCTCCGTAAGTGTCCGTAGAGCCGAGTTATGACAAATTTGGCAAAGACACCTAAATCGGCCATTTTCTGAGATTTTGCCAAGGGGGGACCAAGGAAAAATGCTCAAAAAAGTAGACCGACTATAGGGGCTTCAAAAACACCCTGGCGCAAATTGCACCATCTCCTAATTAGTATGCACTTGAAGTGCAAACATAGCAGAGCATTTTGATGCAAACTGCGGCTCCGTAAGTGTCCGTAGTGCCGAGTTATCACAAATTTGGCAAAGACACCTAAATCGGCCATTTTCTGAGATTTTGCCAAGGGGGGACCAAGGGAAAATGCTCAAAAAAGTAGGCCGACTATAGGGGCTTCAAAAACACCCTGGCGCAAATTGCACCATCTCCTAATTAGTATGCACTTGAAGTGCAAACATAGCAGAGCATTTTGATGCAAACTGCGGCTCCGTAAGTGTCCGTAGTGCCGAGTGATGACAAATTTGGCAAAGACACCTAAATCGGCCATTTTCTGAGATTTTGCCAAGGGGGGACCAAGGGAAAATGCTCAAAAAAGTAGGCCGACTATAGGGGCTTCAAAAACACCCTGGCGCAAATTGCACCATCTTCTAATTAGTATGCACTTGAAGTGCAAACATAGCAGAGCATTTTGATGCAAACTGCGGCTCCGTAAGTGTCCGTAGAGCCGAGTTATGACAAATTTGGCAAAGACACCTAAATCGGCCATTTTCTGAGATTTTGCCAAGGGGGGACCAAGGGAAAATGCTCAAAAAAGTAGGCCGACTATAGGGGCTTCAAAAACACCCTGGCGCAAATTGCACCATCTCCTAATTAGTATGCACTTGAGGTGCAAACATAGCAGAGCATTTTGATGCAAACTGCGGCTCCGTAAGTGTCCGTAGTGCCGAGTTATGACAAATTTGGCAAAGACACCTAAATCGGCCATTTTCTGAGCTTTTGCCAAGGGGGGACCAAGGGAAAATGCTCAAAAAAGTAGGCCGACTATAGGGGCTTCAAAAACACCCTGGCGCAAATTGCACCATCTCCTAATTAGTATGCACTTGAAGTGCAAACATAGCAGAGCATTTTGATGCAAACTGCGGCTCCGTAAGTGTCCGTAGTGCCGAGTTATGACAAATTTGGCAAAGACACCTAAATCGGCCATTTTCTGAGATTTTGCCAAGGGGGGACCAAGGGAAAATGCTCAAAAAAGTAGGCCGACTATAGGGGCTTCAAAAACACCCTGGCGCAAATTGCACCATCTCCTAATTAGTATGCACTTGAAGTGCAAACATAGCAGAGCATTTTGATGCAAACTGCGGCTCCGTAAGTGTCCGTAGAGCCGAGTTATGACAAATTTGGCAAAGACACCTAAATCGGCCATTTTCTGAGATTTTGCCAAGGGGGGACCAAGGGAAAATGCTCAAAAAAGTAGGCCGACTATAGGGGCTTCAAAAACACCCTGGCGCAAACTGCACCATCTCCTAATTAGTATGCACCTGAAGTGCAAACATAGCAGAGCATTTTGATGCAAACTGCGGCTCCGTAAGTGTCCGTAGTGCCGAGTTATGACAAATTTGGCAAAGACACCTAAATCGGCCATTTTCTGAGATTTTGCCACGGGGGGACCAAGGGAAAATGCTCAAAAAAGTAGGCCGACTATAGGGGCTTCAAAAACACCCTGGCGCAAATTGCACCATCTCCTAATTAGTATGCACTTGAAGTGCAAACATAGCAGAGCATTTTGATGCAAACTGCGGCTCCGTAAGTGTCCGTAGAGCCGAGTTATGACAAATTTGGCAAAGACACCTAAATCGGCCATTTTCTGAGATTTTGCCAAGGGGGGACCAAGGGAAAATGCTCAAAAAAGTAGGCCGACTATAGGGGCTTCAAAAACACCCTGGCGCAAATTGCACCATCTCCTAATTAGTATGCACTTGAAGTGCAAACATAGCAGAGCATTTTGATGCAAACTGCGGCTCCGTAAGTGTCCGTAGTGCCAAGTTATGACAAATTTGGCAAAGACACCTAAATCGGCCATTTTCTGAGATTTTGCCAAGGGGGGACCAAGGGAAAATGCTCAAAAAAGTAGGCCGACTATAGGGGCTTAAAAAACACCCTGGCGCAAATTGCACCATCTCCTAATTAGTATGCACTTGAAGTGCAAACATAGCAGAGCATTTTGATGCAAACTGCGGCTCCGTAAGTGTCCGTAGTGCCGAGTTATGACAAATTTGGCAAAGACACCTAAATCGGCCATTTTCTGAGATTTTGCCAAGGGGGGACCAAGGGAAAATGCTCAAAAAAGTAGGCCGACTATAGGGGCTTCAAAAACACCCTGGCGCAAATTGCACCATCTCCTAATTAGTATGCACTTGAAGTGCAAACATAGCAGAGCATTTTGATGCAAACTGCGGCTCCGTAAGTGTCCGTAGAGCCGAGTTATGACAAATTTGGCAAAGACACCTAAATCGGCCATTTTCTGAGATTTTGCCAAGGGGGGACCAAGGGAAAATGCTCAAAAAAGTAGGCCGACTATAGGGGCTTCAAAAACACCCTGGCGCAAACTGCACCATCTCCTAATTAGTATGCACCTGAAGTGCAAACATAGCAGAGCATTTTGATGCAAACTGCGGCTCCGTAAGTGTCCGTAGTGCCGAGTTATGACAAATTTGGCAAAGACACCTAAATCGGCCATTTTCTGAGATTTTGCCACGGGGGGACCAAGGGAAAATGCTCAAAAAAGTAGGCCGACTATAGGGGCTTCAAAAACACCATGGCGCAAATTGCACCATCTCCTAATTAGTATGCACTTGAAGTGCAAACATAGCAGAGCATTTTGATGCAAACTGCGGCTCCGTAAGTGTCCGTAGAGCCGAGTTATGACAAATTTGGCAAAGACACCTAAATCGGCCATTTTCTGAGATTTTGCCAAGGGGGGACCAAGGGAAAATGCTCAAAAAAGTAGGCCGACTATAGGGGCTTCAAAAACACCCTGGCGCAAATTGCACCATCTCCTAATTAGTATGCACTTGAAGTGCAAACATAGCAGAGCATTTTGATGCAAACTGCGGCTCCGTAAGTGTCCGTAGTGCCGAGTTATGACAAATTTGGCAAAGACACCTAAATCGGCCATTTTCTGAGATTTTGCCAAGGGGGGACCAAGGGAAAATGCTCAAAAAAGTAGGCCGACTATAGGGGCTTAAAAAACACCCTGGCGCAAATTGCACCATCTCCTAATTAGTATGCACTTGAAGTGCAAACATAGCAGAGCATTTTGATGCAAACTGCGGCTCCGTAAGTGTCCGTAGAGCCGAGTTATGACAAATTTGGCAAAGACACCTAAATCGGCCATTTTCTGAGATTTTGCCAAGGGGGGACCAAGGGAAAATGCTCAAAAAAGTAGGCCGACTATAGGGGCTTCAAAAACACCCTGGCGCAAACTGCACCATCTCCTAATTAGTATGCACCTGAAGTGCAAACATAGCAGAGCATTTTGATGCAAACTGCGGCTCCGTAAGTGTCCGTAGTGCCGAGTTATGACAAATTTGGCAAAGACACCTAAATCGGCCATTTTCTGAGATTTTGCCACGGGGGGACCAAGGGAAAATGCTCAAAAAAGTAGGCCGATTATAGGGGCTTCAAAAACACCATGGCGCAAATTGCACCATCTCCTAATTAGTATGCACTTGAAGTGCAAACATAGCAGAGCATTTTGATGCAAACTGCGGCTCCGTAAGTGTCCGTAGAGCCGAGTTATGACAAATTTGGCAAAGACACCTAAATCGGCCATTTTCTGAGATTTTGCCAAGGGGGGACCAAGGGAAAATGCTCAAAAAAGTAGGCCGACTATAGGGGCTTCAAAAACACCCTGGCGCAAATTGCACCATCTCCTAATTAGTATGCACTTGAAGTGCAAACATAGCAGAGCATTTTGATGCAAACTGCGGCTCCGTAAGTGTCCGTAGTGCCGAGTTATGACAAATTTGGCAAAGACACCTAAATCGGCCATTTTCTGAGATTTTGCCAAGGGGGGACCAAGGGAAAATGCTCAAAAAAGTAGGCCGACTATAGGGGCTTAAAAAACACCCTGGCGCAAATTGCACCATCTCCTAATTAGTATGCACTTGAAGTGCAAACATAGCAGAGCATTTTGATGCAAACTGCGGCTCCGTAAGTGTCCGTAGAGCCGAGTTATGACAAATTTGGCAAAGACACCTAAATCGGCCATTTTCTGAGATTTTGCCAAGGGGGGACCAAGGGAAAATGCTCAAAAAAGTAGGCCGACTATAGGGGCTTAAAAAACACCCTGGCGCAAATTGCACCATCTCCTAATTAGTATGCACTTGAAGTGCAAACATAGCAGAGCATTTTGATGCAAACTGCGGCTCCGTAAGTGTCCGTAGAGCCGAGTTATGACAAATTTGGCAAAGACACCTAAATCGGCCATTTTCTGAGATTTTGCCAAGGGGGGACCAAGGGAAAATGCTCAAAAAAGTAGGCCGACTATAGGGGCTTCAAAAACACCCTGGCGCAAACTGCACCATCTCCTAATTAGTATGCACCTGAAGTGCAAACATAGCAGAGCATTTTGATGCAAACTGCGGCTCCGTAAGTGTCCGTAGTGCCGAGTTATGACAAATTTGGCAAAGACACCTAAATCGGCCATTTTCTGAGATTTTGCCAAGGGGGGACCAAGGGAAAATGCTCAAAAAAGTAGGCCGACTATAGGGGCTTCAAAAACACCCTGGCGCAAATTGCGCCATCTCCTAATTAGTATGCACTTGAAGTGCAAACATAGTAGAGCATTTTGATGCAAACTGCGGCTCCGTAAGTGTCCGTAGAGCCGAGTTATGACAAATTTGGCAAAGACACCTAAATCGGCCATTTTCTGAGATTTTGCCAAGGGGGGACCAAGGGAAAATGCTCAAAAAAGTAGGCCGACTATAGGGGCTTCAAAAACACCCTGGCGCAAATTGCATCATCTCCTAATTAGTATGCACTTGAAGTGCAAACATAGCAGAGCATTTTGATGCAAACTGCGGCTCCGTAAGTGTCCGTAGTGCCGAGTTATGACAAATTTGGCAAAGACACCTAAATCGGCCATTTTCTGAGATTTTGCCAAGGGGGGACCAAGGGAAAATGCTCAAAAAAGTAGGCCGACTATAGGGGCTTCAAAAACACCCTGGCGCAAATTGCACCATCTCGTAATGAGTATGCACTTGAAGTGCAAACATAGCAGAGCATTTTGATGCAAACTGTGGCTCCGTAAGTGTCCGTAGAGCCGAGTTATGACAAATTTGGCAAAGACACCTAAATCGGCCATTTTCTGAGATTTTGCCAAGGGGGGACCAAGGGAAAATGCTCAAAAAAGTAGGCCGACTATAGGGGCTTCAAAAACACCCTGGCGCAAATTGCACCATCTCCTAATTAGTATGCACTTGAAGTGCAAACATAGCAGAGCATTTTGATGCAAACTGCGGCTCCGTAATTGTCCGTAGTGCCGAGTTATGACAAATTTGGCAAAGACACCTAAATCGGCCAATTTCCGGGATTTTGCCAAGGGGGGACCAAGGGAAAATGCTCAAAAAAGTAGGCCGACTATAGGGGCTTCAAAAACACCCTGGCGCAAACTGCACCATCTCCTAATTAGTATGCACTTGAAGTGCAAACATAGCAGAGCATTTTGATGCAAACTGCGGCTCCGTAAGTGTCCGTAGAGCCGAGTTATGACAAATTTGGCAAAGACACCTAAATCGGCCATTTTCTGAGATTTTGCCAAGAGGGGACCAAGGGAAAATGCTCAAAAAAGTAGGCCGACTATAGGGGCTTCAAAAACACCCTGGCGCAAATTGCACCATCTCCTAATTAGTATGCACTTGAAGTGCAAACATAGCAGAGCATTTTGATGCAAACTGCGGCTCCGTAAGTGTCCGTAGAGCCGAGTTATGACAAATTTGGCAAAGACACCTAAATCGGCCATTTTCTGAGATTTTGCCAAGGGGGGACCAAGGGAAAATGCTCAAAAAAGTAGGCCGACTATAGGGGCTTCAAAAACACCCTGGCGCAAATTGCACCATCTTCTAATTAGTATGCACTTGAAGTGCAAACATAGCAGAGCATTTTGATGCAAACTGCGGCTCCGTAAGTGTCCGTAGTGCCGAGTTATGACAAATTTGGCAAAGACACCTAAATCGGCCATTTTCTGAGATTTTGCCAAGGGGGGACCAAGGGAAAATGCTCAAAAAAGTAGGCCGACTATAGGGGCTTCAAAAACACCCTGGCGCAAATTGCACCATCTCCTAATTAGTATGCACTTGAAGTGCAAACATAGCAGAGCATTTTGATGCAAACTGCGGCTCCGTAAGTGTCCGTAGAGCCGAGTTATGACAAATTTGGCAAAGACACCTAAATCGGCCATTTTCTGAGATTTTGCCAAGGGGGGACCAAGGGAAAATGCTCAAAAAAGTAGGCCGACTATAGGGGCTTCAAAAACACCCTGGCGCAAATTGCACCATCTCCTAATTAGTATGCACCTGAAGTGCAAACATAGCAGAGCATTTTGATGCAAACTGCGGCTCCGTAAGTGTCCGTAGTGCCGAGTTATGACAAATTTGGCAAAGACACCTAAATCGGCCATTTTCTGAGATTTTGCCAAGGGGGGACCAAGGGAAAATGCTCAAAAAAGTAGGCCGACTATAGGGGCTTCAAAAACACCCTGGCGCAAATTGCACCATCTCGTAATGAGTATGCACTTGAAGTGCAAACATAGCAGAGCATTTTGATGCAAACTGTGGCTCCGTAAGTGTCCGTAGAGCCGAGTTATGACAAATTTGGCAAAGACACCTAAATCGGCCATTTTCTGAGATTTTGCCAAGGGGGGACCAAGGGAAAATGCTCAAAAAAGTAGGCCGACTATAGGGGCTTCAAAAACACCCTGGCGCAAATTGCACCATCTCCTAATTAGTATGCACTTGAAGTGCAAACATAGCAGAGCATTTTGATGCAAACTGCGGCTCCGTAATTGTCCGTAGTGCCGAGTTATGACAAATTTGGCAAAGACACCTAAATCGGCCAATTTCCGGGATTTTGCCAAGGGGGGACCAAGGGAAAATGCTCAAAAAAGTAGGCCGACTATAGGGGCTTCAAAAACACCCTGGCGCAAACTGCACCATCTCCTAATTAGTATGCACTTGAAGTGCAAACATAGCAGAGCATTTTGATGCAAACTGCGGCTCCGTAAGTGTCCGTAGAGCCGAGTTATGACAAATTTGGCAAAGACACCTAAATCGGCCATTTTCTGAGATTTTGCCAAGGGGGGACCAAGGGAAAATGCTCAAAAAAGTAGGCCGACTATAGGGGCTTCAAAAACACCCTGGCGCAAATTGCACCATCTCCTAATTAGTATGCACTTGAAGTGCAAACATAGCAAAGCATTTTGATGCAAACTGCGGCTCCGTAAGTGTCCGTAGAGCCGAGTTATGACAAATTTGGCAAAGACACCTAAATCGGCCATTTTCTGAGATTTTGCCAAGGGGGGACCAAGGGAAAATGCTCAAAAAAGTAGGCCGACTATAGGGGCTTCAAAAACACCCTGGCGCAAATTGCACCATCTTCTAATTAGTATGCACTTGAAGTGCAAACATAGCAGAGCATTTTGATGCAAACTGCGGCTCCATAAGTGTCCGTAGTGCCGAGTTATGACAAATTTGGCAAAGACACCTAAATCGGCCATTTTCTGAGATTTTGCCAAGGGGGGACCAAGGGAAAATGCTCAAAAAAGTAGGCCGACTATAGGGGCTTCAAAAACACCCTGGCGCAAATTGCACCATCTCCTAATTAGTATGCACTTGAAGTGCAAACATAGCAGAGCATTTTGATGCAAACTGCGGCTCCGTAAGTGTCCGTAGAGCCGAGTTATGACAAATTTGGCAAAGACACCTAAATCGGCCATTTTCTGAGATTTTGCCAAGGGGGGACCAAGGGAAAATGCTCAAAAAAGTAGGCCGACTATAGGGGCTTCAAAAACACCCTGGCGCAAATTGCACCATCTCCTAATTAGTATGCACCTGAAGTGCAAACATAGCAGAGCATTTTGATGCAAACTGCGGCTCCGTAAGTGTCCGTAGTGCCGAGTTATGACAAATTTGGCAAAGACACCTAAATCGGCCATTTTCTGAGATTTTGCCAAGGGGGGACCAAGGGAAAATGCTCAAAAAAGTAGGCCGACTATAGGGGCTTCAAAAACACCCTGGCGCAAATTGCACCATCTCCTAATTAGTATGCACTTGAAGTGCAAACATAGCAGAGCATTTTGATGCAAACTGCGGCTCCGTAAGTGTCCGTAGAGCCGAGTTATGACAAATTTGGCAAAGACACCTAAATCGGCCATTTTCTGAGATTTTGCCAAGGGGGGACCAAGGGAAAATGCTCAAAAAAGTAGGCCGACTATAGGGGCTTCAAAAACACCCTGGCGCAAATTGCACCATCTCCTAATTAGTATGCACCTGAAGTGCTAACATAGCAGAGCATTTTGATGCAAACTGCGGCTCCGTAAGTGTCCGTAGTGCCGAGTTATGACAAATTTGGCAAAGACACCTAAATCGGCCAATTTCCGGGATTTTGCCAAGGGGGGACCAAGGGAAAATGCTCAAAAAAGTAGGCCGACTATAGGGGCTTCAAAAACACCCTGGCGCAAACTGCACCATCTCCTAATTAGTATGCACTTGAAGTGCAAACATAGCAGAGCATTTTGATGCAAACTGCGGCTCCGTAAGTGTCCGTAGAGCCGAGTTATGACAAATTTGGCAAAGACACCTAAATCGGCCATTTTCTGAGATTTTGCCAAGGGGGGACCAAGGGAAAATGCTCAAAAAAGTAGGCCGACTATAGGGGCTTCAAAAACACCCTGGCGCAAATTGCACCATCTCCTAATTAGTATGCACTTGAAGTGCAAACATAGCAGAGCATTTTGATGCAAACTGCGGCTCCGTAATTGTCCGTAGTGCCGAGTTATGACAAATTTGGCAAAGACACCTAAATCGGCCAATTTCCGGGATTTTGCCAAGGGGGGACCAAGGGAAAATGCTCAAAAAAGTAGGCCGACTATAGGGGCTTCAAAAACACCCTGGCGCAAACTGCACCATCTCCTAATTAGTATGCACTTGAAGTGCAAACATAGCAGAGCATTTTGATGCAAACTGCGGCTCCGTAAGTGTCCGTAGAGCCGAGTTATGACAAATTTGGCAAAGACACCTAAATCGGCCATTTTCTGAGATTTTGCCAAGGGGGGACCAAGGGAAAATGCTCAAAAAAGTAGGCCGACTATAGGGGCTTCAAAAACACCCTGGCGCAAATTGCACCATCTCCTAATTAGTATGCACTTGAAGTGCAAACATAGCAAAGCATTTTGATGCAAACTGCGGCTCCGTAAGTGTCCGTAGAGCCGAGTTATGACAAATTTGGCAAAGACACCTAAATCGGCCATTTTCTGAGATTTTGCCAAGGGGGGACCAAGGGAAAATGCTCAAAAAAGTAGGCCGACTATAGGGGCTTCAAAAACACCCTGGCGCAAATTGCACCATCTTCTAATTAGTATGCACTTGAAGTGCAAACATAGCAGAGCATTTTGATGCAAACTGCGGCTCCGTAAGTGTCCGTAGTGCCGAGTTATGACAAATTTGGCAAAGACACCTAAATCGGCCATTTTCTGAGATTTTGCCAAGGGGGGACCAAGGGAAAATGCTCAAAAAAGTAGGCCGACTATAGGGGCTTCAAAAACACCCTGGCGCAAATTGCACCATCTCCTAATTAGTATGCACTTGAAGTGCAAACATAGCAGAGCATTTTGATGCAAACTGCGGCTCCGTAAGTGTCCGTAGAGCCGAGTTATGACAAATTTGGCAAAGACACCTAAATCGGCCATTTTCTGAGATTTTGCCAAGGGGGGACCAAGGGAAAATGCTCAAAAAAGTAGGCCGACTATAGGGGCTTCAAAAACACCCTGGCGCAAATTGCACCATCTCCTAATTAGTATGCACCTGAAGTGCAAACATAGCAGAGCATTTTGATGCAAACTGCGGCTCCGTAAGTGTCCGTAGTGCCGAGTTATGACAAATTTGGCAAAGACACCTAAATCGGCCATTTTCTGAGATTTTGCCAAGGGGGGACCAAGGGAAAATGCTCAAAAAAGTAGGCCGACTATAGGGGCTTCAAAAACACCCTGGCGCAAATTGCACAATCTCCTAATTAGTATGCACTTGAAGTGCAAACATAGCAGAGCATTTTGATGCAAACTGCGGCTCCGTAAGTGTCCGTAGAGCCGAGTTATGACAAATTTGAAAAAGACACCTAAATCGACCATTTTCTGAGATTTTGCCAAGGGGGGACCAAGGGAAAATGCTCAAAAAAGTAGGCCGACTATAGGGGCTTCAAAAACACCCTGGCGCAAATTGCACCATCTCCTAATTAGTATGCACTTGAAGTGCAAACATAGCAGAGCATTTTGATGCAAACTGCGGCTCCGTAATTGTCCGTAGTGCCGAGTTATGACAAATTTGGCAAAGACACCTAAATCGGCCATTTTCTGAGATTTTGCCAAGGGGGGACCAAGGGAAAATGCTCAAAAAAGTAGGCCGACTATAGGGGCTTCAAAAACACCCTGGCGCAAATTGCACCATCTCCTAATTAGTATGCACTTGAAGTGCAAACATAGCAGAGCATTTTGATGCAAACTGCGGCTCCGTAAGTGTCCGTAGAGCCGAGTTATGACAAATTTGGCAAAGACACCTAAATCGGCCATTTTCTGAGATTTTGCCAAGGGGGGACCAAGGGAAAATGCTCAAAAAAGTAGGCCGACTATAGGGGCTTCAAAAACACCCTGGCGCAAATTGCACCATCTCCTAATTAGTATGCACTTGAAGTGCAAACATAGCAGGGCATTTTGTTGCAAACTGCGGCTCCGTAAGTGTCCGTAGTGCCGAGTTATGACAAATTTGGCAAAGACACCTAAATCGGCCATTTTCTGAGATTTTGCCAAGGGGGGACCAAGGGAAAATGCTCAAAAAAGTAGGCCGACTATAGGGGCTTCAAAAACACCCTGGCGCAAATTGCACAATCTCCTAATTAGTATGCACTTGAAGTGCAAACATAGCAGAGCATTTTGATGCAAACTGCGGCTCCGTAAGTGTCCGTAGAGCCGAGTTATGACAAATTTGAAAAAGACACCTAAATCGACCATTTTCTGAGATTTTGCCAAGGGGGGACCAAGGGAAAATGCTCAAAAAAGTAGGCCGACTATAGGGGCTTCAAAAACACCCTGGCGCAAATTGCACCATCTCCTAATTAGTATGCACTTGAAGTGCAAACATAGCAGAGCATTTTGATGCAAACTGCGGCTCCGTAATTGTCCGTAGTGCCGAGTTATGACAAATTTGGCAAAGACACCTAAATCGGCCATTTTCTGAGATTTTGCCAAGGGGGGACCAAGGGAAAATGCTCAAAAAAGTAGGCCGACTATAGGGGCTTCAAAAACACCCTGGCGCAAATTGCACCATCTCCTAATTAGTATGCACTTGAAGTGCAAACATAGCAGAGCATTTTGATGCAAACTGCGGCTCCGTAAGTGTCCGTAGAGCCGAGTTATGACAAATTTGGCAAAGACACCTAAATCGGCCATTTTCTGAGATTTTGCCAAGGGGGGACCAAGGGAAAATGCTCAAAAAAGTAGGCCGACTATAGGGGCTTCAAAAACACCCTGGCGCAAATTGCACCATCTCCTAATTAGTATGCACTTGAAGTGCAAACATAGCAGGGCATTTTGTTGCAAACTGCGGCTCCGTAAGTGTCCGTAGTGCCGAGTTATGACCAATTTGGCAAAGACACCTAAATCGGCCATTTTCTGAGATTTTGCCAAGGGGGGACCAAGGGAAAATGCTCAAAAAAGTAGGCCGACTATAGGGGCTTCAAAAACACCCTGGCGCAAATTGCACCATCTCCTAATTAGTATGCACTTGAAGTGCAAACATAGCAGAGCATTTTGATGCAAACTGCGGCTCCGTAAGTGTCCGTAGAGCCGAGTTATGACAAATTTGGCAAAGACACCTAAATCGGCCATTTTCTGAGATTTTGCCAAGGGGGGACCAAGGGAAAATGCTCAAAAAAGTAGGCCGACTATAGGGGCTTCAAAAACACCCTGGCGCAAATTGCACCATCTCCTAATTAGTATGCACTTGAAGTGCAAACATAGCAGAGCATTTTGATGCAAACTGCGGCTCCGTAAGTGTCCGTAGTGCCGAGTTATGACAAATTTGGCAAAGACACCTAAATCGGCCATTTTCTGAGATTTTGCCAAGGGGGGACCAAGGGAAAATGCTCAAAAAAGTAGGCCGACTATAGGGGCTTCAAAAACACCCTGACGCAAATTGCACCATCTCCTAATTAGTATGCACTTGAAGTGCAAACATAGCAGAGCATTTTGATGCAAACTGCGGCTCCGTAATTGTCCGTAGTGCCGAGTTATGACAAATTTGGCAAAGACACCTAAATCGGCCATTTTCTGAGATTTTGCCAAGGGGGGACCAAGGGAAAATGCTCAAAAAAGTAGGCCGACTATAGGGGCTTCAAAAACACCCTGGCGCAAATTGCACCATCTCCTAATTAGTATGTACTTAAAGTGCAAACATAGCAGAGCATTTTGATGCAAACTGCGGCTCCGTAAGTGTCCGTAGAGCCGAGTTATGACAAATTTGGCAAAGACACCTAAATCGGCCATTTTCTGAGATTTTGCCAAGGGGGGACCAAGGGAAAATGCTCAAAAAAGTAGGCCGACTATAGGGGCTTCAAAAACACCCTGGCGCAAATTGCACCATCTCCTAATTAGTATGCACTTGAAGTGCAAACATAGCAGAGCATTTTGATGCAAACTGCGGCTCCGTAAGTGTCCGTAGAGCCGAGTTATGACAAATTTGGCAAAGACACCTAAATCGGCCATTTTCTGAGATTTTGCCAAGGGGGGACCAAGGGAAAATGCTCAAAAAAGTAGGCCGACTATAGGGGCTTCAAAAAAACCCTGGCGCAAATTGCACCATCTCCTAATTAGTATGCACTTGAAGTGCAAACATAGCAGAGCATTTTGATGCAAACTGCGGCTCCGTAATTGTCCGTAGTGCCGAGTTATGACAAATTTGGCAAAGACACCTAAATCGGCCATTTTCTGAGATTTTGCCAAGGGGGGACCAAGGGAAAATGCTCAAAAAAGTAGGCCGACTATAGGGGCTTCAAAAACACCCTGGCGCAAATTGCACCATCTCCTAATTAGTATGCACTTGAAGTGCAAACATAGCAGAGCATTTTGATGCAAACTGCGGCTCCGTAAGTGTCCGTAGTGCCGAGTTATGACAAATTTGGCAAAGACACCTAAATCGGCCATTTTCTGAGATTTTGCCAAGGGGGGACCAAGGGAAAATGCTCAAAAAAGTAGGCCGACTATAGGGGCTTCAAAAAAACCCTGGCGCAAATTGCACCATCTCCTAATTAGTATGCACTTGAAGTGCAAACATAGCAGAGCATTTTGATGCAAACTGCGGCTCCGTAATTGTCCGTAGTGCCGAGTTATGACAAATTTGGCAAAGACACCTAAATCGGCCATTTTCTGAGATTTTGCCAAGGGGGGACCAAGGGAAAATGCTCAAAAAAGTAGGCCGACTATAGGGGCTTCAAAAACACCCTGGCGCAAATTGCACCATCTCCTAATTAATATGCACTTGAGGTGCAAACATAGCAGAGCATTTTGATGCAAACTGCGGCTCCGTAAGTGTCCGTAGTGCCGAGTTATGACAAATTTGGCAAAGACACCTAAATCGGCCATTTTCTGAGATTTTGCCAAGGGGGGACCAAGGGAAAATGCTCAAAAAAGTAGGCCGACTATAGGGGCTTCAAAAACACCCTGGCGCAAATTGCACCATCTCCTAATTAGTATGCACTTGAAGTGCAAACATAGCAGAGCATTTTGATGCAAACTGCGGCTCCGTAAGTGTCCGTAGAGCCGAGTTATGACAAATTTGGCAAAGACACCTAAATCGGCCATTTTCTGAGATTTTGCCAAGGGGGGACCAAGGGAAAATGCTCAAAAAAGTAGGCCGACTATAGGGGCTTCAAAAACACCCTGGCGCAAATTGCACCATCTCCTAATTAGTATGCACTTGAGGTGCAAACATAGCAGAGCATTTTGATGCAAACTGCGGCTCCGTAAGTGTCCGTAGTGCCGAGTTATGACAAATTTGGCAAAGACACCTAAATCGGCCATTTTCTGAGATTTTGCCAAGGGGGGACCAAGGGAAAATGCTCAAAAAAGTAGGCCGACTTTAGGGGCTTCAAAAACACCCTGGCGCAAATTGCACCATCTCCTAATTAGTATGCACTTGAAGTGCAAACATAGCAGAGCATTTTGATGCAGACTGCGGCTCCGTAAGTGTCCGTAGAGCCGAGTTATGACAAATTTGGCAAAGACACCTAAATCGGCCATTTTCTGAGATTTTGCCAAGGGGGGACCAAGGGAAAATGCTCAAAAAAGTAGGCCGACTTTAGGGGCTTCAAAAACACCCTGGCGCAAATTGCACCATCTCCTAATTAGTATGCACTTGAAGTGCAAACATAGCAGAGCATTTTGATGCAAACTGCGGCTCCGTAAGTGTCCGTAGAGCCGAGTTATGACAAATTTGGCAAAGACACCTAAATCGGCCATTTTCTGAGATTTTGCCAAGGGGGGACCAAGGGAAAATGCTCAAAAAAGTAGGCCGACTTTAGGGGCTTCAAAAACACCCTGGCGCAAATTGCACCATCTCCTAATTAGTATGCACTTGAAGTGCAAACATAGCAGAGCATTTTGATGCAGACTGCGGCTCCGTAAGTGTCCGTAGAGCCGAGTTATGACAAATTTGGCAAAGACACCTAAATCGGCCATTTTCTGAGATTTTGCCAAGGGGGGACCAAGGGAAAATGCTCAAAAAAGTAGGCCGACTATAGGGGCTTCAAAAACACCCTGGCGCAAATTGCACCATCTCCTAATTAGTATGCACTTGAAGTGCAAACATAGCAGAGCATTTTGATGCAAACTGCGGCTCCGTAAGTGTCCGTAGAGCCGAGTTATGACAAATTTGGCAAAGACACCTAAATCGGCCATTTTCTGAGATTTTGCCAAGGGGGGACCAAGGGAAAATGCTCAAAAAAGTAGGCCGACTATAGGGGCTTCAAAAACACCCTGGCGCAAATTGCACCATCTCCTAATTAGTATGCACTTGAAGTGCAAACATAGCAGAGCATTTTGATGCAAACTGCGGCTCCGTAAGTGTCCGTAGAGCCGAGTTATGACAAATTTGGCAAAGACACCTAAATCGGCCATTTTCTGAGATTTTGCCAAGGGGGGACCAAGGGAAAATGCTCAAAAAAGTAGGCCGACTATAGGGGCTTCAAAAACACCCTGGCGCAAATTGCACCATCTCCTAATTAGTATGCACTTGAAGTGCAAACATAGCAGAGCATTTTGATGCAAACTGCGGCTCCGTAAGTGTCCGTAGAGCCGAGTTATGACAAATTTGGCAAAGACACCTAAATCGGCCATTTTCTGAGATTTTGCCAAGGGGGGACCAAGGGAAAATGCTCAAAAAAGTAGGCCGACTATAGGGGCTTCAAAAACACCCTGGCGCAAATTGCACCATCTCCTAATTAGTATGCACTTGAAGTGCAAACATAGCAGAGCATTTTGATGCAAACTGCGGCTCCGTAAGTGTCCGTAGAGCCGAGTTATGACAAATTTGGCAAAGACACCTAAATCGGCCATTTTCTGAGATTTTGCCAAGGGGGGACCAAGGGAAAATGCTCAAAAAAGTAGGCCGACTATAGGGGCTTCAAAAACACCCTGGCGCAAATTGCACCATCTCCTAATTAGTATGCACTTGAAGTGCAAACATAGCAGAGCATTTTGATGCAAACTGCGGCTCCGTAAGTGTCCGTAGAGCCGAGTTATGACAAATTTGGCAAAGACACCTAAATCGGCCATTTTCTGAGATTTTGCCAAGGGGGGACCAAGGGAAAATGCTCAAAAAAGTAGGCCGACTATAGGGGCTTCAAAAACACCCTGGCGCAAATTGCACCATCTCCTAATTAGTATGCACTTGAAGTGCAAACATAGCAGAGCATTTTGATGCAAACTGCGGCTCCGTAAGTGTCCGTAGAGCCGAGTTATGACAAATTTGGCAAAGACACCTAAATCGGCCATTTTCTGAGATTTTGCCAAGGGGGGACCAAGGGAAAATGCTCAAAAAAGTAGGCCGACTATAGGGGCTTCAAAAACACCCTGGCGCAAATTGCACCATCTCCTAATTAGTATGCACTTGAAGTGCAAACATAGCAGAGCATTTTGATGCAAACTGCGGCTCCGTAAGTGTCCGTAGAGCCGAGTTATGACAAATTTGGCAAAGACACCTAAATCGGCCATTTTCTGAGATTTTGCCAAGGGGGGACCAAGGGAAAATGCTCAAAAAAGTAGGCCGACTATAGGGGCTTCAAAAACACCCTGGCGCAAATTGCACCATCTCCTAATTAGTATGCACTTGAAGTGCAAACATAGCAGAGCATTTTGATGCAAACTGCGGCTCCGTAAGTGTCCGTAGAGCCGAGTTATGACAAATTTGGCAAAGACACCTAAATCGGCCATTTTCTGAGATTTTGCCAAGGGGGGACCAAGGGAAAATGCTCAAAAAAGTAGGCCGACTATAGGGGCTTCAAAAACACCCTGGCGCAAATTGCACCATCTCCTAATTAGTATGCACTTGAAGTGCAAACATAGCAGAGCATTTTGATGCAAACTGCGGCTCCGTAAGTGTCCGTAGAGCCGAGTTATGACAAATTTGGCAAAGACACCTAAATCGGCCATTTTCTGAGATTTTGCCAAGGGGGGACCAAGGGAAAATGCTCAAAAAAGTAGGCCGACTATAGGGGCTTCAAAAACACCCTGGCGCAAATTGCACCATCTCCTAATTAGTATGCACTTGAAGTGCAAACATAGCAGAGCATTTTGATGCAAACTGCGGCTCCGTAAGTGTCCGTAGAGCCGAGTTATGACAAATTTGGCAAAGACACCTAAATCGGCCATTTTCTGAGATTTTGCCAAGGGGGGACCAAGGGAAAATGCTCAAAAAAGTAGGCCGACTATAGGGGCTTCAAAAACACCCTGGCGCAAATTGCACCATCTCCTAATTAGTATGCACTTGAAGTGCAAACATAGCAGAGCATTTTGATGCAAACTGCGGCTCCGTAAGTGTCCGTAGAGCCGAGTTATGACAAATTTGGCAAAGACACCTAAATCGGCCATTTTCTGAGATTTTGCCAAGGGGGGACCAAGGGAAAATGCTCAAAAAAGTAGGCCGACTATAGGGGCTTCAAAAACACCCTGGCGCAAATTGCACCATCTCCTAATTAGTATGCACTTGAAGTGCAAACATAGCAGAGCATTTTGATGCAAACTGCGGCTCCGTAAGTGTCCGTAGAGCCGAGTTATGACAAATTTGGCAAAGACACCTAAATCGGCCATTTTCTGAGATTTTGCCAAGGGGGGACCAAGGGAAAATGCTCAAAAAAGTAGGCCGACTATAGGGGCTTCAAAAACACCCTGGCGCAAATTGCACCATCTCCTAATTAGTATGCACTTGAAGTGCAAACATAGCAGAGCATTTTGATGCAAACTGCGGCTCCGTAAGTGTCCGTAGAGCCGAGTTATGACAAATTTGGCAAAGACACCTAAATCGGCCATTTTCTGAGATTTTGCCAAGGGGGGACCAAGGGAAAATGCTCAAAAAAGTAGGCCGACTATAGGGGCTTCAAAAACACCCTGGCGCAAATTGCACCATCTCCTAATTAGTATGCACTTGAAGTGCAAACATAGCAGAGCATTTTGATGCAAACTGCGGCTCCGTAAGTGTCCGTAGAGCCGAGTTATGACAAATTTGGCAAAGACACCTAAATCGGCCATTTTCTGAGATTTTGCCAAGGGGGGACCAAGGGAAAATGCTCAAAAAAGTAGGCCGACTATAGGGGCTTCAAAAACACCCTGGCGCAAATTGCACCATCTCCTAATTAGTATGCACTTGAAGTGCAAACATAGCAGAGCATTTTGATGCAAACTGCGGCTCCGTAAGTGTCCGTAGAGCCGAGTTATGACAAATTTGGCAAAGACACCTAAATCGGCCATTTTCTGAGATTTTGCCAAGGGGGGACCAAGGGAAAATGCTCAAAAAAGTAGGCCGACTATAGGGGCTTCAAAAACACCCTGGCGCAAATTGCACCATCTCCTAATTAGTATGCACTTGAAGTGCAAACATAGCAGAGCATTTTGATGCAAACTGCGGCTCCGTAAGTGTCCGTAGAGCCGAGTTATGACAAATTTGGCAAAGACACCTAAATCGGCCATTTTCTGAGATTTTGCCAAGGGGGGACCAAGGGAAAATGCTCAAAAAAGTAGGCCGACTATAGGGGCTTCAAAAACACCCTGGCGCAAATTGCACCATCTCCTAATTAGTATGCACTTGAAGTGCAAACATAGCAGAGCATTTTGATGCAAACTGCGGCTCCGTAAGTGTCCGTAGAGCCGAGTTATGACAAATTTGGCAAAGACACCTAAATCGGCCATTTTCTGAGATTTTGCCAAGGGGGGACCAAGGGAAAATGCTCAAAAAAGTAGGCCGACTATAGGGGCTTCAAAAACACCCTGGCGCAAATTGCACCATCTCCTAATTAGTATGCACTTGAAGTGCAAACATAGCAGAGCATTTTGATGCAAACTGCGGCTCCGTAAGTGTCCGTAGAGCCGAGTTATGACAAATTTGGCAAAGACACCTAAATCGGCCATTTTCTGAGATTTTGCCAAGGGGGGACCAAGGGAAAATGCTCAAAAAAGTAGGCCGACTATAGGGGCTTCAAAAACACCCTGGCGCAAATTGCACCATCTCCTAATTAGTATGCACTTGAAGTGCAAACATAGCAGAGCATTTTGATGCAAACTGCGGCTCCGTAAGTGTCCGTAGAGCCGAGTTATGACAAATTTGGCAAAGACACCTAAATCGGCCATTTTCTGAGATTTTGCCAAGGGGGGACCAAGGGAAAATGCTCAAAAAAGTAGGCCGACTATAGGGGCTTCAAAAACACCCTGGCGCAAATTGCACCATCTCCTAATTAGTATGCACTTGAAGTGCAAACATAGCAGAGCATTTTGATGCAAACTGCGGCTCCGTAAGTGTCCGTAGAGCCGAGTTATGACAAATTTGGCAAAGACACCTAAATCGGCCATTTTCTGAGATTTTGCCAAGGGGGGACCAAGGGAAAATGCTCAAAAAAGTAGGCCGACTATAGGGGCTTCAAAAACACCCTGGCGCAAATTGCACCATCTCCTAATTAGTATGCACTTGAAGTGCAAACATAGCAGAGCATTTTGATGCAAACTGCGGCTCCGTAAGTGTCCGTAGAGCCGAGTTATGACAAATTTGGCAAAGACACCTAAATCGGCCATTTTCTGAGATTTTGCCAAGGGGGGACCAAGGGAAAATGCTCAAAAAAGTAGGCCGACTATAGGGGCTTCAAAAACACCCTGGCGCAAATTGCACCATCTCCTAATTAGTATGCACTTGAAGTGCAAACATAGCAGAGCATTTTGATGCAAACTGCGGCTCCGTAAGTGTCCGTAGAGCCGAGTTATGACAAATTTGGCAAAGACACCTAAATCGGCCATTTTCTGAGATTTTGCCAAGGGGGGACCAAGGGAAAATGCTCAAAAAAGTAGGCCGACTATAGGGGCTTCAAAAACACCCTGGCGCAAATTGCACCATCTCCTAATTAGTATGCACTTGAAGTGCAAACATAGCAGAGCATTTTGATGCAAACTGCGGCTCCGTAAGTGTCCGTAGAGCCGAGTTATGACAAATTTGGCAAAGACACCTAAATCGGCCATTTTCTGAGATTTTGCCAAGGGGGGACCAAGGGAAAATGCTCAAAAAAGTAGGCCGACTATAGGGGCTTCAAAAACACCCTGGCGCAAATTGCACCATCTCCTAATTAGTATGCACTTGAAGTGCAAACATAGCAGAGCATTTTGATGCAAACTGCGGCTCCGTAAGTGTCCGTAGAGCCGAGTTATGACAAATTTGGCAAAGACACCTAAATCGGCCATTTTCTGAGATTTTGCCAAGGGGGGACCAAGGGAAAATGCTCAAAAAAGTAGGCCGACTATAGGGGCTTCAAAAACACCCTGGCGCAAATTGCACCATCTCCTAATTAGTATGCACTTGAAGTGCAAACATAGCAGAGCATTTTGATGCAAACTGCGGCTCCGTAAGTGTCCGTAGAGCCGAGTTATGACAAATTTGGCAAAGACACCTAAATCGGCCATTTTCTGAGATTTTGCCAAGGGGGGACCAAGGGAAAATGCTCAAAAAAGTAGGCCGACTATAGGGGCTTCAAAAACACCCTGGCGCAAATTGCACCATCTCCTAATTAGTATGCACTTGAAGTGCAAACATAGCAGAGCATTTTGATGCAAACTGCGGCTCCGTAAGTGTCCGTAGAGCCGAGTTATGACAAATTTGGCAAAGACACCTAAATCGGCCATTTTCTGAGATTTTGCCAAGGGGGGACCAAGGGAAAATGCTCAAAAAAGTAGGCCGACTATAGGGGCTTCAAAAACACCCTGGCGCAAATTGCACCATCTCCTAATTAGTATGCACTTGAAGTGCAAACATAGCAGAGCATTTTGATGCAAACTGCGGCTCCGTAAGTGTCCGTAGAGCCGAGTTATGACAAATTTGGCAAAGACACCTAAATCGGCCATTTTCTGAGATTTTGCCAAGGGGGGACCAAGGGAAAATGCTCAAAAAAGTAGGCCGACTATAGGGGCTTCAAAAACACCCTGGCGCAAATTGCACCATCTCCTAATTAGTATGCACTTGAAGTGCAAACATAGCAGAGCATTTTGATGCAAACTGCGGCTCCGTAAGTGTCCGTAGAGCCGAGTTATGACAAATTTGGCAAAGACACCTAAATCGGCCATTTTCTGAGATTTTGCCAAGGGGGGACCAAGGGAAAATGCTCAAAAAAGTAGGCCGACTATAGGGGCTTCAAAAACACCCTGGCGCAAATTGCACCATCTCCTAATTAGTATGCACTTGAAGTGCAAACATAGCAGAGCATTTTGATGCAAACTGCGGCTCCGTAAGTGTCCGTAGAGCCGAGTTATGACAAATTTGGCAAAGACACCTAAATCGGCCATTTTCTGAGATTTTGCCAAGGGGGGACCAAGGGAAAATGCTCAAAAAAGTAGGCCGACTATAGGGGCTTCAAAAACACCCTGGCGCAAATTGCACCATCTCCTAATTAGTATGCACTTGAAGTGCAAACATAGCAGAGCATTTTGATGCAAACTGCGGCTCCGTAAGTGTCCGTAGAGCCGAGTTATGACAAATTTGGCAAAGACACCTAAATCGGCCATTTTCTGAGATTTTGCCAAGGGGGGACCAAGGGAAAATGCTCAAAAAAGTAGGCCGACTATAGGGGCTTCAAAAACACCCTGGCGCAAATTGCACCATCTCCTAATTAGTATGCACTTGAAGTGCAAACATAGCAGAGCATTTTGATGCAAACTGCGGCTCCGTAAGTGTCCGTAGAGCCGAGTTATGACAAATTTGGCAAAGACACCTAAATCGGCCATTTTCTGAGATTTTGCCAAGGGGGGACCAAGGGAAAATGCTCAAAAAAGTAGGCCGACTATAGGGGCTTCAAAAACACCCTGGCGCAAATTGCACCATCTCCTAATTAGTATGCACTTGAAGTGCAAACATAGCAGAGCATTTTGATGCAAACTGCGGCTCCGTAAGTGTCCGTAGAGCCGAGTTATGACAAATTTGGCAAAGACACCTAAATCGGCCATTTTCTGAGATTTTGCCAAGGGGGGACCAAGGGAAAATGCTCAAAAAAGTAGGCCGACTATAGGGGCTTCAAAAACACCCTGGCGCAAATTGCACCATCTCCTAATTAGTATGCACTTGAAGTGCAAACATAGCAGAGCATTTTGATGCAAACTGCGGCTCCGTAAGTGTCCGTAGAGCCGAGTTATGACAAATTTGGCAAAGACACCTAAATCGGCCATTTTCTGAGATTTTGCCAAGGGGGGACCAAGGGAAAATGCTCAAAAAAGTAGGCCGACTATAGGGGCTTCAAAAACACCCTGGCGCAAATTGCACCATCTCCTAATTAGTATGCACTTGAAGTGCAAACATAGCAGAGCATTTTGATGCAAACTGCGGCTCCGTAAGTGTCCGTAGAGCCGAGTTATGACAAATTTGGCAAAGACACCTAAATCGGCCATTTTCTGAGATTTTGCCAAGGGGGGACCAAGGGAAAATGCTCAAAAAAGTAGGCCGACTATAGGGGCTTCAAAAACACCCTGGCGCAAATTGCACCATCTCCTAATTAGTATGCACTTGAAGTGCAAACATAGCAGAGCATTTTGATGCAAACTGCGGCTCCGTAAGTGTCCGTAGAGCCGAGTTATGACAAATTTGGCAAAGACACCTAAATCGGCCATTTTCTGAGATTTTGCCAAGGGGGGACCAAGGGAAAATGCTCAAAAAAGTAGGCCGACTATAGGGGCTTCAAAAACACCCTGGCGCAAATTGCACCATCTTCCTAATTAGTATGCACTTGAAGTGCAAACATAGCAGAGCATTTTGATGCAAACTGCGGCTCCGTAAGTGTCCGTAGAGCCGAGTTATGACAAATTTGGCAAAGACACCTAAATCGGCCATTTTCTGAGATTTTGCCAAGGGGGGACCAAGGGAAAATGCTCAAAAAAGTAGGCCGACTATAGGGGCTTCAAAAACACCCTGGCGCAAATTGCACCATCTCCTAATTAGTATGCACTTGAAGTGCAAACATAGCAGAGCATTTTGATGCAAACTGCGGCTCCGTAAGTGTCCGTAGAGCCGAGTTATGACAAATTTGGCAAAGACACCTAAATCGGCCATTTTCTGAGATTTTGCCAAGGGGGGACCAAGGGAAAATGCTCAAAAAAGTAGGCCGACTATAGGGGCTTCAAAAACACCCTGGCGCAAATTGCACCATCTCCTAATTAGTATGCACTTGAAGTGCAAACATAGCAGAGCATTTTGATGCAAACTGCGGCTCCGTAAGTGTCCGTAGAGCCGAGTTATGACAAATTTGGCAAAGACACCTAAATCGGCCATTTTCTGAGATTTTGCCAAGGGGGAACCAAGGGAAAATGCTCAAAAAAGTAGGCCGACTATAGGGGCTTCAAAAACACCCTGGCGCAAATTGCACCATCTCCTAATTAGTATGCACTTGAAGTGCAAACATAGCAGAGCATTTTGATGCAAACTGCGGCTCCGTAAGTGTCCGTAGAGCCGAGTTATGACAAATTTGGCAAAGACACCTAAATCGGCCATTTTCTGAG